>FR990022.1:17336522-17936522 GCA_905404135.1 Hesperia comma | reverse complement strand
ATACATTGTGCAAATCCATGACAACTTTACTTTTCACAGATGAATCATTTCAACATGCACTTCAACAAGAACTTGACATGTTTGACATTTTTTTCGATAATTGCCACCAACTTATCTGTGATATGGCAAAAATTGGAACTAACGCCGCCATGTTAAAAAGTCATTCATAAGTACGTTGTGGTCATTCATCAGTCAGTTACTACCTCTCGATGATTGGTCCAATGCGTCCGACAGCGCCTTTCTTCATTTCAAGGTTAAGTTGGTTTTACTGTACTGACTACTATGACTTTGACAATTATTGGCCATATTTGTTTTGTAGTTAACCCAAGTCTAAAAAAACGGACTATAGGTGTAAAAAGAGCTCTCCTTCAGGGCCCGCGTTGCACTGGTGACTCCCCTGGTGTCGCTCGTGTCCGTAGGCGACGATGACCACTTACCATGAGGTGGCTCGTCTGTTAAGCCTGTTAAGCCTTAACTATTGAAGCTAAAATATGATATTTTTAAGATGGGTTCCTTTTATAACATAGGTTAAGTATTGATTTTTGACGCTCGCACTTGATAGGGAATAAAAAAAATAAAAAAATTCGGTATTTCAGAAGTTTCCGAGGATGAGACTTCCATAAACTTCAAATAGTATTATTAAAAAACAGACGATATGCCTGATGGTGAGTGATCACCATCACACGTGGATCCCAGTAGTATCAAACATATCACTGATGCGTTGAAGACCAAGAAAGAAAGAAAGATATGTGTAGTAATGTTACAGTTTTTTTCTTATATAACCATGGATCTCCAACATGTCATGGAGAACTATGGTGAGCATTTAGGATATGGTTAAAACGACTGAGGAAGTTAATTCTAAAATAGTATTGTCGATATTTCTAAAAACATTGTTTCCTATACTGTTTGAATGTTTTATCTACTACGAATGTAGTGCTACTGTATACATTCCTTGTAATAAATATATTGTTAAATAAAAATTATTTGTTTACAAATCGTTTTTAAGCCCATCCCTTTTTTAAATCTATACATTAGGATTGTCTGTATCAGGAGCGGTAAACAACACAAAGACAAGAACACATACGAAGACCGTGAACAAAGTTACATAATTAATTTTCGCCTTAGCGGAAATCAAACCCAGGCCTGTAAAATGGTTCTCCAGCGTGGTAACCATAGCGATACAGGGGTAGTCTTGTGAAGGAAGTTGCTTCAAACAGTTAATGATGAATGGTTCTGAAATAAACTCGTCAATTTTTCTCGAATCAAATAATCTTTCATCGCTTCAAAATTATTATAATTATATGTAAGTGTTGCCATCTTGTGTACCTAACAAGGTAAACTAGGTTTACGAATTAGTCAAAACTACACTTATCAAATAGTTCTAAACTAAAAAAACAGATGGCGCGAATCACATATTTGTAATGCGAGTTTTTTAATTGACCGAAGGTAGGTAGGTAACTGTGGGATTGTTACCCATGAAAACCCTCTCGATGACAATCTGGAGCAAAAGGCGAGAATCTGGGATTTCCCATGATCTCGTCAAAGTGGTTAAGTTTAAGGAATGTACAGTAACACCTTCAGCAGCACCTTCGTCTTCCCTAAAATTGATATAATTTATAGGTTTACATTACATTATGAACATACCTACATTTCCATTAAATTAACTGATCTCTGTCTGTATATGGAAGATATATTATGAGGAAAACTTTTATAAACTTAAACGAACCCAAAATAATGATTTTTAGAATTTTTGTCTGTTTTTCTGTGGTTTCGTTGATAAGTACTGACCTCAGTAAGCGATTAAACCGATTTTAGTGCGGTTTTCAATCGAACCTTTTTATATTTTGATAGCCTTCAAATTCAAATCTACCACTTCACTTAATTACTTATTGTTTGTGATATTTCAATTGTTAAAATAAAAAACTTACCTAGGCTTTCTAGGCATTTCTCGAAGCGAAACGACAGCGGGTTTGCTCGTTGAAAATATATTAAGTAGGTAATATAAAGAGCAAAATCCTTTTGTTCCGTTGTTTTAACATCAATTGAACCGAAGTGGCGTGTGGCGCAGGACGCGTCGCTCATCTATCACTGTCGCTTTGAAGATGACGGCGCTCTGGGGTGGCCATGGCTGTCTTCTATTAAAATTAACCTACCTAGAATGTCCGTGGTACTTTATTATTTTCTTCTTTTTAATATCAGGTAATTATTAATTATTAATTCTAGGTACCTTGGTATATTAAATTCGCTCATTTGTCGAAGGTATCTATTGAGATTTGAAATAGCTTCGGTAACCTACCTATATTTTGTGCGTCGTAATTTAATTATTTTACGAGCATTTGCTGTGATGGAAAAAAATATTGCCAGGAAACTACACACCTCAGCGTTTTCTATAACTTTCTTGAAACTTGTGTGAAGTTCGTCAATCCACCCGGTCAATGGGTGACCATGAAAGCGTAGTGGGCTATAGCCTGTCCTTTACCACATTGTGAGAGAAACCCCGTACGTACTAAGCATAGGAACAGTCACATGAAACGTAATAATGTTATTAAAAGTCCGCGATAATCCAAACCTAGCGAGTCCCTACAAAACACTGAACCGTTTTGCGGTGGTGCGATCATATTGATTGTCTCTTACAACTCTTTTGTCTCCCTAATGGAGTGGGGACTGGTTGATTAATGCCCCGGTATTGTTGGTATAATTAGTTCATTATAAACTAATCCAGGGAAACTTCGTTCTTCGCAACTTCGCTGACAGCCCTCCATTCCGGCGTATTCTGATTTATTGGCGCTGGAAGTGGACTTTAAGTTTTTAATTCTTATTCTAAGGCTGTTGATCTAAGATAAAGGTAAGTAATATTTAATGACGTGTAAGTATGTAGGTACCTACTGTTAAGAATAAAATAAATAAACAATGCTACACGCTCCTAGGCATCAACGAGTACTTAAACAAGAGTTAAAATTAATATGAAAGGTCACGACAAGCTTTTAAAATATTTAATGCATCGTAATATAGTAGACTTGGTTCCTACTTGCAAATAAAATCATGATAATTAGGAAATAAACAAAGCAGGCGCCAGAATTAAGTATAAATCAGCGAATACAGGTAACCAGGAAATAATCTGCATACGAGGCACTTGACGGAAGCTTCCGAAATGATGATACGAGCTTCGCTGTTAGAACGTTTTAGCGCTAAAAATCTCACACAATCTCAAGTGGCGCGTAAGTACCTACATATATGCTACTTTGACGATTACCTCAGTTCATGTCTGAGTTTCCATTACAAATAGGCCATCATTAACAACCGATTTCTCACAGACATGTTTCTTTTCTGACATATGGGTATGGGTCGTCTTGAAGAAATCGTTTGTAGACTTCAGGGACTTCAGGGACTTCAGGGTCGTCCATTATTATCATCCCTTTTCCTTTAAACACCTTACACTTTCTATTCATGTGTACTTCTTACAAGCAATAGCGTTAAAATAAATGAATAAACCATTACACGAATTCATTTCGTTCCAGTGGCTGTCCCAAAAAACTTGGCAAGTCATTCTAAATCCTATCAAGTAGTGTAAAAGTTGACAATATTTGAGGCGCATTCTAAGCGCATTTGCCTGCCGCTGTGCTGCATGGTCACCTGCCAACTCATAATGGGGAGGGCGACAGCTATTGACAGTTTCTTGGCAAGCCTCGATTTAATTACGAGCCACTTTTTGTGGCCACCGCGGGATATGGACCAGGAGCCAAGCTTCAGGAAATACACGGGCTGGCGTTTGTAACATGTCGCGGCGTTGGTGATTGTTGGAGCAGTAAACGCTTGAATTCGAAGCCTAGAACCGGCGATTTCCTACGGGGATCATTATAGTATGCCAAGTTGGATTTCATGAGCGTGCGTATGTAGGTAAATGTGGGTACACACAGAATGTTAATCTATCTGTCTAAAATTAAATATAAAACTACAAATAAGGCAAATCGTATTTTTTTAATATACTCATCTAGTAAATACTTATCATCAAAAACAATAACCGTATTCATACTAACTTAATCTTTCATTATTTCCTATTGTCTATGCAAAAAAAAAAAAAAAATTGTCTATGCTAATCTATAATAGTCTATGCTATGTCAATGTTGGCAGTTCCTGTTTGTATTGAGAAAAATGTCGAGCGAGAATAAAAACGTGCAGTGCGTACAAAATACAATTTGAGTTTTCTTTTAATCAAAGCCTATGGAGTATTTGAGTTTAAAAACAAGACAAACATTTGGTCCAAAACGAGCCGGACGGATTAACTTTGTTCGAGTCGTGAGAGTTGCGAGTTGTGAGAACAAATACCTACATAACCTACCATTATTACGAAGCATTGAGATTCAAAATGGAGAAGATTTCAAGTGTAATTTCAATACAACACGAGTTATTTGACAACATAAAAAAAGCGGAAAAAAACTTCCGAAAAACGCCAAAAGAACGGCTAACTCACGGATATATTGAAACGCGCTTACAAATAACAGAGCAACTATGGAATGATTTCCGCGCCGGGCATAAGGAAATAATAATGGCGGCAACAAAAAAAGATAAGGAATCCAATAGTTACTTCACAAACGACATGTATCAGGAATTCGAAGAGTGTTACGTGCAATATAAATCAATAATACTGGATGCATTACGTGTTTTTACGTCGGGAAAACAGGCTACAAAATGTTCCGGAGAAGTTTCTTCACAACCAACAAATGCGTGTGAGGTTAAGTTACCATGTGTACAGCTACCTATATTCACGGGGAAATATGAAGAATGGCAAACATTCTACGATATGTTTGTTTCGTTAATACATGACAATAAATTATTATCCTCTGTGCAGAAATTGCAATATTTAAAAGGCAATATCTCGGGTGAACCTCAACAATTGTTACGCAATTTTGCAACGGCAGAATGCAACTATGAAGAAGCGTGGAACCAACTGGTTCGTAGATATAACAACAAGAGATACAATTGTAATGCAATTTTAAAAAACTTGTTTTCCCAAAAGAAAATACAATCAGAAACAGCAAGTTCAGTGAAGCAGTTGTTGGATACCACATCTTCATGTTTAATGTCTTTAACAAACATGGGAATAGATACTAGCAGTTGGGATATTATTATCATTCATATTGTGCTATCAAAATTAGACAATGAATCTATTAAACAATGGGAACATAAAATCAGTGGCCATAATGAAAAACTTCCTACTTGGTCAGAGCTGAGGGATTTTTTAGAATCCAGATTCAGATCTTTGGAGATGATAGATTCCAATTCTATGAGGTCATTAGCCCAGGTGAAACCTACAACAAAACCTAAAGTGTTTCATGTTTCCAACGAGTTCAAAGTTAAATGTGCAATGTGTCAAGGTGATCACTTTATCTATCAGTGTAAACAATTTGTGTTACTTTCGGTTAAAGAAAGGCAAGAGTTTGTTCAACATAATAAATTATGCTTTAATTGTCTTGCTCCTACACATGCAGTTATAAAGTGTCGACAGCCAGTGAGTTGTAAAAAGTGTGGCCGGAGGCACCATACTTTGCTTCACTTTGACAAGGTAACTCCTGTGGAGACTGCCCAGCCAAGTAAGTCACATTCACAATTACTACCTAATCAGGTTGAGGAATCTCATGTAGTAGTTAACTTGTCAAGGAGAAATTTTGAAAGTGTTTTGTTAGCGACTGCTAAAGTTAAAGCATATGGTAGGAATAATTGTAAACATGTAATTAGAGCATTAATTGATCAGGGCTCTCAAGCCTCATTTGTCACTGAAGCAACTGTGCAACTGTTAGGTCTTGCCCGTCAACCAGTAAGTGGCTGGGTGTCAGGTCTAGGCGATGGTCGAACTAAAGTTAAATATATGGTATCATTTCCTATACAGTCATATTATGATCCTACTATTTCTATTAATATTAATGCATTTGTTTTACATTCTTTAACAACAATACTACCGGCAACTGACCTTGATCCTCCTGAGTGGCGACAGCTCTCTAATCTTCCCTTAGCAGACAACACATACAGCACCTCAGGTAAAATAGACATTTTATTGGGAGCAGAGGTTTATAGTGAGATTTTACTTGATGGAATAATTAAACATCCTTCCAGAAATATTATTGCACAAAATACATTATTTGGATGGATTCTGTCAGGTAGGGTATCACGTAAACCAGAGTTAAATACAAACATTATAAGCACACACATACATATAACTAGAGAAGATGAGATACTAAAACAATTTTGGGAAATGGAAAATGAGCCAAATTCCTTAGAGAGAGAATTTACAAAGTGTGAGAAAAGGTGTGAAGCTTTATATGATAGAACTACAGAGAGAGACATGCATGGTAGGTATATTGTTAGATTACCATTTTCTACAGACAATCCTCAGTGTAGGTATAATAATTCCAGGGAAATAGCGATCAAAAGACTTCATTTATTAGAAAAGCGACTTTGTAAAAATCCTGAACTAAGAATTGAGTACAATAAAGTAATGCAAGAATATTTAACTATGAATCACATGGTACCAGTTGCCAGTGAAGATCAATCCAAGGCTGTATATCTTCCTCACCATTGCGTGATAAGAGAAGATAAACTAACATCAAAGGTTCGCGTTGTCTTTGATGCGTCTAGTAAAGGAGATAATAACATTTCCTTAAATGATGAACTACTTATAGGCCCGAAATTACAGCAGGATTTAAGGCATATTTTGATGAGGTGGCGACTTCACAAAATAGTTATTTTAGCGGACATTATTAAAATGTATAGGATGGTTAGAGTTCATGATGATGATACTGACTTTCAAAGAATTGTATGGAGATTTCATCCAGATGATGCTATCCAACATTATAAGCTCTTGAGACTTACCTTTGGCACAGCGTGTGCACCATATTTAGCTGTAAAAACTATACAGAG
This sequence comes from Hesperia comma, assembly GCA_905404135.1. NCBI lineage: Eukaryota > Metazoa > Arthropoda > Insecta > Lepidoptera > Hesperiidae > Hesperia > Hesperia comma. The sequence continues at coordinate 17,929,607 of FR990022.1, read as the reverse complement.
ATTAGCTCAAGACGAAGAAAATAACTATCCAATAGCAGCCAAGATAGCTAAGGTAGATTTTTACATCGATGATTTAATGACAGGGTGTGAAACAATAGATGAAGCAAATGTAATTTATCAGCAGATGAATAAATTAATGAATTCCGGAGGCTTTTATCTACAAAAATGGAATAGTAACAATAACAAGTTTTTACAAGGAGTTGAAAATATCAAAGAACAAAATGAGACAGATATGCATAATATAAGAATCAACAACTTGATGAAAGTTTTAGGTGTTGGATGGAACAGAAATGATGATAGTTTTGAGTATAAGACAACCTTACAGGAATGTAAAGAGTATACTAAAAGGCAGGTGGTTTCAGAGGTAGCTAGATTATATGATCCGCTGGGATGGATAGCACCAGTGGTCGTAAGAGCTAAAGCTTTCATTCAAAAATTGTGGAAGGCTAACATTAATTGGGATGATATTTTATCGGAGAATCTTTTGAGGGAGTGGTTGATTTATAGGAGTAATTTAACTGATTTGAAAGATTTAAAAGTACCTAGATGGTTTAATTATACAAGACTTAGTAAAATAGAATTACATACCTTTTCTGATGCTTCAAAGACAGCTTATGCAGCAGCAGTTTATATTTGTGTTACCGATGAAAATAATCGTGTTTATGTGCATTTGGTAACAGCCAAAACAAAAGTTGCTCCAGTAAAGGAAATATCTATTCCGAGACTCGAGCTCTGCGGGGCTGAGTTAGCCACAAAACTTATTTATGAGGTATCTCAAGTACTTAATGTACCAAAGGAAAACTTAACTGGATGGACTGACTCAACTATTGTTCTGGCTTGGCTTAAGGGTGGGCCTAGTCGATGGTGCACATTTGTGAGTAATAGAGTTACGACTATACTTAACATTTTGGAATTCTCACAATGGGGCCATGTGACATCGGAACAGAACCCAGCTGATTGTGCCTCTAGAGGACTTACTCCAAAAGAGTTGATAGATAATTCATTATGGTGGTCAGGTCCATCATGGTTAGTAGAGGGAGTTGTGCCTGAGTTTGTCGTTGAAGACACTAATGAAGAAGAGAGAGTTGTGTCATTAACTGTTTCCATTAAAGCAGCAGAAGAATTTATCTGGTCTAAGTTTTCTTCTTTGTCTAAAATGCTTAGAGTTCTTTGTTATTGTAGACGAATTTTAAATTTAAAGGTGCCGAAAGGTGAACGTCAGTCTTTCCCAACATACATTACAACAAATGAATTAAAAAATACACTAAAATTATGTACAAAACAAGTTCAAGAGTGTACATTTTCAGAAGAGATGGAACAGTTAAGGACACAAGGGCACGTGTTCACAAGGAGCAACCTCCGCACTCTTTGTCCTTTCATAGACAATGAGGGGATCCTAAGAGTGGGTGGTCGCATCACACAGTCGGATGCAACTTACGACACAAAGCATCCGATAATTATGCCTGCTAAACATCACTTTAGCAAGCTTTTAATTTTGGACGCTCATCATAGAACCTTACACGGAGGTCCACAGATCATGTTAAATTTGCTGAGATCTAAATATTGGATTATTAGAGCGAAACCCCAAGTAAAGGCCGTCTTTCGAAATTGTGTGATCTGCAGAAGGTACAAGACTACAAAATCCAGCACTCAGTTAATGGGTCAGATTCCTAATGTGAGGTTAAATCCGAGCAAACCCTTTAAGAATACTGGAGTGGATTATGCAGGTCCCATAAACATAAGATTTTCACCAGGGAGAGGAGCAAAATCATACAAGGGATACATATGCTTATTCATTTGTATGGCAACCCGCGCAATCCATTTGGAGGCTGTCACAGATTTAAGCGCTAAAGGATTTATAGCAGCATTCAGACGTTTTACATCGAGACGAGGTCACTGTCAAAACTTGTACAGTGACAATGGTACCAACTTCGTTGGTGCTAGTAAGCTTCTGAAAGAGATGTTTGATCATTGTAAATCATCTCTGCCTGCTGAAATATCTGAATCTCTCACACTTGAAGGCACCACATGGCACTTTATACCCCCATATATGCCAAATCATGGAGGATTGTGGGAAGCGGGTGTACGGAGTACAAAGGCACATTTATATAAGGTTATAGGTACACATACACTTACATACGAAGAATTAGCGACAGTACTTGCTCAAGTAGAAGCCTGTTTGAATTCGCGACCTATAAGTGTACTTAGTGATAATCCAAACGATCCTCTGCCACTGACACCAGGTCACTTTCTGGTTGGGGAACCTATCATTAATTTAGCTGATGATGATTATTCTAAATGTAATATTACAGGTTTAGCTAGATGGAGATTAACTCAAAAAATTGTAAGAGACTTTTGGAATAGGTGGTATAAAGAATACCTTGTAGGTCTCAATCAAAGATTTAAATGGGATTCGAAACAAACAGAACCTAGGATAGGAGATGTTGTATTATTAAAAGAGGAAAATATTCCTCCAGCTAAGTGGGTGTTGGGCACAATTGTTAAAAAATTCCCAGGTCCTGATAATTTAACTCGAGTTGTGTCTGTTAAGACCAAAAATGGAGTGCATAAACGCCCACTCAGCAAGATCTGTATATTGTGTCATAATATTGATAAAACTGAAACGTCAACAAATCTAGACTAAAGGTTTGTTATGTTGCTCATTTTTTGTTATCATATCTCATAATTTGTGTAACTTAAGTAAGCATGAAGCGTCTCTGGTGGGCGGTAAATAAACTTTAATTTTGTTTCTAATTATAATTGTCCTTGCTATTATTAAGAGTCTTAAAGTTCTATTGTTATAAGTTGTTATATGTCATTATACATATACAGTCCAAGTTTCTACCAACTGAGATTATCTCATAATGTATGTGCAGTTATGTAATTATGTATACGGTGTGAAAAAACTATGTTTTTTGGTGGGCGGAATGTCTATGCAAAAAAAAAAAAAAAATTGTCTATGCTAATCTATAATAGTCTATGCTATGTCAATGTTGGCAGTTCCTGTTTGTATTGAGAAAAATGTCGAGCGAGAATAAAAACGTGCAGTGCGTACAAAATACAATTTGAGTTTTCTTTTAATCAAAGCCTATGGAGTATTTGAGTTTAAAAACAAGACAAACACCTATTAACCGTCACTTCTACACGGCTTCCTTATTTTTCATATCATTATTTATTACAGGTATTTAGGGTATTAGTAGGTATTACAGGTATTTATTACAGGGTACTTATGCATAAAATTATTGACGGTCTGACAGTGACTGCCCACTTTTACCTCCCGTATGTTTATAAACAATTTCCCGGCAGTACCAAATCGCCGTCTCCGATGTTTTTATGTGCCGTAAGTTACAGGTTTTGTCTCCTACTTGGGCTGCATCTATAGCGACGTGGATTGAAACTTGGAGGTTAGTGTGCCAAGTGATGCCAAGTCTACATCGCACCGAGGGACGGTATGTAAGTATATAGGTGGAACTCTGTACTTAAGTTCCTTGCTGTGGACGGTAAAATGAGATTAGCTGAAGAGTCATTTATGTGATTAACGCGAAAGCATTAGGCAGTTATATAATTATTATTTCTGTCTACGGTCATACAAATCTACCGTTTAGTTTGAATACAAACCTCACTTCGTTAGGCCACATCTCCACTAGAGCTCTACTAGCGACCAAAGCAAGAGAGTATGTGAGCGGTACATGCCATAGGCCCCACATTAGCCAAATACACATTGGCAAGCTTCACACACCTATGCAAACATTATGAAGCACTCTTAGCTACGCACCTTTCCTACGTTTTCCTTCATCGAAGCAATTAAGAAACTCTTCTAATACACATAATAATAATAATTTTTTTTGTATTGAAGTACAGTACGTACAGGAGAGTCCAATGTTCAAACCACTTGGCAACCACTGATACGTAACGATAGGTATAAGAGATATAGGTATATCAAAGAGTTTGCTACAATAAATTTACAGATATAACTTGATCGCAGTGGCCTTTAACCCTTATCATTTAGCCGTGGAAATTTAATCCTTTAGCTATCATCACAACAAATAATAACATAATTATTGTGAGCATATCTTTACCTCGCTTATCCACCTTGTACATCTCTCGTGGATACTTACTCTTACAACCCTGCCAACTCTCGACATTAATATGCAAATGACCACAACTTCTAACTACGTACCTATGATAGTTGTTATAAAGTTCATAACCAGCATAATACTGTTTAATGAAACGGTGTGGCGTACAACTTACAACCTATTAGAGGTCACTGTGGGGCTCCAAGCGTAACATTGGCAATTTGGAGCATCTTCACCACGCTGGTCCAGTGAGACGATAGGGGACTTTGGCCATTTCTATACAGTCATGGGATGTTTAATGGCTTTCGGTTATTAACCCCTGCTTATATAACATACTGCTAAAATTACGCTTTCTCTCAATTTGGATAAATATAACTATCTTTTGTAGCACGCCTAAATCAAGTGTCTTTACAATGTAGGTATTATTCTAAACGCATAATTTTTATAATTAGAGGACTGTGCAGAATGTGAAACAAGGTTCCTATGTTCTGAACTGCGTTACTACTTTAGTTTGAACATCGGAATCTCAGCCAAGTGGCTATTACTGCATCTTGGATTCCAGGTATATAAGCGGTACTATGCATTCTCGACATGCATAGATGTCGTTGGAGTTCAACAGTTTAAGGTTGAGTCTATCTAAGTAATTAAGTAGATTACTACGGATGAGATTGGCTTACAACTTAGAAGTCAGGTAGATAGACATAATTATTATCTCATAGGCAGTTGGTAGGTATAGTATAGGTATCTACTACATAGGTCGATAGTTCGTCCAGTGAAGTCTCATCTCTACCGCGGACTTGTATCAGTGTCGTAACGTTAATAAAAAAGAAAATTGGCCTGGCTCGCCAATATTAAAGTCCGGCCAACAACTGCCAAGTTTCGGCTCCCTCGCCGTAATGTGTCAACCACAAAAAAGCGAACTGAAATTAATCTTATTTTGTAAATTACATGAAAGGAGACTGTAATGTAGGCACATAATTTAATTTGGCTTCATTTGGAGGGGCTATGGGCCCGGATTAGATCTGAAAGGCCCGGTATTTCGTTTTTTATAGAATTAAGGTAGTTATACTCTGTTAGGATTCGATCTGAAATTCTATTTAATTGCAACACACAAATATGCCAGCGTTCCTTCGCGCGCCGATGTGATTAAGGGGTACATTTAAGATTCACATCGTTATCTAAAAATGTCCTTACTAATTTTTCTGATGAATTGTGAGCACAGGTAGGTAATAATATAATAATAAACTATTTTATTCAAGTGACCAAGTGTCATTGTGTTAGCATAACGGATTATACATACCTACATAATACCTATATACCTACTTACTATGTGCATGCGTGCTAGTGCCTAACCTAAAAAAGTTTGGTTTCGGGGGAGAGTGGAATTTTCATATGCTCGGCTGCTTAACTATAGGTGTTTATATATTTATGTTTATAATTTAATTTTGTGTTTAATACTTACATTGTTATAATAGAAAGTAGAACCTGTAAGTAAGGCTTTGGAGAAGAGTCTACGCGTTCTCTTTCTTTTCTTTTAATGAAATTGAAATTGAAATACATATAGTAGGGTCATTTTAATAGGCCACATTTGACAGTTCGTCAAAATTTTACAAAGTAACCTTGTAAGCGAGGCACTCCATATTATTTAATATTCTCTACTAGATATTGTTAAAATTTTTACACTTTTAAGTAAAGAACTGACGTCGTTACAAAGTTACGTCAATGAACTCTTTTTCTTTTTAAACATTAGGGACGGTACCAAAAGAAACAGATCAGTAGATAAGTTGAATTCGAGAAGTCGAACTAATCGTCAAAAAGTATTTCACGATTATAAAATAAAATATATTATTTTAATGGGAACAGAATTAATTTTCTTACATTTTAGGCCGAAAAATATGTAATCATTCATTTAAATATATAACGTCTGGCTCAAAATCCGGTATCCAGAAACGTGAAATGTTACAAAAAAGTCATGATTTCATTTCGCGCCATTATTAGACGCATTATTTTTGTCGTTTTTTTAGTCATTGTTTGAACTGTGCGGTCATTAAAATAGTTTTTATAACAATCACATTCAATTTACAGATGTTTGAAGTCCTTATCGATTAATTAAATTAATCGATGTTTTTCAGCAGGTTACCTCACTATAAAGCAAAGACAAACAGTTGTCAAATGTGGCCTATTAAAATGGCCCTACTTTAGGTATAGTATGGACAACAACGCAATTATTCGTATTTGCATTTTTTGCATTATCTGCATTCTAAGTTCAAAATTCCCGCTCCGCTAGACATCAGCGCAGACGCCGCACGCCGCACCGTGTCACTGACATCGCATGCCGCACTCTGATTGGTCAAGACAGGAGGTTTGAATTAAAAAAAAATAAAAGAGTTAGTTAGTTCTTATAAATTACTCTGTGGTTAGTTCTATCACCGCAAGTTCGATTGCCGCACGTTTAATTTTCGCGCGCGTCGAGATCATCGGTCACCCGTCTTATTTTTTGCAAACCTCCCCGCAACGCATTGCGTGCAATTTCTGTAGTGATATTTAAAAAATCCGCGTTAATATAGACAACTACAGTGTTCTGTGTAGTGTGCGATAAGTGCTTGCAGTGCTAATAGTGCTCGTAGGAGCTCGTAGTGCTTCGGTTTTGAGCCACACTCACCGGCGCCGGCGCGCCGCCCCGGCTTGGACTCGCATGGGGCCTTCGGATACCATGAAGCATCCAGCTGTAGCAGTGTTGAGGTACATGGCTAGAGGCTTATTTACTTCTTGCTTAAGTGGTATATGTCTAGGGGACTCGTTTATGAAATTAACCCCAATTTTGTTTTCTATACACCAGGATTAGCTATTTGTTTTGAGCAACAACTTTTTGGGTGCATAGCCCATCGATATTGAGGCTATTTATACGCCCCCCAGGCTTTATTCGCGATTTGAGTTTTATCGGTTACAGTTTTCATGGTTGAAATTTCGTTTGTTATCTTAAATCCATAAAACTGTACCTAGATGTTTTGCTGCCATTTGAATCTTATTTAACAAAAGAACGACGATAAACCCAAGCTGCAATGCGATGAACCACATAAATCTGTTCTTAATATTCATACCTTCATACATTGTTATAATCTGTAAAATCTATAAACCGCCAATAGCCAAAGTTGGAGCGATTATACGAGTCGTAACAATTTTATCGTCGCAAGATTGTCGCTCGTGTCGCGCGATACCGTGTCGTGCGGTTATCGGCCGCTTTGTCCGATGCTGGCTTTACGACGGTAACCGCGGCTCATATTTTGCTCCGGCTTGGTACACACCGGACAGGGTAATGGACAATTTACTGAGCTTAATTTGTGGTTTTGATGTTTGAGCTGAACGCCTTGAGTTCAGATCAGATGCTATTTTAAACTCTCGGTCGCAGATAGTTGTCTTATGGTTAGCGGTCACCATCGCTCATGGCGACGTCGCGTACACTTTGACGGTCTATTTCAAGTAAGAAAGTACTGGGTCAGATAAAACAAATTAGCTACTGACTCTCAAGCCCTCAGCAATTGTTTTCCTACACGAAAAGAGGACGGTAGCTAGGGAAGCATCGCAGAAAGATAAGTATTGTTACCATAAATATTATTGGCTCAATAATAGTGATACTATAATCCATTCATTACTAAAAACTCGAAGAACAGCTTCTATCACCTTTTACAGCACCCACCGTATTATTTTAGATCGATGCATCCACCCTGTATTTTTGATCATGTAATCACGTTCGTTAGCCACGTGTGGTTAACTAACCCTGCTTGCATAGAAGAGTGACTATAGTACCATATAATGATTAAGATGTTAAATTGTAAGGCTTTGTGGGGCCTTTTAATGAGTGGATTAAGTATAATTCCAGTATAAACCTAACCTGAAAAAGTACTTATTTATCCTTAAGACTGCCCTTGATTTACCGTTTCATTTATTCCATGGCAATTTTTACACTCTTCAAAACAGGCTATTCACATAAAGATCCGTTCACTTATCAAAACACTGCCTTCTTGTATGAATAATTAATGTAATGCTATCCATTTGCTGCACCCTTGAGTCTCGAGTCTCGAGTACTTACGTACCGTTGCGCTGGCGAACCAGACTTTGTGATACATCGCTCAGCTACATTGTTGCGCGTTTATCTTCCCCTAGTACTTCAACATACACACATACATTAAATGAAGCACTAAGACGATCTGCAAAACTCGTGTAGGTACGTGCACTTCGCAAATATGTTCTTACCAAACGTATTGTTCCTTTGTTAAGTGGCCTCGGGCTAGGAACTTTTAATAAGCTCATTGTAATGCCTTTGTTGGTCTCTTATTGTCTTAGTTCATGTTGCACTAAATCTAACGTCGAATGACGCGCATGTCGCGTTGGGTTGGTAGGTTCTGCTTGTTTATTTTTGTTTACAAAGCAACGTGCCAAAATACAGCCCACTTGTGTTCTGAACAGAGTAGGTCGTAGGTGTCTGTCTACGTAAGGATTTTTACGAAGACTACCTATCAATTCTAACTCAAGTTACACTGGATGCTAGAAACATAGTAACTAAGAAACAAGATAATAAAACATACCTGCATATTTGAATTTAAACTCCTCCCACTAAAAAAGCCCAAGGATATACCTAACAATGTTATCATTGAATTCCTTCATAACATACATATAATCTCCTCAGAGAGTCACCGTCCGTCAAAGGGTCACCGTCTGAGCTCCAAAGTCTAATTACTCTAAATTGAATGAAAATTATGGAAATTCAAGTATGATTTTATTGCTCATTATTGATTTTGATGCATCTCATTCATCTGCTTCGTGCCTGATCTGTTATTTTAATGTGAGACGCCTTTATTATTACAAATCCACTGTAAGCATTCGTTCGAGGAATAATTTCTGAGAAAAAGAGCACTATTTATATAGTGCGATAGTTGACGGTCTGTATGAATCTATGACTGTACAAATTGATCGATGTGCTGACTTCACAAAGTAAAATTTCCTCCGAGACTTCGCAAGTTCGCAACTATATTATCAGTCTTGGTAGCAGAACAATAACACAGAAATATTCTTATCGCCGTCTATTATCCTGTTGTTGTTTTTGCCTTTATTTCGTTTACAAAGCTCGTCCACACGAACAGTTGTTTAGCGAACACGAGGCAATCCTGAGGGACCTTCAGGAGCGACACGACGTGTGGTTCCATCGAACGCTTGGAGTAAAATACGTAAAATGTAGTTTTCATATCTCCAGGGCATTCCACGGAGGAGTAAACGGGCCGAGGACGCGTATGTAACGGGATGTTTGCCGGTATGAATATTTAGAACTAAATCAAGTTAGTATCTACAATAGACGCATACCAACGGTCTCGTCCTAGGGACTGCTATGAAAATCTTTCCGTGCGTTCTAAGCTGCGTGGAGCACACTAACAAGCAGTGCTCACATCTTTGTTTAAAGTGGACTTTGATTTTAAACTTGACTGAGTCTTCTTTCTGTTTTTAATTATAATACGGAAAGTTGACAAGTGACCAAAAAATTGTATGATCGTGAGTACCCATTTAAAAGGGAACATTTTTGTTCAAATATTACGTTTTTGTGTTGTCTATTTTCATTATTAAAGAACTAAATCAAAACGATGGGGTTTAAAGTTTCTGATGAGATGGTTTTTCTATAACTTCTCAATGATATGCGGCGTGCACAGCAGCGTCAGTTTTGATGCAAGACGCAGCCATCTTACACATGTTTAGGTGTCGTTGGGCGCACACGTCAAACTGTATCTTTGAATCTTTGGGTAGAGATGGGAAAGGTTCCAGTCTCGTTATCGATTAGCTGGGCTATGTTTGTGCTAACAAGGCTCTGAATAGGTTCAAGTGGCCACAGATACTATCTCTTGGAATGTGAAAGGATGATAGAAAATAGAATTTAAAAAACTTACTTCAACATCCTCAAGCAATGAATGAAAACGTAATATAATAAAAATTTATTAAAAACCACATTATTAGCGCATCTGAAAATATACTTGGCAGATGTCGCTTCCATTTAAATACAAGCGCAAGCACCAGTGTTTGAATACTTCTATATTTATTAGCACAATCTGTTCACCCAGAAAGAAGCTATGATGTTACAGGTCCATAGAAAAAAACACAAGTTTTTTGCAGTTGGTCAGTTATGCCGAGTAAATTGCAAGGTGTATTGTTATGTCATTAGGGGTTAATAATATAATATTATTTCTGGCATATCTAATTAACTAATTACTATCCATTCTAGTTGTTAGTCTTTTCAAAATAACGTTACTTTTTAAACTTATGATATTGAATAAGTGTCTTCCATTCTCTTTACACCTTCTAATAATTACCTACACTATTTTCGAGTTACCCACATGTAACTAGTCAGAGTGTGTTAGTACCGGCAGCTAGCTATCGATAATGTCGCTCCCAGCCAGCGGAATATATTTTCTGCTTAGCGTATTTTACGACAGTTTTGAAATCTAGCAGATGTCCCATTTGCATATCGCATAAACATCCGGTGTATTACCGACATAACTTGCACAAATTTTGCATTACAACGCTATTTTTCTAAAAACAACTACATTATATTGGACTTCGTAAAGTTATTAGATATTCTCTATTGCGGATTTGTATTTTCGTATTTTGTATTTTGGAACATAGTTATTTTTGTAGGACATTCGGGGATAGGTAATTTTCGGAATAAACGGGACTAAGTAGGTAAATCTATCCGGAACCGGTAGGAAAGACTGAAGTTAAAAAAAAGTTAAGTTTAAAAACGGAGGTGTCTATTTTAAAGCCTAAGTAGGTAAACGAGCAGACGGTGAGTGATCGCCGTCGTCCATGGACATTGGCAACAGTAGCTGCGTCACCAACGCGTTGCCGGCAAGAAGGAAGCGATGTATGTGTTTCTTGAACTATCATGTCATGGCACTGTGAAAATACCCAGGGAATACCATCGATGTTACTGATATCACAATCGACGGTGATCACTTAAGATCGTATGCTTCGCTGTTGACTATTTAAAAAGATATGGGTTAAGTTAGCATCAGACAGTGTCTCTTTCTTATCTTTAAAAGCTTCAGAAAGTTAGCTTCAAAAATAGTGTATCTAGTCCTTCCTATTCCTTTCTTGGCTGACAAGCATCTAAAACTTATCATCAGGTGCTTTCACTGCTTGATTGTCGGTATTATCGTAGAGATGACCTTACGTATTACATTTTTCTGATGCTCTATTGAAAATGTAGCTGTGAGCAGATCACTCTTCACAACACCCTATCTGCTCACACCGGGCGCTGAAATTTAAACCGACAATTATATTCGCTATAAATTATTATTTCATACGAGTTCCGTGTACTGTTGCGAGCAAAATCAAATTAAAACATAATAAAACGTTCTCAGTTACTCCTCCGTTAGCTGGTAGCGAGCACAGATAAAATATGGTCGAGAGGGATGTGTACAGTCGCGTACACAGTGAGGGCCTCATAGCGAAAGTTGTGGAATATTTTTATCAGTAAACATTTCTATAATATCCTAGCAGTTAAATAAGTATCCACCAGTCCGATTTGGTTGAAATTCGGAATAAAAATAGTTGAAGACCCAATTGCACCATAGGCTAATTTTTTTTCAAAAATCAACCCCTAAAGGCTTGAAATAGGGTATGAAAATTTGTATGAAAAATCTAAACCATTGGACCGATTTCTATGAATTTTCTAAGGAAGATTTTTTTAACCAAAGCCTAAGGAGCTGAAATAGGGGTAAAAATATTGTATTATATTGTCAACTATTATTACTAAAAAATAAATTGAAACAAGTATTGTCTACATTTTAGCCTGGTGGCGCTTACAAGGAGAGAAAATTATTTCACTGACAGTCAGAACGCAGCATTACTTAACAAGTTTAATTTTAATTAGAGGGAACTTGTATTGGGAAATACGCAGACGTGTTCGCAGATACCGCGCATTATACCGTATGTAGCGCATACGCGAGAATGTGAATTAAAATAATGTAGGTACATCGTCTTAGGTCATTCTCAGTCTATTGACATTCTTCTTTTTTACATAATAAAAATTCAGTTCTATATTTAAACAATATTTCAATGGAACTTAACAAAGAGGTTTTAATGCTATTTAAAATGTAAAATATTAAAAAAGAAATAAAGTAGGTACCTAATAAACGTGTTGCCTGCACCGTACATATTATTGTGTATGACTTTATTAAAACCTAGTTTTCCCCGTGAGCTATCCACAACCTTTATATATTTTTTGCCTACCTACTTTTGTGTATCTCTATATTTTGTAATATGTATAATCTCTTGAGTTATTTCTCTACCTAGTTCAATCTGGCTGGTTATAATAGCTGTAAAAAGTTGATATTACAACAAAAACTTTCCCGATATTTTCAATTCGTAGTTCGAACTAAAGGAATCTAAAAAAGTTTGATAGATAAGCTCAAGATATTGGTAATATCTACTATTGGGAATAGTACAATACATAATTATTGGGTAAGTCGGCCCTACCTCGTAGGTACCTACTTTTGAATATAAGTAACATCTTATATGGAAAATAATATCGTACATGTGAGTCTTATCTAATGGAATTTAAATGATACTTTGAAGTGTATGAGATAAATAATAGTTATATACCAATTTACTTTACTTTAATTAATTGAAAGAAGCAAGACAACACTTGCAACAACACACAAGGAGACTTGCAACGAATTTAGAGTTACCAAAAGTGAATCACCAAACATAGACCAAAATATCTAATTTTACAAGCTACAACGTGTGGATAGCTGGATAGTGTGAATCGTGTTCGAACGCGTGTAATTCAACGACCGACACCAATTAATGTCGTGTGAGCGCCGCGCGGCTTGCGGCCTGCCCGACGATAAATTGCCGGCCGCCGGCCGCCGGGACGGATAACGGTCGGATCGGATGGGCACGATTGATTATCTGTTCTCACTCAGTGGTACAACTATTCGTTTAAATTTATACTTACAGTCCTACAACATCTTTTGGCGCGTGGTTGACGTGAGGGTGACAGAGACAGCCCCTTGGTTACAGTTTGCCTTCCCTGTACAATAAGGCGCTGTCTCTGTCACCTACACGTCATCGATGCGCCAAAAGATCGTTGTAGGACTATATTGTCTTACAAGGATCTTTTGGCGTGTGGGTGACAGATAAGGCAAACTGTAAGGCACTGTCTCTGTGTGTCCCACGCGCCAAAAGATCCTTGTACGACTGTACTATTGTATAGATAAAAATGAATAACCTAAAACTATCTATCTTCTATATCTATATCTACCTAGACATAATAATAAAACTAACTGATCGCTGTTTGTGCTCTCTAATCTTAGAAACGGCTGAACGGATTTTTATGGAACTTTCACTTGAGATAGAGGAGGCTGTGGAGCAACACATAGCTAGGTTTTTGATCCCAGAGTTTCCGCGGGAAAAACTCCTTAAGTATGTACGATCGAAGTCGCGGGCAATAGCTAGTAAATAATAAATAACGCTACACACTCATTTGAACACTAGGATTTCTTTTCGATGGAACCATAGACAACACACAAGACAAGGACACATATCCATACTGAGAACAGAACTAAATTCACCATTAAACAATAAAATTTTCATCACGCTGGGAACCGAACCCAGGACCCTTCATACGGCGGTCGAGCGTAAATTTTCCGTGCATTTCATGCAAGTGGATCTCATATTGAAGTGCAGTACCGGTAATCGCCGTGTTGTCTTGGGATTCGTGGCGTGTATCCAAAAATCTTTCACGGACGCAGGGATCAGTTTCCGTTAATCAGATAGTTTCCAAGATTCAATTAATTTTATATTGGATTTATACAATCAGGGGGTTTCAAATCGCGTTTTCTCACTATTAAAGTATGACCCACTGAGAAATGCCCAATGAAGTGATAGCACTTACAGTAAAATATTAAGTATTAGTTATAACATATTATTATTATTAATCTAATTATATAAAATTAATGTGTTGTCGCAAACTATCTACCCATGATGTGTACGTCTATCTTTATTAAGTTAACAATATATGAAAATCTATGTAGGTACGCTGTGACTACACAATCAAATGATGATTCGCTACGTTTTTACTCGAAACTACTGAACGGAAGAAGCTAAAATTTGGCATGTATGTTCCTTGGGGAGTGTAGGGAGCACTAAGAGAGGATTTTTCATTACTAGAAATTCAACCCCGAAGGGGGTGTAAATAGGGGGGGTGAAGCTTAAACGAATTCCACGCGGTCGAAGCTAGTTAAAATTATAAAAATGATTTAATTGTATACCGATACCATTTTAATTAGGTACCTATAGCATGTTTGGCTCTTGTGCTAAAGTTTCCAATATTTAATTAAGTATGTACTTATACAAGATGTTGCCTGCGACTTGGCTCACGATGGTATTAGTTAAGTTGTAAACCCTTAGATTGTGACGAAACCTGCATACCAGAGCCCAGCAACCCAGTAACTGCCCCACTTATGGGTTGCAATGGGGTGATTTTTCTTAATATTGCAATTGCAATAAATAAAATAAATAACGCTACACACTCATAGCTCCAAATTAAGATTCCCGGGTGTCATGGACAAGTGACAACACACAAGACAAGACACACATCCAGACCGAGAACGGAAATTTAAACTCATCATTGAAACCGCTTCGCTGGGAATTAAACTCGGCATCCTTGGAACAGATCCGGCATGTTCACCATTCAATCATCAAACAATTCGTATTTGGGGATATTACCCTGTTACTGAAAAACCATACAGAAATTCTTCGGAAGCATTAACTCGGAACGCGACGCGTTACTTTTTCAAGCATTCGTGCTAGCCACGACAAAAGACGCGTTTTTGTGCCTCCGCCTCAACGCTGATTGATTGAACACCAAAACGAAGGAGATGGATGGATGTGGATGGATGCTCTAGTTTTGAGAGTGCTGACTTAGTTCTTAATTTTTTTAAGATTTTTCGTAAAAAATTATACCTATAGTAGGTGTGGAGGAAAAGGGGAGATCTCCCGCCATACTGTACACACATAACATAGGTACAAATAAGATATTGTATTTCATCAATACCTACCTACCTACCAATAGGTACCTACAAGTAGAAAAGGTATAACCGGTTTGAATGTTATTTATTGACCGGTGTAACATTGCTTAATAGGAATGAGTATGAAAGTCTTGGTTTGCAACATTGAGGGCAGTTGCTATTGCTAGTCAAGTAAATCTATTATTAAGTAACTCTATTATTATTATTTCTTTTTGTTTTTTTCTGTCGCCCTTTTTTATTTTATTTAAATTTTGTTTTTGTTTTTATTTAGTTCTTTTTTTTACTTTATTTTTAAGTTGTGTTTAGATTTAAGCTTTATGTTTTACAATTATGCTAGATTTAAGGTTTAAATTTATTCGGAATAGTTGCATTATTTCTTTAGATGTGAAATAAATTATTTTTCTTTCTTTCTTTCTTTCTAAATGGTTGAGCAGAGCTAGAGGACCTGTTGTTATGCTAAGTTGCAGATTTTGACTAGGTAGATAATATGTAGATGTGTGGTAGCACACATCCACTACTTTTCCTGTCGGTAGTTACTAGACCGTTTACTAGGTCATTTGCATAGGACTGTCATATGACGTACTTATTCTATGGACTTTGATGGGATGCATTTGTAATAATACCTAATATCTTAGTGCTAGAACCCAAATCCAAACTTACATAAATGATGAGAGACTAAAAGGTATGTATATGTAATGGGGAGGAATCATAATATTCACGCCAGGTTTTCGTTTTAACGAAGCTAATGCAATGAGCCCCGTGCCATCAACCATCTTATTCAAAAGCTATGCATATATGAAAGGCAACCGCAAAACAGCGGGAGCAGAGGATAAATCTGAAATTCACTGTATAATTTCTCACTTAATGCTACTCCTATTTCAGTTTCCTTAATTTTTCGCGGAAAGCCATTTAAAATTCGAATATCCAGTCGAAAAGCAATCCCAACAGTGGCGAGCACACGTGCGCCAAGTCCATTCTCAATTATAATTTCAAAAACATCTTCTAATTTACCGGTTGTTCTTATTCAGAAAACGCCCGGGCTATCTGTTAAAATCCCATAAAAATGCAAAAGCCGACGGGCGGGGCGTTATAAATATTTTTAATGACTATATTTAATTAAAGTTGGCCGGTAAGATTCTGTTTCGCGATAGTAGTGGGTAATGAGAATAAATTTGAAAGAGTAATAACCCGTTTCCCTTCGAAAATAACTTGGCGCGTTTTTGCATGCGCGCTCGCTCGGGCGGTTAAAAAATGGTTTTAATAACTTTCGGCAGTGAAACGGAATTGAACCGAGAATTAAAATTGGAGTTAATTTTTTAAAGGATTCCAATCGTGAATTTTATGTGAAGGCGATCGGAGCGGAAAATTGTCTCATGATTCTGTTTACTCGCGATTCTCGCGGGAGGTGGCGGTAGGCGAAATCAATTGAAAAGCTTCATAAAAATTGGCACAAAATTAGTTTATGAAACGGAAAATTATATTGCTGAATATTATAAAACGAAAATCGAATGGAAATGCTTTAATCACGGCTTTCAGGAGGCGAATAGATTTTCAATACTGAAGTTAATGAATCATTATGATTCGAAAAGCCATAATTTAAATTTAAACTATTCGCCGAATAGGTACCTATTGAACATTTCACTGGCTTTACAAAAAGCTTTAAATTGTGATTTAAAATATATTTGAAGTGTGATGTTAATAAATTAGCCAGTAGGAATTATTGAGTTGGTAATATAATCATTAAAATTGAGTTAATCCTTATACATATACCCATTAACATAATATTCACTTACTTATTATACTTATTTTAATTACTCAGTAATGAAAAACATTTATGAGTGAATAAAACTTAAGTTCTATGAAGTTAAATAATATCTGGAACATTATATATCAGTGCATAAAGAAAAACACTGTAACAAAAAAAAACAGTCAATCTCTACACATTCCCACCAATTTTCCCTCGTCCTTTGCCATCTTATTTATTTGACATTTAATTTGTTTTTATTCCATTTCCATATGTTTATCATAGATTTTTTATATAAGGCCTTCGCGTTTATATCACCATAGATTCAAACGAAGTTCTCTTGGTCTACGGCAAAATATCAAAGAGGTTGACTTCTTCAAAGTCCTATGTGCACTTAGTCTTAATTATTCACCTGGCGCTCGGCATCCATATAAAACCTTGTGAATTATAATAATTGATTTGTTTTAGTATATGTTGAAAATCCTAAAAAACCGATTAAATAATAACACAGTGCCTTAATTACAGAATAGCGTACAAATACAAAGTGTAAGCAAAGTCAAAATGAGGGAAAAGAAAAACACGCAAGCGGTAAAAAGCTGGAGAAATATAAGAAAACTCGGAGTTAGAGCTGACATTTTAAGAAAATTGTATTCCAACTGCATCTGTGAGGTTCACGCTCGGCAGGTCCTGTTCCTCATTAGAAAACCTGGCTTTAAAGGGCTCAAGAGCTTGCCAAGGTCGAATGAATTACGCCAACAGGTTCCGTATGGAGATTTTTAAACTTTGCCATGTTTAAAGCCGGCAAACGAGCTTTGTCTACAGCGCCTAAAGAAAGTACGTAGGTACTGGCTCTTAACTACAAATCCTTTGGCGACTGACTTAGCAAGAGTGTGGTAGGGCTTCAGAGGGCTTTCTGTGGTAGAGCTGGACTTCGGCCCTCCAACTAATCATGGCCAGGCTTCTGTCGTCTGTTACAAAATTGTGGTCTGTCGGTATTCGGTATGACGTTGGGCTCAGTATTCTAGGTCATGTAGATGTTTGGGATCTCCTTTTTCGAGTCTTTTTAGTTTCTTGTTTATACTTTACTATTTGTTCGTAAAAACTTTTTTACTTTTGTCATAAAATTGTACTTGTACTTACTCAAATAAAATTTTATTATGAAAATGTAAGTGTAAGTGTAAGTGTAAACTACAACTACACATTGTGTAGCATATGTACGTTGTGCGTACTTATAAAAATATAATTAATTACATTGACATTACCCTCCATCCGTTGTTACAATGTACACAAAATCGTTACACTAATTCCAGTCCAATCCTACTTCCACATAAATCACAGCATTTCCCCATTTGTTTTTATTTCTGGCACAGCGAACCCTAAAACAAATCTGCGCAAACGGATTCAGAATCTCAATTTGCTTACAAGATCCCGTAAGCAGTATCTGCGGACTAATTACTGCAGACGAGCTCCTTACCCGGCCTACCTGCCGACTTGTCTGTAGCCTAAACTTCTCCCATACATTGTTCTAACAAACTGCTCCTACCATGGAAACTCGATGCTATTGGTTTCGTTCCTTTGTGTGTGAAGAAGGGAATAAAAAAATGGGTGTAGAATACAATACGGGTAGATGGAGAGCAAATATAACTACTTATACAATTTTTTAATTTTGATAAAAAACGTTTGTTTACATAAAACTAAATGTTTGATTTGATGCATACAAGCAATTAATTTTTTTTATTGTTTAATCCTTCTAAGACAGGAGATGAGTGATTGTCTGAAAGTTTTCATCAGGTAATATCTAACTGCTGCCTGTGAATTCCAGGTAAACTTTGTTAAACACGATTCAATTAACTACTCCCATACATGGAGAAGTATTAGCCTGCATCTCCTATTATTGAAACATTACATATTTTCCTTTTGAATGTAAATTTAAATAAATGATTCATCACTTAACACTATGAAAACGCTATACGAGTATGTATGTAACTATGTATGTATGCGTACCTACAGTATTTGCGATACAATTATATTTCGAACTCGTTTTATTGAAGTCGAATTGAAAAAAATATGAAAAAGATATGGCAATTCGAGTAACTGTAGTAATAAGCGTCGGCAGACATGGCACCGCAGCGTATATTCGTTATAGCGTCACGGGGACAGTTTAAGAATTTGTGCCAAGAGACGTGAATTGCGAACCTTTCAGGTAAGAATTATTTTTGGCTCAAGATCAAGCTTATGAACGGCGTTTCCTTTACATTTTTGGGTTTTTTCGGCCGCAACTTAATGTTATACGAGTATACCCTACATCTACATGCTTTCTACGAGTTGAAATCATTATCACCAAAACCAATTCTTTGAAGTTATTATAGAATGTTCGTATGTTGAGCAAAACTGAAGATACGAAAAATTCCACCGATTCTAAAAGAGTAAGTAACTTAGCGATTCAGGCAATAACTTTCGAAACTGACATATTGAATATTTTTTCTCATACTTTTGGAGCAATCCTTACTAATATTATAAATGTGAAAGTGTGTTTGTTTGTTTGTTTGTTTGTTTGTTTGTTTGTGACGCTTTCACGTCGCAACAAAGCTATTATATGGTAAGGTTTATGTGTGTGGGGATAGTTAGGAGGGTGGAGAGTGACGTAGGCTACTTTTTACCGCGGAAAAACATCCCATTCCCATGGGAAGATCGATGTTTTGTTAGTTGCTAGATATTTATTTTCGGAGTTGTTAATAGATGGCGTTAATAAAATTCATTTGCAAGTTCTGAATTACGCTATCAAATACTACATGTAATTTACTTAAGTCAAATGTAATAGGCTACTTTAGCTCTGCCTCGAGAACTCCCCGCTCCGGCTGTATTCAGTGTACCGCCCGCCCGCTGGCACTATCCTGTTGGCTGATGTCCGCAAGTTGCTGGACTCGCCGACACCGGTGGTGGGCGCGGGCGACTGGAACTGCAAGCATCCGGGGTGGAATAGCCTAGCTGCCAACAGAAGTGGAAGGCTACTTTTTGATGCCGCTGAACAGCACGGCTACACTGTCGAGGGTGTTGCACACCGTTACCGCGGCTCTGAATAAGAGAGAACGCGTGTGTGCAGTATTCCTCGACATGGAAAAGGCGTTCGACCGTGTTTGGCACGACGGCTTTCTCTACAAGATCTCGCAGTCGTCGGCGCCCCGGAGTGCCGTTAAGGTGATCTCCAGTTTCCTCGAAAATAGAAGTTTCAGAGTAGTGGTTGAAGACGCCGAATCCACCGAGCGTCCGATCGCAGCCGGCGTCCCGCAAGGGAGTTGCCTGTCCCCGGTCTGCTACGCCTGATACACCGACGACATCCCGGCGGCAGGGGGGCGTCGCTTGCCCTGTATGCCGATGACGTGGCGTACATCACCACGTCGCTGAATAGAACCCACGCCATCGTCAAGATGCAGCGTGCGCTTGATGCCCTCCCCGGATGGCTCGCCGCGTGGAGACTGTCGGTGAATGTCGGGAAGACGCAGGCCGTGAACATAGGAGGATACCTCAACAGGCGGGACCCTACTCTGGAGCTTCACGGACAAGATATCCAATGGGCCCCACAGGCCAAATACCTGGGGGCAAAATCGACGGAAGACTTTCGATGAAGCCACAGGTTACGAAAGCCGTCGCGAATTCCAGAAGCGCGATGGCAGAAACCAGTGCTCTCCTCGAGCCTCCCTCTCGGACTGAAGCTCGGGGTCTACAAGACCTACATCAGATCCCGCCTCACGTACGCGGCACCGGCGTGGTACGCGCTCGCCAGCGAACCGCAGCGCAAGAGGATGCGCGCGGTTCAGGCGATTGCGCTCCGCCGGCTGACTGGTGCGCCGAGGTACGTCAGGAACGCCATCCAGAGGGACCTTCGAGTCGAGAGCCTGGACGACTTCATCGAGAGATTGGCACGCAACATGTTCGGGCGTGTCGACGCGTCGCGGTTCCCGCATCTGCAGGACCTGGTGCCGCTCCAAACCCGTCCACCGGACCGCTGGGCCTAGCACTGACTGATACTGGGGCTTCGTAAGTCGTCGCCCGGCGCTGATCGGCTCCTGCTGGGCTTCCCACCAGCGGGATTCACCCGGTAGGGCCTCGATCGCCTGGGCGGCTCGAACATGAACCCCATCCCGTTTAAGACTCTGTGGCCTGTAAAAAGGCCACCACTCACCGGACTATTGGTTAACCACAGATGGACAACCAAGGGCTTTAGGGCCCAACCCAAGGACCGGCCCGTTTTAACGGGCCGCGAGAGACACCCCCAAAGGGGAACTAACTGTCCCGAGGGCTCCACACACCTCAGACAGGGTGGAGTGAAGAGAGCGAGTAGTAGGCTACTTTTTAGCCTAAATTCCTACGGGAGCGAGACCTACGCGGCTGTTACCTACGGGTCCCGAAGCGAAGCGCGGGCGGTTCTCTAGTATCTCAATAATCTGTTAAAGATTTAGGTCACTGTACAAAAACTGCAGAAACTTTTATCACGAAGGGTGACAGCCAGAAAACGAACAGATGGGAATGGTCAGATGGGCATCGTCACGCATTGCATCAGTGATGGAAAATGTATGTAATCAGGATTGTCATAGATTCAAATTTCATAGGTAACATTTTCCCAAAAATAATATTATGATTACGGATTAAGATTAAAATGGAGGCTATGAAATGTCCTCTCTAAGAACTAACTTTTCTCGAAAGGTGGTCCCGGGGCATTGTAATGGTGATAACATTTTGTCCAATTCTGCGTGGCATCATCCATTCCTTCCAGATGAAGAAGGAATCCTAACGAATCGGAATTTATGTAAAAAAATCTCTTCCGCGAATTAATTTACATTACTCTTTAGGTAACAGCGTTACATTGATGTCAATGAAAGGTTATCTATCCGAGCGCGGTTTAGTTACGAAGTCATCATAAAATCGCGTCCGCCAGTAATATGAGCCACTATGAAATCAGCGCGTTCGCAACTTTATACGACCAGTAACTGTGTTATGGGAATATAAAATGTTAATGTCGGAAAGATGGCCCGGAATGGCTTATAGGGTACCGCACTTCAAAAGAAAGCAGTTTATGAATACTTACACACACATATTTTTACACCACGTAATGTGGACACGCCATAACATATATTTTTCATGGATTTAAGATAAAAAAACGAGCATGCAGTACAACTCTTCTACTGCTGTCCATGTCACGATCACGACCGAATCTAAGTCTCAAAGTCTCAAATCGGGAGTAGGTACCAATTGTTAGTCAACAGAGGGTGTAATTAAGAATTCCAGTTGGTCATATCACAGACTGATGTACTATAACTCCTACCTAGTTCTCAAATATCAAATCATCTTCAGATATCTTTATATACTCAACAGAAGTAGGGACAGATATGTTATATTTGTATTGTGGTTAATTAATCGAACTCTATTTCTATAATAACATGGAGCCTCGGGATAACGCTATTGACGCAATTTCTGAAGTCTTTCGGATAGGCTGCAGGCATGGAGATACTTAGATCCTTACAGTGTGCACGGAAAATTGCCCCTCTGTTAAAGAATGTTTCTCCAATACCATGGACTTGAAATTTTTCACATTGCCTAGTTCCGATGACAATGTTTTTTTATGATTAAGATTGGCTCTACGCGATAAGTCCTCAAAGACTAATAAATAAAATAGATTAATAATCAAAGTTATTGCCTGCGCAGAGATCAACTTTGCTGCATTGTATTTATAATTCACTTAGCAATAAAAACGTGTGTTAATTTTGAAATTCTTTCTTTATTATGATTTAATTTTATAAATGTGAAAGAAAATGTGAACCACGAAGCTGGGCCGAACTGTCCTTGAGACTGCAATCGCTGGTTTATATCGCGGCTGTGAGGATTAATGTAAGTTTAAAATGAGACGTTTACGGCAAAGTTAGGGTTTAAAACTTTTAATATCACAGTTAACGTCTAATGAAAAAATATAAAAGTCAACCATGTTTTATTTAACACTGTCGTGAAAGTAGAATAGTAAGATAATGTTGAAATGTATGTAATTTTCCTTACATTGTAAATTGACAGCGATATCCTTTAATTTTTTATAGAGTTTAGAGTCTAGAGCACCTACAGGCGAAAATTTTAAATGTTAAAAAAACAGAAAATCGAAAGAACATTCAAAAATTCTAACAGTTAAATTGTTTTTGGTTCCAATGCGCAATTAAATGTTCACAATAGTATTCCTTGAGTATATCTTTTATAAAGCGATTTGATATATATTTTTATATTTAGATAGGTCGTCATATCCTCACATCCCATAACTAGCTTTGACCCTATATGTGGTCTGATCGTAAACAAGCGGTAATTATGAACGTGGTCGCGGCAATCTTGCATTTGATCGTTACTGAACATTTATGGTGTCTGAGGTGGAACATTTGTCGCAGACATCCGACGTAGCACAGTACCTTATAAACATTTTTTTTATAGCCTAAGCAGGCAAACGAGCAGACGAGTCACCTGATGGTAAGTGATCACCGTCGCCCATGGACATTGGCAACACCAGGGGCGCCACCAACGCGTTGCAGGCCTCGAAGGAAGCGATAGACCCGCTTCTTGAAGGACCCCATGTCATAGCACTGTGGGAATACTGGGGGATGAAACATTCACCATCATCTTCGTAACCCATAGTTGCCCCACTGCTGGGCACGGATATCTTCTTAATGAGAAGGTTAAGGCCATAGTCCACCACGCTGGTCAAGTGCGGATTGGCGGACTTCACACACCTTTGAGTTATTGAGTACTCACCGACATGCAGGTTTCCTTATAAGGTTTTCCTTCAAAAGTCACAATGCGTGCTCTGGGATCCGAACCCGTACCCTCCGAGTAGGAGGCCGAATTCTTCACCACCAAGGTATAACGGGTTATAAATATTATAAACATTTTAATCTACTATTTCTATTTCTCGTCATTTCATATACTTTTCTATTATGTACGTACTTGTAAATTTCCATTTTAATAAAGCGGATGTGAAGCCGTAAAGTAACACACAAACACAGACACACGCATAAACACACCTATAACTTTTACGGGACGCAGCAATAAAAATGGTTTGGGAGAGTTACAAAGTAAGATATTTACTGGCAACAAAATTTGGCTTTACGACCCCCTTATGAGTTCGTCAAACCTCGCGATTTATTTAAAGCGTTTGTGTAGTATCCTGTGAGAGTGTAATTCGTACTAAAATTAACTGTTTAAGCAGCTGAACTCACTGAGATATTTGTTATGGCTTTAGTTTGAGGCCTAGTTTATGTTTTAATCTGGAAATCCGTTCTCTTCGGATAGTTTTAACATTATTTTGTTATTTTTTTGACTTTCACGCGAACCAAAGTCAGGAGCAAATCCTAATATATACTAATACTTATTTTAAAATTGAAGAGTTCCTTTGTTTGAAAGATCTAATCTCGGGAACCAGGTACCTACTAGTGGAAATTAAAAAATACATTTAACTAAATTTAAATACATTTGGAACTACTTAAAAGTGATTACTTATCATGTGACGCGTCAAAGATTGTCAAAGATTTAGAGCGTCTGAACCGCTCCGTTTGTTTCCCGCCCGCGTCATATGTTTGCAAATTTTCTCGAGTCATAGGTACTCCATAAAAGATTGCTATAATTTGATTACATCGTGACATTTACGGCTACATGGCGGCGGCTGAGTGATTGAGACTTACCTGTGTTACCTTCAGGTTTTTGATTGAGTTTTGTAGTTCGTTATTCGTCAACTCTTTAATAATGTAAAAAAAATTTAAGCTCTAGGGGCCTTATTAATAGACGTGGCTTAGAGTTACTCTGAGTTTAAATGTTTTTGTCTTTTTAACCGACTTCAAAAAAGAAGGAGGTTCTCAATTCGACCGTATATATGCTTTTTTTATGTACGTTCAGCGATTATTTCGTCGTTTATGGGCCGATTTTGATAATTCTTTTTGACGTGACAACGTCTTATAAATTGGTTTGCCGGGTGGCACTTCAAGAAACTGCGTTAGTAGCTCCGCTCACGTTACTTATAGTAGCTACGGCGTACACACGTTGGCGTGTTTCAGAAAATGGTACAGCGCCATCTCTGGAGAAGTAGAGTAACTAGTTTGTTACCTCACTTAGTTGTGACTAATGGTTAATGGTCTAACGGTTAGCAGCGCTAGATGGCGGATGGTGTTACAATGTTTTAAATATAATTCTTTGTATATGTTTACCCCATGAAGATACGGGAACGCAGGGTCAACTTCACAAATAACCACAACTGCTTCCAAACCCAAAATAGCAGTTTATTATAAAACCAAAGAAGTCGACACATTGCCCTTTACAAATTTTTCTCTTATATAAACTCCACGTTACACTCGTTAGCGCGTTTCACAAATTGGTACAATGCCATCTTGTTTACAAGTGAGGAACTATTTAACAAAAATAAAACATTAAACTTAAATTGCTTCCGCCTTCACATGACGGTTAGACAGTATAAATAAATGTTTTAAATTGTTACTATTATTTCATCCTTCTTCCTACTATACGAATGAATATTCACATTAAAATTATTTTACCACTCAAAGTCGTTGTCACGTAAAACTATCGTCAGTAAACCGACTTTACAGACAACCAGTTTTTTTTGTTGTAAAGTAGATATGCGCAGTGGGGTCCCCTGATAAGGAAACCAGGATCTGATGATGGCATCTCAGAGAAATCGAGGGGAACTTTCGAAAATTGTATGGACAACTAGTGTGTTTGTTCATGTTATCATAAGTACATTAAAGCGCTACCATTTCATGAAGATCTGGAGTCGATCTGATGAAGCCGAAAGATAGTCGAGGGAACTCCTCAACGATTTACTGCAGTTATCTAGTGTTTGGGCTTCATTAATTTGTAGTGACGAGAACTTTACACTTACATGTTGAATTGAGCGCCATCTGGCGAGTAGTTTTTGAGTTATCTCTACTTATCAAGATTGAAGTCGGTTATTTTTTTTGTAAAAAGCAATTATTCTAACCTTTGATTTTAGAGAATTACATGACAGGGACAAAAAAATTTAAACCTAGAATAATAATAAGCCGCGTTTAATAATAATAAGGCTTTTTGTGTTGATGTGATAGTATAGCGAATACGAATTACTCCTCCTACGGGGGGGGTGTGGGTTAGAATTCCAGAGCTTTTATTCTTGTCACTTGCTATAATGTTAAAGAGAAACATCGTGAGAAAACCTGCATGCCGGAGACTGATCAAAACTCAAAGGTGTGTGAAGTCTGCTAATACGCACTTGGCCAGCGTGATGGACTATGACCTTCTCATTATAAGAAAAGAAGAGACCCGTGCTTAATAGTGGGCCATGATCGGTTTGTAATTATGAGTTTTCCTCCTAACTTCTGTTACATCATAAATACCGATGTTGGGATTTATTACGCCTTGCAACGGTTGCAGAAATGTACGTTCGGGTCAAATCTTGCAAGCTGAATTAGAAAGAACTACTTCCTGTTAATGTACGGATTTGAAATTATGGATATTGCTTTAATTCGTAAATACCTATATAAATAAATTCCTTTGACTGTATTCGTCGCTCAGAATACATACATAGGTAAGGGTAACAGCATCGAGAATAAATTTATTCCTTTGCATTGAAATAACTTACCTTTACTTAAATACTTTTACCTTTACTTATAATACTTACCTAGTATTATAAAATCGTGTTTTTATTTTTTCAAATGATTATTTTATTTACGTCCTTAGGTATAACTATGTTGACGTGTAACGTATAACAAATTTTATGTATTAGAAAACTATCACGAACGTTCAACATTTATCTAAGACGTCAAAAACGATAAGACGCAATATTATCCCGTGACGTATTGCGCGGAAAATTTTTCGCGCTCATATTTTGAGTGTCCCCGACGTTTATGTAGCCCGTGTCTTCGTAGATCACGATTAGGTGGCATCGGCCGTAATCGCTCGCCTGTAAACAACAATATCTCCGCGCGTAAATCCACATTTACCCTCCTTCCCACCTCGTCATAATACCCTCTGAATGCCCCCATCGAGGTCACGACTTGAATTAAAGGAACCGGGACGTC
The DNA here is from genome assembly GCA_905404135.1 of Hesperia comma. NCBI lineage: Eukaryota > Metazoa > Arthropoda > Insecta > Lepidoptera > Hesperiidae > Hesperia > Hesperia comma. The sequence continues at coordinate 17,902,621 of FR990022.1, read as the reverse complement.
CCATAGATAGATTATACCGATTGCTAACAACGTTGTAGATTTTCGGAATTGTTCCTGGAGTAACAATATTCGATGTTACAATAAATTATTAATACTTTGATATTTAATACATTACTCTATTTGAAGATGTTTTGACAACACTATGGTGCAATGGTCATTATACCGGACGACCTTATGAAGGGTTCGTGGGTTGATTCCCAGGGAAATTGAAATACTGTTCATATGTTTTAATTTCTGTTCTCAATCAGGGTGCAGGTTTTTTGACTTGACGTCTTGTCTATCGTGCTCCCTACACAGCATGAGTGTGACTGTGAAGCATTCTTATATTGCAGTGTGTGACAAAAAAAATTAACAAAAATCTTTAGCCAGTCAAAGTATGCATACCTACTACGTTGTGAAATAATGTACCTAATTACATGATAATAAAAACATCTAGGGCAGAATTCCTGCCTTTCAACAATTGCTGTATAATATCCAAATGCTTAAATAATTTAAATTAGAATGAGTTTCGGCGAAGGTGAGGGCCGGAATCCTAATGGCTATCGGGTTTCAGAGCCATTCATTAGGGTAACAACACTAACAACGCGAGCAAAGAATAATTGTTTCAAGGGTGTATCGGAACAATGGTATCTGGAACTTACACCAAATTGCATTTACATATGTATAACTTTTGAATACTATAGAGTACTTCGAACTAACAATTTCCGAATTATTGGGTGTTGGCTATTTTGGTTTTTCAGATGTTTGAGTTCTCTTTTATGCTCGTCATAATGTACATGTAATCCTACTTCCTACTAATATTATAAATGCGAAAGTTTGTAAGGATGTGAGTGAATGTGTGTGTAGGTTTGTCACTCTTTCACGCAAAACTACTGAACGGATTTTCATGAAACTTTACAGTAATATAGCTTAGGTATCAGAATAACATAATTTTTTAAAATTTATAGAGATTTTTGAATTGACTGGTTCCCCGAAGCGAAGCGAGGGCAGGTTTACTGGTATCTTATACGTCTAACTTTATACATATTTTATAAAAATGACTAAATAGCTAAATAACGCAACTAAGCGCGTCGAAGGTATATTTAGAGTCAGTGCGCAAGTCACGTATCCATAAGTACGATAGCAGTGTGGGAACCTTCGTCCCACAATCTCATTATGTATATGTAGTTTATTATATATTACACATTAACACATAACACATACACTTATGTATTACATTATGTTTATAATATACCACGCACATACATATACATCACACATACCCGCACAAGCACGGACAGTGACACTCCACATAATCGAACCCGGAGCGCTGTGGAGTTCCGAACGCAGTCGCGCTCGCCTGACCACCGAGGCGAGCCGGGCATTGCCGGCCGTCGGCCGAAGCCACTGCCGCTCCCCCGCGTCCCTAGCGGGGCACTGCGCGGACGCAGCTCATTAGGTCGGCCGACACCGCTAGTCAGCATCGATACGTCCCCGCGCAAACCCGCGTCGCTCGATCGCTTGACTACCTAGCTTATTAAGACTCTTGCTTGTGCCTATATTCTGTGCCTATCACTCTCTTCTCCTTCTTTTATTTGTGGGTATTCCTCGTGCTGTGTTAACTGTGTAGATGTACTTTTATTTCTTTGTGTTCTCGTGCAATAAATGATTAACTTCATTTTGTAGTCGACCTTATTGCTCGCGCGCCTCCGCTACACACCTCACGCACACAGACATTCACACCCCCATAGCAGAATACCATCCATACTACGAGTACCATAAAGCTCCTACATTGACAGCTCTCTGTGAGATCCTAGAGGCTAGACCTATGTCATTTCAGCAAAGCTAACACTTTGAGGATTTATAGTTGAATTTGCAGTTGACTGAATAGATACTCGCTAGCTTGACATCGGGAGCCTTTTGAAACAAGAATACGGGAACGCGATGATGATTTTTTGATTTGGGAAGTAATTTGCGAAATATTGAACTGAGTCAAGACTTAATGCCACCCACCCCTCTACCAGCTGTTTAATTAGTAAAAAAATAGTTTGAAACCTAAAAACACGCTTGCTAAGTGAAATATAAATTCCAAGCAATTTTAGCCACTGTGTTTGAGTTAAATACAAAAGTTAATAATTGAGATATAAAATGTATTTTGTAGTTAATAATAGTTTTGTATTACAATGTCCTGTGTAACATGTGTGTAACAATAACTTGTACCTAGTCTCAGCGTGAAATACAAAGTCCGGGGTTGGTTGTTTACCAAGACCATATACACACACCTGTTCTAGAAATGACTTGTGGGTATCAAATAAAAAAAAATGTATAAAAAGCTTGTTAAAATAAGGAGAACACAATAACAAGAACTAAAGTATCATATAAGCATTAATAACTCTGGAATAGTGGAGCCAGGGTTAGAATACTGGAGCGCCATTAACACTAGCAGGAAAACATCAAGAAAAAATCTCCATACCTGACCTGACTGCTATCCACAATGTTCGCAAAGATATGTGTAATCCGCCAATTTGTACTTGGACAGCGTGGTGGACCCTTGCCTATATTCCTCACATGGTAAGAGGAGATCTTTGCTCAGCAGTGGAATCATTATTAGCAATGATTACGATATAAAAAAAAAATTGGTTGCCTGTAAAGTCGGTATACGGGCGAAAGTTTTACGTGACAACGACTTTGAGTGGTAAAATAATTTTAATGTGAATATTCATTCGTATAGTAGGAAGAAGGATGAAATAATAGTAACAATTTAAAACATTTATTTATACAAAGAATTATATTTAAAACATTGTAACACCATCCGCCATCTAGCGCTGCTAACCGTTAGACCATTAACCACTAGTCACAACTAAGTGAGGTAACAAACTAGATTACTCTACTTCTCCAGAGATGGCGCTGTACCATTTTCTGAAACACGCCAACGTGTGTACGCCGTAGCTACTATAAGTAACGTGAGCGGAGCTACTAACGCAGTTTCTTGAAGTGCCACCCGGCAAACCAATTTATAAGACGTTGTCACGTCAAAACTGTCATTATTTAGCGAAGATTTACATAATAATAAATAATCTGCAGCTGCTGTTCGTATTATCTACTGCTGCCGTCTACATTGCTGAACAATCATGCCACATCCATTCGCAGCTATCTCCGCGACCACACGGCCAAGTTTTTGTGACAGACAAACTGTAATACATGTATGCAGGCTGCAATTTCACAGTTTGCAACACTTGTGACACTTGTTCGCTGTTTGAATGCAACTTCCGAGGTTATTCAGGTGTATTATTAACAAGTTGGGACTTGTTGGCCGAGCGCAGGCAAAGTTAATATGTTTGTGTCGCTATGCCGGCCTGAAAAGTGAAGAATTGAGGAATGAGATGAATATATTACGGCTTGAATTTAAGGTTCAGTGCAGGACGTAATTTTCCTAAGGGTAACAACCCATTGTTGGTTCGAGAGCGCATATTGAAGGACCTGGCTAGCTACCTTCGGCTTTCCAAAATCAACTGTGTCATATTATATTTAGCTGTTTCGGTTGCAATATCTGAGAGCCAAGAACAGTTCAGGTCAACTATGAGGATAATTTCCAAAGGAAAGCTCAAAGGCAACGACAAAACGTTGTTGATGTTATTGCTTTTATCCTATCAGTCATACGTTTGTGATGTCTATGGGCTGCAATAACCTTATCAAAAACTTAGAGGACCGGCTTATCTTCAGGTGGCTTGTCAGCTGGTTTCTCTATTATCATTAAAACACAAAAAAACTCTTACGTTACTAAGTGACTGATAGACAGCGCACAGCCGAAACTAGTGAACGCAAGAAGCTGAAAGGCACTAAGAGAAGGTTTTTGAAAATCCTCTCTTTAAAGAGATAAAAAACTCTATGATACAGCATGACTCTTTACTGCGAATTACAAAACAAACATATACCAAACTAGAATTTATGTGTTTCAATAACTAAGAATTAATTTGATATTTTTTAGCGAAATACAATAGCGGAATTAAAACAGCTATTCGGTCTAAAAATGCTTGTCGACATGCATTCGCCACGCTTTTTGTCCGTTTTTTCTCGGTACAAGTACGAAAAACCGAATGAATTTTTGTAGTTGCAAAGGATTTGGACATGTTATCGCGGAGTAGTTATGTGGCGCAAATGTAAATGAATGTTACTTGTTGTTCGTTGGGAACTCTGAATAATTTACGACATTGATTCAGGAAAATACTTAGGAATTTTTATGTTTTCTTGCTGGATTACTTTTTGTGTGTTGCAAAGGTATAAATGGGTCTATCTGTCCTCGAATTCGAACTGACTTATGTTGTAGTCATTTCTCATATTGCTAGGTTTGGCCCTACAATTTTTTTACGTTTACAAATATTAAACGAATAGGTAATTACATTTGACGACCCTGTAGCCTAGTTGGTAGTGACCCTGCCTGCGACGCGAGGGGTCCCGGGTTCGATTCCCGGCCGGGGCAGATATTTATGTGGCAGATAAATATTTGTACTCGGGTCATGGGTGTAAATTGTAATATGTGTAGTCCATGCTACCCGCGACACAGGTACCTAGTACAGGTTTTTGGAGGCGTATCTATTATCGTGATGGGCGAACAAAATTTTTTTGGCTTCTATTGGCATTACAAAATCTCTATTTTTTTTCTTAAACACCTCTTATTTACCTAGATAAACACACATAGGCTGTATAAAAGTCTTAAAACATCGAATTCCTCTTTGAATACTAGTCTCTACACAAACATAGCGTTACATAAGAATAAGGTAGAACTGGAGTAACTCGTATAATGACATTGCACTCGACTCGAAGTTGCCGTCAAACCGGGAACTGTCAGGAACGGAGCCGCTCTCCAGGGACCTGTGACGTTTGGTTTCTGCTTTTATGCGACATTGTTACGTACTTTGAGCGGAGGGTGAGATGAAATTCTTGAATAATATTAGTGATACAGAATGAAAGACGACTGTGTACTAAAAATGACACTCGTTATTTTAGTTAATTATTATCATTATTAGGGTATGTTCATAAGAGTCATAAGAAGAATTGAGTTGTCGTTACAAAGTATTGTCATGTGGTAATAAGGTACTTTTAAAGAGTCATCTGACTCAGTTATCCCACTGCCGGCGAGGAAGCGATTAGATATTTTCTCGCTCACGAAACGTAACACAGATACTTAGACATTTCGTGTAAATGTAAAAACATCATCAAACAGAGGAAACAATTTATGAGGTTCTATAACTTCTAGAGCCTAAGTCAACCCTATGGCTCTATGGATTATCGAAAATTCTTGGTAGAGTATTTTTTACTCCACTACACTACAAACAATTTATGAGGTTCTATAACTTCTAGAGCCTAAGTCAACCCTATGGCTCTATGGATTATCGAAAATTCTTGGTAGAGTATTTTTTACTCCACTACACTACAAACAATTTATGAGGTTCTATAACTTCTAGAGCCTAAGTCAACCCTATGGCTCTATGGATTATCGAAAATTCTTGGTAGAGTATTTTTTACTCCACTACACTACAAACAATTTATGAGGTTCTATAACTTCTAGAGCCTAAGTCAACCCTATGGCTCTATGGATTATCGAAAATTCTTGGTAGAGTATTTTTTACTCCACTACACTACAAACAATTTATGAGGTTCTATAACTTCTAGAGCCTAAGTCAACCCTATGGCTCTATGGATTATCGAAAATTCTTGGTAGAGTATTTTTTACTCCACTACACTACAAACAATTTATGAGGTTCTATAACTTCTAGAGCCTAAGTCAACCCTATGGCTCTATGGATTATCGAAAATTCTTGGTAGAGTATTTTTTACTCCACTACACTACAAACAATTTATGAGGTTCTATAACTTCTAGAGCCTAAGTCAACCCTATGGCTCTATGGATTATCGAAAATTCTTGGTAGAGTATTTTTTACTCCCCTACACTACAAACAATTTATGAGGTTCTATAACTTCTAGAGCCTAAGTCAACCCTATGGCTCTATGGATTATCGAAAATTCTTGGTAGAGTATTTTTTACTCCACTAGGTACGAACACCCGTTTCATAATTTCATAATTTTTGTATTACATGATTCGCAATGTTGGTGTCGCATAAATAATACCAGTCCCGTGCTTCTATTTCATGGGCAATAATTTATTATTGACAACTAAAAGGTAACCGTTGGACGGTTACCTTTTAAATCAGAAGAATTCGTTGGTTCATCGGTCTCTACGTTAATAAGTTACAATACCGTAAAACCGAGTTTGAGACTGCAACATCTTTTAAATTCTAGAAAACTTCAGTGTAAATACCTCCAAAGGAACGCTTACGACCACTATATTATCTAAAAGTTTCGTAATCTCCCTAGTTCACAAAACGACCGCGGGCTACAAATTCTCTCCCGTCACGACACTATCAAAAAACGTGACCGCTCATCCAACCTTAAATATTTCAGCTCATTTATTTCTTACCTTTACTCTGTAACGGTGTCTGCACATTAGTTCGATTTGTTCCTGATCTTTAGCGAGAATTGCATGAAGCCATTTACATTCATCATCAATAAAACAATGCTGCGCATTAATAGTTCCACACAACATGCTCTGGTATAGTGGTCGCCAAGGACAACATACAAACACAAGAACATACACTCAGATCTGTAAAAATCTCGCAAGGATTAAGCCCAGTCCCTTTCAAACGCACCAAGGTAATTAGGTATAAGCGCCGTGCGTTATATGGGTTCCCTATAGACCCAATAATAGGTACTTGAATTTAACCTTCATCATTATTATATTATGACAGTCATCTTTTAAATAAAATTCATAACGTCCAAGTCAATAAACAGTTTAAATATTCGCATTTGTTCGCGAACGTTGATTGAGTGCCGACGAAATATACAGATACCTTTAGAGAGCTGATTTGAATATCTAAATTGGTGCTCCGAAGTTCGCTCATTACGCTCACCTGCTAATTTCGTCGCACGAATCGACGCTTCGGCTCATTTTTATTGTAATTTATCGACGACGCGTGACTAGGCACTCGCGGTGCAGCTATCGAGTTGAAGATAGGTTCTCGGGAAGTTTTCAAATTCCCTCGCCGTAGCATCTCCGTCATTGTAACGATATATCGATTAAAAAGTTTCATGGGTGTTGAGTTTCTATTTGAATATGTTTTTTATACATACCTAAGTAGATTCATCTTAAAATCTTGCCTGTTTAGCTTTAGTTAGTTCTAGTTATTTAGAAAGACAAAAAGTTAACGTTATGGAGAACTCTCAACGATGTTTTCCTTCAATTATGCCAGCGATTAGTTTTTTAAAACGCACATTTTTAATTACCGGATTGTGTAAGATTTTATCTGAATAATCAATTCAGGTACTTAGTAAAGTAATCAGAATAATTAATTATCAAGTAGTTCTAAGAATTTTAGTTAATTAGTGATTGGATTAAGATTCAGTGTTATAATTCGATAAGATTCTTAGTAAGATAAATCTTTTCGAAAAGCGTATACTACATTATCCAATTATACGGCAACCGTGACATAGAACGTAAACAGAACTGCATTCGCTGTATAAATACTAGCAAATATAAGGACGTGATATATAGTTTCAAGAAATTGAAATGTCACTTGAAGTCTCCCGGGAGCGCGCTATGTCCCCGACACTTTGCAAGTGTACGGAGAGTAATAGCAAAGTTGAACAAGAAGTTAGGCATCTTACAAGTATATAAATCTCATTATATCCATGTTGATTTATGTATGAACTATTCGGGCAAAGTGTCATTGAGTTCCGGGACGCATTACCAATGGATGTGTGTCAATTTGTAAGGTTAGGTAGTTTGTGACAAAAAATACGTTTTGGTAAATAATTTGTTGGTTGTAAACTGATACATCGTTTTAGTCCTTGGTTAAATTATTTGTCTTATTAGATTTATATAGACCTTTATAAATGAATTTCTATTCCATTTTATTATAATCCCTAGACTAAGTATACAACCACTTGTGAGCAAGAAGTAATAAGGTAGGATTTAAAACGGTATTTGAATTTTTATTTACCTAAAATATTTCCAAACAGTAACCAAATTAGAAAATGTCTTCTTCAGAAGTAAAAGTTTCAATAATGCCGTCGGTCGTCCAATTAGGAGATATCAATCATGAGAGCCCAGAACAAACAAACAAACATAATTACATAGACACGTTGTCAATGGGCTTAAATTGGATGGAGCCGTCAACTTACACTAATCTCAATGGAACCTACGCTTCCTAAACGGATCATTGGAGAATTAATTAACTAAAATCACAGTAACACACGCAATATGCAGATCGCACAAGCACCTGTGCAAATAGGTCACGACGTAAATAGCCGGCGTAATTGCAGTCATGTCATTAACGTGTTTTGTGTCCTTGACGATGTTTTCTTTATTATTTTTTTATTTCATTATGTACCGTATGTAAACGAAGTCGAATTTAATGTTTATAAAGTTTTCTACCAGCCGATCTTCGGGCAGGAACACGATCATCGTTGTTTTTTTGCAAGAAGATATTTAAAAATACCCCACTTTTACGTACCAATTGAAGCATAGCTAGGTTTTAGAATACCCAGAAACCCTATAAACGAGTTACCATATTCGATGCTGCACCCCAAGGATACGAGGAAGAGGCATACATGGCCGAACTCAGTAAAGTGGATGTGTCTATAAAAAAACCTTAATTACATAGGCCAAGTAGTTATTCAAAGCAAAAGTAAATCGCAGTGGAACTAAATGAAGTTGGAGAAGGAATATTTAACAGATATGTACCAACAAAGGCATAACTTCTACCAAAGTAAAAAAGATAAAGGGGGATGGGAAAAAAAATATTTACAAAACAAACTTCAACTTACATTACATTACACAAACGACATAATTAAAATCTCAACTAATAATCGTTAGGTACTCGTAGATAGCAAACATCGCACGACCAGCTGTGCAAATAGTCCCGACGTAAACAGCCGGTGTAATTGCACAGCACCGGCCGTGTTATCCGCCCGCGCGCCCGTGACGGATGGCTGCAGGTAATAAGAGATGTTGACCGAATGAAAACTTAAGAGCAGCAAACACTTGAGTATTCTTATTTGTACACTAGATTCGTTTACATTTCACCTTCCCCCCTATTTCTTAGTGCTCACTTACATAATGATAGGAACCCCTGTTACAAATTTCGCGTTTCTAGGTACAGTCATTTCGGTTGTATGTTAATTAATGTACAAGTCTGATAGATTTAGATTTGGTTTTTGTAACCCTAATACCTAATGAGGGAGTTTTCGAGAGGAGATTGAATTTTTTAAATTATTTTTATAACTTAATGCTTAAATACGATCGCACCTGTTAGTAAGTCGCATGCATGATGAAGAAGTGTAATGTAGTGCTTAGTAAAAGCCTATTCAATCTTTTAATAGGCTTTTTATAAGTTTGTGGGTTCAACATCTTGAACTTCAACGTCATTCACCATCAGGTGGGATCGATGTCAAGCATTAAGTTATAAACGTTAGAAAATGTTAGACTATATCATAGGTAAATCAAACAATAACTGATGTAAACACATAATACTTATCTGGAAAAAGAAACTGAATCCATCTCATCCATCTAAAATCTATAGTACCTAATATTATAGTTGCAAAAGTCACTCTGTGTGTATCCGCTATCGGTTTATCCTAATCTAGTGAACCAATTTTGGTGAAATTTGGTACAGAGACCCTGGAAAGAACAAAGAATTAGGATTCCGGAGTACTACTACTATCAAATACATTATGAAATCAGCACTGGGTGAGAGGTCATCGCGCGGTTTGAACCGAAACGTCGTTTCGCAATGGGAACTAATTTGCGCTCAGCAATGTCATATTAGTAGTTGGGCACCGAATGAGCGTTCAAACCGAAAGCATCCATCATAATCATGTAGGTATCATTCATCTTTGCAACAACGTGGCATTTGCATTCACTCGTATGTTAGTTATAAATGATACCTTACGTTTTATTCCTACCCACAGTTACTGAAAACACTTGTACTACTTAGCTTTCTGTTATTTGTAAATGTGATTAGAAAAAAGCTTCTTGGGAGATTTTTGCCACTTCTTCTTCCAAGACCACTCACGGTAGGTAATGGTAGAGAGTTATTGAAACGATTGCATAGTTTGACTTTCAGCAAGTGTTTGTGAAAACCAGAAATAATTCTCAATTCAAAACCAGAAATAATTCATTCTAATACTCCAGAAATAATTCTGGAGTATGAGTGTGTACGGTTTAATTAAATAAAACACTTGCACATAGGCTCAGAGGCTTAGGTACTTTCGGAAGAGTTCATTATGAATGTCAAGATCAGATGAGTTGTGAGAAGGTACTAAACAAAATAATTTTTGTACAAAACAAAAAACAGTCTATTCAATTACAGAAACTATCCTCCGACATAAAACACTGCCTTTATAGCCTATCGCTGGTAACTTCACAAGGTAACGTGAGGTTCATGCTTACTCCGTGACATAAAGCGCCCTTAAGACGAGGAAGTTATTACCGGGTAGGCGTCATAAAGACGTATTGGGACCAATAACTCCGGAATATAACGGGTTTGTCTGTATTACCATAACTATTAAAATCCCGGCCGACGTCGAAGTTGGGTACGGTGGAAGTTAGAGCGGAAGAAAAAATGAAGTAACATTTTCCTTTCCTCGAAATTAACTTTATACGATAATATGCATAGCTAAACCGTGCATAGGCACAATGCAGTAATTGGATTGGGGGATTTGAAATGTAATATATGCTTGGGTTCAAATCAAATTTAGCTGTTCATATCGTGCTCTGTGGAATTGTCGCAAGGAGGGACTTGAAGAATGATCCTTGGTCGTTGATGCATCGATAATGTCTTTATTTCACTGATGTTTGTTTGCGAAGATGACCACTTGATCTCGAGTAAAGTTCATCATTTACTCGTTAATCGACTGGTTTCTTTAAATCCAAAAAGAAGAATTATTGATAAGTATTCATCAATAATTCTTTGACGACCCGGATGGCGCAATGGTTAACACGCCGGCACGCTGTTCCGAGGGTCCTGGGTTCGATTCCCAGCGAGGCGGCAATTTGTATGATGAGTTAAAATTTCCGTTCTCAGTTTGGCTGTGTGTCCTTGTCTTGTGTGTTGTCCAAGGCACACACGACACAGGGAATCCTAGTGTGGGGCTTTGAATGTGAAGCGTTTATTTATTATTTATTTTTGGATTAACAAGCTGTCACCTTACACATCACCCTGTTTACACATCAATATTTAATTATGCAACTCTATTTATAATACTCTTAACTATAAAATACCTATCAATAAATGAAAATCCTAGTAAGCACTTACTGAGGCAATGCGCAAGTCCATATTGCTCCTAAAATTGTGGAAATAGATTTTAGTGCGAACAGTATAATTAATTACACGAGTAAGACGGCCGTATCCCATCCAATGATGGCCGCCGCTAATGAGACTAGATGCAGGATGGATGAGAATTCACACATTTCACCCTAATGCGATCAAATACATAGATTTTAAGAAAAATACTCTTAGCTTTAGGTCAGTGTTTATTCTGCACTAGTTTCTGCCCGCGACTTCGCTCGCGTAGGACTCGGTAAACGATAAAGTACAGTTAAACTTAACCCAAATTATGTTCTAGGGTCACACACTATCTGCACCCCGAATATCATCGAAAACGGTGCAGCGGAAAATATGTGAACAAAATGCCTTAATACAAAGTTATTTTGTCAGAATATGGTTTCTTAAAATCATCTTTTTATTTCTCTCACAACATTTAGGATTTTTTACAACTTCTGTAAAATATGTAATACTTTTATATTGTGTTCGGATATTAAGTTATTAATTGGGGAAAAGGGGGCAGGGATTAAGTATTAGGTAGGATTATTATTAGTATTACCAGGGTTTTAAGTAAAGTTTTATTAGGAAACGAGAGATGACTCCGATACACTCTATTTACTAGCTGGATTGTAACAATGTACCTGTGTACTATGTCGTCCTTATTAGATCAAGCCCTATTTATTAATTCCATTCACAATGAACTAGTGTTTGTATAGCGTCAAACTCGTCAGTTACACAAACATGCCGCTTGAACGTAAATAACCGCCGTAATTACAGCTAGGCCCTGGACGTGTTATTCCGCCATGATGGATTGCCGGCGTAATGAGGGCGCATGTTGATCGGCGAGTTTGAGAAGTGTGATGGCTGATCATTCGTGATTAATAATAACTCTAATTAATATTATTTTATTAATCGATGACTATGAATTGGAGTTTTTTTTATCGCATTACCGAAATATATGTACGAAGGGCTTTGTTTATTGGCACGATGTTTCTTATTTACGTAGGTTTATAATCGCTATTTTTATAAGATTCATGTAGCAATAGTCATAATATTAGTATTTAATTTTTAAGTAACAGACAATTAGGTGACAGGGGTTTAGTTAGTTTTACGATAAGTGCGGTTATCGTCTTCTAGTTTGTCAGGTGAGCTTTTGTATGAGAGCCTCTGTATGAACTGCAAACAAAAAAAATACACATGAACTCATAGTGATCCTGTCGCTCATTCGAGTTCTTTTGATTCCATCAAAAGCGTCGCACAAACACGTCGTTTGAACGTAAATAACCGTCGTAATTACACAGCTCCGCGCTGGACGTGTTATTCCGTCATGACGGATGGCCGGACGCAATCATCACGAAAGGAGATCGGCCGAATTGCAACTGAAATGTCATTTGAGAATGGAAAATAATTTGCATTTAGAAATGAAACACGACCACGCTGTGTGGCTTTTAAGTGCTACCTGCTTCTGTTGTTAATTTGTTTCCTTTTTAATGCAAGCAACTAGTAGCAATTAGCAGTAACTCACTGTGACGTAAATAGGAACTACTTATGTATATCTTAATTGTAATAAAAGCGGCCACAAAGCGCAGCGGCTTATGAGTTAGTTTAAGTGGTCGAATAACTTAACCAACAGAGTGGCCGATATAGTAGAAGATCCGAATCTATATCGACATTCACCGGGTTGATAATAGAATCAAACTTATTTTATAATAAATTTCGTATATTAGAAAATATATTAAAATTGGGTTGACAACAAAAATCCTGGACAGAATATTTTTAATTATTTTTTAAAAAAATATTTTTCATAAAAAATGTTGCATGATGAAGATAATAATAAAATTTTTTACTGGACTTAAAGTATAGAACATATAGAATGTGCAGACGTAGGATAGACTATTATTTACCTGGACGAACTACTGGGTAGACAGGTATAAACAGGTATGTCAATACTAGTTACTTTTCACTCGATTTGATAATAGTCTGCACATTCTATATGTTCTATACTTTAAGTCCAGTATAAAATTTTATTATTATCTTCATCATGCAATATTTTTGAAAAATTATTTTTTAAAAAATAATTAAAAATATTCTGTCCAGGATTTTTGTTGTCAACCCATTTTTAATATATTTTCTAAGATACGAAATTTATTATAAAATAAGTTTGATTCTATTATCAAGCCGGTGAATGTCGACTTAGATTCGGATCTTAGACCAATAGGTGGATTTATGTGTGACCGCTCATGGCAAAATTTTTTGAGAGGTTTCATGCCTTGAAGGATATAATGTCAACAATTTCCATTGTTATCACTACGTAGCAGGACCCTTATTCTGCTAATTTATGAATGCATAAATTGGGTCTAGTTTCAATAGATTGAAATTAGCACACATTTAGCAGAATACGGGCATGTCAAAAGTTTGTAGTTAATCTTCTTAAGAAATCAGCACTGGACCAGAGTGGTAAAAATGCTAAATAAAAATTTCTCGCACTTTCGGCAAACTCTCCTTTCACTTAATTAAAAATTTTGCTAAAAATACAGTGTTTCTTGATTTGTGTTTCCTTTTGACATTACGTGTTGAGAAAGAAATTCGAAAAGTTTGAAGTAAGTTAAACACAATAAAGGCTTATTTACGTTGTTAAATTCGCGCCCTCGGCCACGGCTCTAAAAATGTTTAGGTCTCCATTCCCTTTCGGCGTAGAACGACATAATAAACCGGATACACCATAAAAACGCTCATGCCGGAAGGTCGCCATGAAATTATTTTCGAGCATGGTACTATGCTAATTGAGGTACGGGGATAAAAAACAAAATTAAAAGGGATTAATAATATTTGCAGGCATTTTATGATCCTATTTTCAGCTCTATTGTTTTATATTTGAATTAAAATTCCATGTTTTAGACATCCGCGCGGAAATTAAAAATTATATTTATGTAGCCATTCCCCGTGCTTTTTGTATACATTTGTATAAAGACAATACTTACCGTGCGTAATAAAAATGTAGGTTAACCTAGGGTTATCAACTTTTTGTGTATGAAAAAATAAAATTAAGGATAAAATATATACTTGCTTGAAATCCGTATATGCTGCATGCATCAGTATACGCTTACAAACGACATTAAATGTGATAACCTCCTTGTGAGGCATTACTTCAGGTAATGAAACTCTTTAAACATAAGAAATCAGACTCTAGACAACAAAAACCACTTTCAAAGTAAGCTAGAGCCCTGCGAGTTAAAAATAATAAAACGAAAAGGAAAGTTCGTATCTGAAGAATATTTATTTTTGCTACGTGTTGGGTGTGAATAGTGGACTGTTAACTTTTACTGACCTGATGCCCGGCTGCTGATGTTCCCGCCGTATCCCGTCGGTGGTGATGATAGGTCAAGCTTCAGGCGAGTGGATATCCTAGGTGCGATTCCCGAATTCTTCTTGTTTGGTGCGGACACTGCACTTTAGTTTTGCATGGAACTTAGTACTATAAACAGTTCAGAACTAGCGTATATATTAGACTTGGTGATCGAAAAAACGTTGCGTACGCGACGGCAGAGAATTCTCGACTCCTTGACGCGTTTGTTGGCGAACAGCGCCATCTCTGGGCAGTCAGAGCAAGAAAACAGTCCAACTTGGTAGATAATAAATGTAGATTAAATAAGGATTCTTTACGGATGGTGCATTCTGAATAAATGATTTAGAATGGTACGAAACACTACGAATTCAATTACAGAAGATATGATCTAAAACAATTATAAAAGTTGTTTTTAAATTTCCATCGTACCTAAACAAAATTTCCGGTGACCCCATTTACCATGAAATTCATGGTGATTCCGTACCATAAACGCCCTTAAGACGAGGAAGTTATTACCGGGCAGGCGTCATAAAGACGTATTGGGACCAATAACTCCGGAATATAACGGGTTTGTCTGTATTACCATAACTATTAAAATCCCGACCCACGTGAACAGACACGGAGGGTGTCTGTTATGGCGGATCCAGGAATTGAAATAAATTATGTACACTTTTTTCGTGACTCACTTTAGTGAATGAGTTTGGGTAAGTGTTCTTCAGTGGATGAGTTCTGACGTGCTACTTTAAATGAGTTTTTGATATAGTAAAATACTACGATAGTTCTGACGTGATAAAAATTAAATAAAACTGGTTGTCTGTAAAGTCGGTTTACTGACGATAGTTGAACGTGACAACGTCTTAAGAAAATACTGATGGAATGATTGACAAATAATATCATCAAAGTAAACAAACGTCATGAAATCGTATTTAAAGTTACAGAAATTTATCAATAAAAATAAAGAAGGAATACAGGAAACATTTATAAAAAGGTAACATTTAAAATTTATAAATAGTCCCAGAAGTCAATAACAAAGTAATAATTGGATACATTACCAAAATATCTACCTCCAAAGTAATCAAGCTGCCGAACGCAAAGGCCGATTGGGCTTTTTATGTCTGTCTCTCTCGCTCTTAGGCGGGCTAACCATGCACGCGTGCCTCTCACTCGCTCTCATTGTGAGCGCATAACGTGAGCGGAGCGTGACGCAGTTTCTTGAAGTGTCACCCGGCAAACCAATTTATAAGACGTTGTCACGTCAAAAATGTGTGATTGCTTGAGCTACAATTTATTTCGATGTAAATTTTAATTAATATCTAGCATCATTGTATTCCTTGATACTTATAAGATCATATTAGTAAGCTCCATATATTCCTGTGATAATTTTGTTTGCTGTTGTTAGTAGTACTGCAGTAATGGTGCAGTTACTTATTTTCAAATCAAGAATGAATAGGCTGCAGCTATGAGAATGCATTCTACCACCCATGACAACATCACCACATGCCAACAGCTGGCATTGTAGTCAAGCATTAGCTTATAATAACGAATAAAAAATGGCTTTGACGACACAGATAAAGCCGATACTTTTTCTATTATGTCCCGTATAGCTATTTATCTTTGTATTAATATTTAATTTTTTTGTGTAATCGGTCTCTGATATTTTAATTTAAATCTTGTTCAATTTTTTAAATCGCTGACAAACAGGCCATGCCCTTACCATTACTGATATTATTAGTTGAGGGTGCGTGGAGCAAATGGTGACGTCTAGCTAGCGGGCTAGGTGAATAACTGTCTCGATAGGGATCTTAGACCTACTGGGTATTCGCGGCTGAAATACACAATTTGTACAATTCCACTTTTATTTTGTCAGGATAAAGCAAAAATAATGGGTATAAAAAATATCATGTTCTGAGGAATTGGATTTTCCAAAGGATCGTTTCGTTTATACCAACATTTTTCTTTTAAAATAAACTTAAATGCTATTAATACAAGTACCTTTTGAATTGGATGACGTGGACAGTGCAAAAAGAACTACGTCAGTCGATCATAAAACACACTACAACTTCTCATACGCACCAAATGAACCCGCAAAATGCTTGTCGTGGGGCTTGAGAGCTAGTTTTCTTTTCTTTCGTCTTCTTTCTTTCAAGTCAGATAAGGCATCAGTAATACTTTTGGTGTTGCTTTCATACATGAGAACGGCCGACCACCGATCATCCAATGTGCTCCTTTAGCCGCCAACATTGTAAAAACATCTGCTAACTTCAGGTAATAAGTCATTGACTGCATAGATTACCTCTTTATGTGACTCCGATTGCTATTTCGCGTGCTTCGGAGGGCACGTAAACTTCATAGCTGGGATGTAAAAATCCAGCGGGTTATCGTCTCTGTTTTTACTAGACAAGTTAACAACGTCTAGACGTATAGCGGCTGAGCCGTACGAACTGCCTTTTTATGTGCATTAAATGCATGCATGTAAAAGATTGCATACAACTGAACTTTATGCATACAACTGAAACACGAAATGGTCATATTCAATAGTAATACCTTCTTTCTCCTATCATGTCTGTAAATGCGTCGGTGATGATTTTTTTGTTGCTGACATTCATAGGCAACGGTGATCAATTTCTTTGGCTTACTTGTGGATCTTTTGCTTATTTGTCTGCTATTTTATGTATATAAGAAAAGCTCGCAGTAGAGACTATTCACAAAATGTGTTGAGGTAACTTCGCAGCAAAGTCTCGGTTACAAAGCCTTCACTATAAGTAACTCTCAGGTTTATCGACGGCCAGTAATCGGGAATTGGACGCCGGAGCCGTAAGTTTGCCTATCAGCCAATTTTATTAGAAATCGCCGATGGAAATTGCCAGTCCGTGCTCTTAAAACGATTTCGTGGTGGCGATACCTTTAATGGATTCCAGCTTCTAAGTTAACATGTTTAGTTAAAATGTATTATTTTGCAGTAATAACAATACATTATTTTTAAACATCTAAAAATATGGTAAATGAGAAAGATACATCGTCTTTTAGGATATTGGTTTGGGTTCGAAATACGCCCGCTACTTAACACGGGTCTCTTATTATCATTACCATACACTACCGAAGAAGATTAGTCAGACATAAGTATCCGAATTTTGCATGCCGACGGTGTTAGACATGGCTTAACCACTGCTACCTATGGATAATAACTGGGAGCGACTGCTTTACGTGCCCTTCGAAGCACGGAAGCGTTTATGAAATTTTTGGCATAGGTACAGATTTCTGTCTATGTCAGTTAACTAACAATTTGTATGCGCCAGGTCAGTGTTAAAGTTAAAGTACAACAATATAGCTTCGTTTTTACGAATAAACGCATTTTACTATCTTTCGTTAAAAGATTTTAGGATGGTTATGGAAAAGCATCTTTTCAAGTAGTTTTAAATCCAGAGAAATTTTATCCTCTATAGCAATCCATTTAAATAAGAGACGTTTAATGCTAATCAAAAAGACTTTGTTAGCATTCGCAGATTTTCTTTGTCTTATACAATTCTTCACTTAACAAAGTTATAGTATTTTACTGATGAAGCAGTATAAATGATGACCAGCTGTTGAAGTATTTTGTGGTCTAAACCACAGACATAAAGTCTATTTTAGTCTGTCGTCAGTATTTTATTCAATCGGTTATCGACTAAGGTAATGTGGATTTCGTAAACCTACGCTGAATTTGTGCTGGATCGGTGAAAAAATACAAGATTTGGGCTTACCTTGAATTAATAGCAGGTGTCTAAGGGTGAGTTCATACTGTTCAGACTTATACGAACGAATTACATATTTTAATCCGAAATTTAATTTTAAATGTACTTAAATGTTTAGATTATTTACAAAGTCATAATAAAACTAAGGGTAGAGACTCTACACAGTGTCTCAAATTTTCCACATTTTGTATTTCTGTAAAAAAATATGTATGTACTAATTGTAGTCCTATGTTCTAGTTCTAGTTTTGCTGCGTAACGTTACATTGTAGTTATTTGGCAATTTTTTTACATTTAATTATTATGGTTTATGTACTAGAAAAAGTGAGCTAAAAGACCAATATAATAATAGACATTGCGATTTACCTTTTAAATTAAGTAACAGGACAGGTAAGATATATCCAAAGCACCTTTAAAACATTGTAGAATGAGCCTTAGACTCGTTTTCCGAGCTAAATGTAGCTGAAATGTCGTCTTTGTCGCAGACTTCACGTGTCGGTACCGCCCTTATTACTCAAATGCGAGAAGATACCCATTTCGTATGTAATCTTTTTATCTCAAGGTTACCTTGGAAATAAAGCTAACGAGCATTATGTTGTGGATAAAAAAGGTTGACAATTCGACTATTCTTCGTATACTAGAGAAATATAACTGTTTGAAGATAATGATGCACATGAAGCATATTCCACATCTATACTTGAGTCGCAGTTCCTAATTATGGAATTGTCACTAACCTCTAAAACAAATTTATTACCTGTGCTCACAGTAAAATAATTAGGTAAATATCAATAATAAAACACAATAGGCACCTTATTCTTTAACTAATTAAAATAAGCGTATCTAGAAGTATTTTTTCATTAAAAGTTGTAAAGAAATCAGCATCAGTCCGTAACATTATCAAAGGTCTGCGAATTCCGCAAATTGTTTGGGCAGCTCGATGGAATGTTGTGTGGGCCTTCTCGACTGGAATACTCGTCCAGCGATAAAAGAGTAATGCTAAATTTATGAAATTATTGCTTATAGTTTAGCAAAGTATCTTATATCTTACATTGCAAAGACATGTCTGTGTAATGTAAGAATTTATACGAAGAGCTTCAATAATTTCATTCCTATAAAATATACCTCTACCAAGAATAATAAAGAATAAGTTACTGCTAACAGAAAGTTCAATCGCTGCGTGGGATTATAGTAAATCAGTCGTAGTTGACGAAGATCACCGTTCTTGGTCTGATCTTTTTGTTTTATCATTCGCGCGTAACCCTGTAGCCAACTTGGTAGTAGCGATGTCTATTAAGCTGGGATTTAGGGGTAGACATTTTCGGGTAATGGGTGTTAATGATATGTTGTTTATGTTGTCCATGCTACCCGCGATACGGGAAATCCTGGTGGATGGGGGGGGGGGGGGGGTATGGTCAGTATTTTACTTAAAGATGTGCCAGGAGTTTCTTTCGCCGTTTTTTCTCCTCTAAAAGAAACAAAATTTTAAATTTCAATATATTTTACTTTAAATTTGATCTTCATAAGTACATTGATATTTTGGTCAAAGGACTCAAAAGATTGTTATGCAAGCACTGCAAATATGGAGTGAAAAGTTAGATTGATGATTTGTAATACAAGTAAGTAAGACAAGCGCGACATGGTTCGAGGTGTCCATACTGTACAGCTAATGCGCCCGCCAGCTTCCTGGAGGCTGCGTCACGGGATTTTTGGCAGTGATTCATGATGTGTTTTGGCTATGAAACAACTAGGCGGTTTGCATACGGGCGACCGAGTGTGATGGACGACAATTTTTTTATTAAAATTGTATCCGAAGGCACTAAGTAACCTGCAAGGCTTCGACCTTAAGTCACTTACTTTTTACAAAAAAAATAACTGTCTTCAAGTTCGATAAATAGAGATAACTCAAAAACTACCCGTCAGATGACGTCAAATTCATATGGGTATAGAGGTGAAGAATTATCTTTTGAATACAAAAAAAAACCTAGTACAATCGGTTCATCCAGTGCAAAATAATGAGGTAACATACATTAAAAAAAATTAAACCGAATTAAGAATTTCCTCTTTTTAAGTCTGTTAAAAAGCTTTCAGCGAGCAATCTACGAAAATCTACTGAACACTATTACATCTACTTACTGCACTTATTTGAGTCCTGTTCTGGGTCGGTCATAGCTCTCTTGGGCAGCAGAGAAAGTGTGGTGGTGTACCTATGCTTGTTTGCTACCTTAATATTATCATAAAAAGTAAACTGTCGCATGTATGTAAACAGCCTTATACAATGTGTTTCTTTTACACTTGATCAAACGAAGTGTGCGGATACTAGACAAAAAATCACCGACAAAAACTTTTTTTTTTAATTTTTTTTATACTCTTTCTCGAAAATAAGAGCAATTTAATTTTTTATTATTAAAAACCGTTCTTTTTGATTACTTTTTTGATTTCTTTGTCTGGGAACGGTGTATTTTCGTCAAAGTAGTCTCTTTTGAAAGCTAAGAAGTGTACCTACCTAAGCAAATAAAGTGAATAACAATATCGAACATATGCTTGGAAAAAAAACATAAACTATTTGAAATAATAAAAATAAAACTTGATTTTTATTGATGTTTGACCTCTAACTTTAAAATGGGGTCGTTAACATAGTCGTTTTTGCACGTTTTATTAAAGTTCATGATCTAATGAACAAATTCTCTAAAGTAACTATTGCTCTATCTATTTTCGTTGTTATGATATTCACCGTCAAACTGACCCTAGTTTGACGGTGAATATCATAACTTCTATCTACCTTTGGCTATCTGTGGCATCATAGCTCCCGAACGGATGAAGCAATTTCAATTTAGTTTTCTTTGTATTAAAGGGTACTTACGGGCGCGTATTTTTAGATATGTTTGATGAAAATCGGTTGAGCCGTTTAAAAGTTGTTCCCCAACGCGACGTATTATTTTAAAATATATTATTTTTTACTTTTTAAATGTTTGTGTCGGGGGTTTTTTAAATTTTTAATTTAATTTTTTATTTTATACTTTTTCTATGTAAGAACATTCTGGGTTCAGTTATAAATATTCTCTTACTGTACGCTTTCATTTGAGACCCCACACGAGTATATTTGCATACATACGGCTATTCTTCCCCGCTTTCACCACCCACAACTATTAAACGGCTCAACCGATTTTCATCAAACATATTTTAAAACATGCGCCCGTAAGTTCCCTTTAATACAAAAAGAAACTAAATTGAATTCGCTTCATCCGTTCGGGAGGTATGATGCCACAAAGAGACAGAGTGAAAATTCTTCCCCACTTTCAACCCCAACAACTTTTAAACGGCTCAACCGATTTTCATCAAACATATCTAAAAATACGCGCCCGTATGTCCCCTTTAATACAAAGAAAACTAAAGTGAAATCGCTTCATCCGTTCGGGAGCTATGATGCCACAGATAGCCAAAGGTAGATAGAAGTTATGATATTCACCGTCAAACTAGGGTCAGTTTGACGGTGAATATCATAACAACGAAAATAGATAGAGCAATAGTTACTTTAGAGAATTTGTTCATTAGATCATGAACTTTAATAAAACGTGCAAAAACGACTATGTTAACGACCCCATTTTAAAGTTAGAGGTCAAACATCAATAAAAATCAAGTTTTATTTTTATTATTTCAAATAGTTTATGTTTTTTTTTCGAAGCATATGTTCGATATTGTTATTCACTTTATTTGCTTAGGTAGGTACACTTCTTAGCTTTCAAAAGAGACTACTTTGACGAAAATACACCGTTCCCAGACAAAGAAATCAAAAAAGTAATCAAAAAGAAAGGTTTTTAATAAAAAAAATTAAATTGCTCTTATTTTCGAGAAAGTGTATAAAAAAAATAAAAAAAAAATGTTTTTGTCGGTGATTTTTTGTCTAGTATCCGCACACTTCGTTTGATCAAGTGTAAAAAAAACACATTGTATAAGAAGCCTGACTGACTAATGGATTTGCTAGTGGTGTTTTAACATTAACGTGAATACCGGGTACAACTTGAGTCACCAATTTTTTCTTATTTTTCTCTTGGCTTGTTTCCCGATGGGGCCCGTTAAATTTCCGACATAATATGTTGACAATATTTAAATTATTATGTTAGAAACTATACAACTTAACAAGCAACCCTTTCTCCCTTCGCTTTAATAAACTTAACCTTCTCACGATACAAAATAAGCCTTTATTAAGCTACTAAATGAAGTTTGAAGCATATTGCAATGGTATTTCTTGGGGTCCAACATAAGAATTGGTGTATGTTTCATCTTGATGCGCCACTTAAAATTTAAGATATAAAATAACAAATGCAGTGTGAAAAATTCTGCCAGGTCGGCTTGTATTTTAAAATTAGAATGTTATTTACGCTATAAAACGCTTGTAAGTAAGTATAATAAAGAAAGCGATTCATCACGCCGCTCCAACTCGTCTCTTGCCATCAGCGTCGCGGATGTGCTATTTGCATTTTATTAAAATCACAATTTCATTTTTAAGCTACGTCGGCAGTTCCTACGGCGTGCCACTTACTTGTCTTGCTTATTTTGGTATTGTTTGCTTAGAATTTCACTTGTATAGAGTTCAAAAATTTTTTGGGGTTACTAAGCCTTTATATTTTTCTCGACCCTAAACATTCTTATAGTCCCACATTAGGATTCACTGTCTTGGAAGCCATGGATAACTTAAGAAAAAACCCCGACACCCTGACACAGAAAAAAAACTTAAACTCACGATTAAAAAATATCGAACCCAGGACCCGTGGAACGGCGGTAAGGCATGGTAACTATTGCCACACTATCGCGCTATAGAGGTCGTCATACTTACAGCTTGCTCCCTGTTCTTTTTCCTTGGGTTCAAGGTTAATTGCTGTAGTAATTACGTAGGTAGCTGATGTATTTTGGACTTTCTAGGTTATGGAATAATAGTTGTTAGATTGATGTAAACGTCAAATTAAACGATTAGGTACACCTCAACTTTATTATTGTACATATACTAATCTGGAAATTGAAATCCTTCACCTAAAGATATATGGTTTTAAGAGATAGCAGTGTCATAATAAATAGTCTACAATTGTAGAACTACGAAAGTTGTTTCACATGAGGCGCACTGCAAAATAGATTTAAAATCATAGTTAAAACGAATATAGGCTTATGAAACAACTATCGGAGACAATAATCGATTGCATCGCCGATTTTATTAAATTCACCCGTATCTCTTTGACCGTATACTCGGCTGTGAAAGGACTCATTCGAAATTTATTTCAGCGTGAGGATTGGAGAAATAATACAATCATTTGATCCTCTCTCACACTCCCAGTTAATAGGTGTTTTATCTGTCATCGACTGTATTATTGGTACGTAGTTCTGTCTTGGTACCTACATGGCATCGACGATATTTTTAGTCTTACTTGTGTCCATGGGTAATGGCGACTAGATATCATGGCTTATGAGTTCATTTGTCAGCTATTTAAAAATTATTACAATTCGCGACACCGAGTTTTCTCATTCCTCTCTTCTTCCTTGGCTACGGGCAACGGCGATACTTTGATTTCATTATGTAATGATAATGTAGATCAGCCACGTACCCTTAAAAGCACGGAAGCACTCCTATAATTTTCAATATCAGCCATCTAAATCTCTAACTAATATTATCGCAAGCTACAGAATTGATATTAATGACATGTCATTTCTCAAATAAAATGTTTTCAACCAATAGTTCATCATAATCACATGTAATAATTAACGGCAATTGATTCGATTGGAAATGTAATTAGTATGAATTTATTGAGCTTAATGGGGGGTGATCAACATTAGTTAGGGAATTACTTACGGATGAGCGACGTTCTTAAGTTACGAGTGGACGCGTGTACTAATCCTGATTATTGTTGACAACGACAATGAGAATGACAAACGTTTATTCGAAGTAGACTTCTACAAACACTTTTCGACTATGTTGATATTGTTATGAGTGGTTTTATAACTCTATAATGTTACTTACTCATAGCTCCACATTAGGATTCCCTGTGTGATGGGTGTTATGGTCAACACACAAGACAAGGACACATAACAAGACCGAGAACAGAAGTTTAAATCCAATTTATCATTCAAATTAAACCCAGGAATATTGGGGCGGCGATTAACCATTGCGCCATTCGGGTCGCTATGGTTGTTTATGTGTTCTTACTTGTTTAATGGCCCACGACTTCTTTCACGGGTTTCTTCTTATCATTATAAAGGCCTAGAGCAACACCACGCTGCCCCAGCATGCATTGCTGGAGTTACGGGCCAACCAGAGTACGTATCGGAAGTTTTCATGCCGTCACGGGCCTCCAACATTTGCTACGACAGTTGCTTTATTTTCCGGTCATTATGGAACGACACAAGCCACTGGGCTATGCGCTTTTTTATCTATATCTTAAAAGGTTGTGCTTGTCCTTAATGAAGTCCGTAATGTGCACTGAAAAAAATCCTTTTCACCCTCCGCTTGAAATAGATCTTCAATAATAAATAATAGAAATAGTAGCGTTAACAGTAGGGCACAATGGTGATCATAGAGTAAATTCAAAGTCAAACGGAAATTCGAATGATGGGTTTAAATTTTAATCTTAGCCTTTGTCTTTGTGTTGTCCATGGCACCTACGATGCAAGGAACCTAAGTTTAGTGTGGGGCTATGAGTGTGTAGCGTAGCTCGTAGCTATTGTGTAGCGGCCACGTAGCATATCGTGTAGCGTAGTTAAATATTGGTCTACCCGTTGTCAAATAGCACGTGTCAAATTTTAACATGATTTCGCGACGTGAAAGAAAGGGCAAACAAATAAAAACACTTTCGCATTTACAATATTAAGTATGGATGCAATTGGTTAATAACTATACATACATATATAGGAGATATTACAGGGGAAAAATGTATCTAGGGTCTTAAAGGTCTCAGAGAAGCCAAAACATTGTATTTACAATTTTTGCCAGCTTGTACCTGTTTGAAGCTAGTAAAATAAACTACTTACATTTTAATTATTATAATATAGAGATATCGCACCTATACTAAACTCGTACAGTTCGCTTATAAATCGTACCACCCAATAAAGGTTAATATGGCAAACATTCCGCCCAACTGGAAGTTAGTAAGCCGATAGTTGGAGGAACAATTTCCAGATCTTACGAACACAAGAACTTATGGTTTTCATTAATTATTACACCATCTTAGAACTAGGTTTTAGGATTCCTTCAGTATCATGTTAGTAGATAGAATACACTTATGTACGTAAATAATGGTTTCTGATTTCAACGTTGTTTTTTACCCACGACGACGGAGCGGAGACGGTATATGCGTTTGAATTGAGAGATATTTGCGTATGTAAACCAATGTTACCATTTATCTGCGAAACCACTCGTCCGATTTTGATGCGGTTTTCAGTGATGGGTTTCTATTTCATAGCCTCCCCAGGGGCGGTGCTTTAAGCATTTGCTTGTACAAAACCAATTTTTTAAAATCCTTTTTCAATTATATCTTAACCGTCTTGAGTTCTTTCAAAAATTTTAATTTTTATAGTAGTTTAATTACAACAATAGGCAAAAGCGAATAGCTGAGTCATCTGATAGTATGTGGTCATCATTGCATCTGGAAGTCAGTTACACTGAAGGTATCTCCTGTGTGTTCTCGGCCCAAAAGGGCGTGCTGTAAGAAAATAAGCTGAAGGTGGTGTACGAATCAATTTGGCCGATAGTACATTCTTATGTCATTTGACTGATAAATACGACAAAGGCGTTTGGATTCAATATGGAATTCGTTTTAATTGCATCCTACGCAAATGCCAGTTTTCCGTTCCTGTGATTAAGATACATTAAAGTTTGATCGCGAGAATCTCAAATGTCGAAGAAAAATTTTGCTTACAAGCTAAATTGAATACACAAATAAAAAACATAGTGTAGACCACTCCACTTAAAACCTACTTAATCTCATATTCTCGGCGACTCAGATAAATTAATGTTCGCGGTGAATACTATACATGTAAGTGTCGAAATATCGGCAAAAACACAAACATCATGAGTACATACACTTGTAAAAACTAGACTACATATTCACAACACTAGTAGTACAACATCCCGTACTTGAACAGAATACCGCGCATTATCCTAACAGAAACTTTAATGTAATAAGAATTTAATTTAACATCGCCGAGACGTAATCCGAGGAACGGACGGCGCACAGACAAGAAACCGCGCTGGAAACCACTCGCCAGGTATTATTTATGATAGTTACTTTCACAACGGTTAACAAACGAAGCAGTTTGCGTTACTTCAAGGTTTTCTTATTCACATGCTACACATAATCCGTTCTTCTTCTCAGTCTTTGCGTTCTTACTGCCATCATGTTATTATTTTTGTACCACCTCTGTCGAAAAACTATTTCGCATGGCCATGGAAAGAGAGAGGTTCCAGAAATTAACGGCCAACCTTCAGTAGTGAAGAGGCACATTAAGAAGAAGAAGAAGAAGAAGAAGAAGAAGAAGAAGAAGAAGAAGAAGAAGATTTTTTTTATAGCCTGAAGGGCTGACGAAAAATCGGACGAGCCACCTGTTGGTAATCGTCCCGAAATCACAATTGGTAATCGTCACAAAAAACCCGACTGCTTACAAAAGAACTCAAAAGAAAAAAACAAGTGTCACAATATCAACATAAAATACTTCATGGTGCTGCAGGCGGGGACAAACTATACTGCTACCTACGGGTAAAAAAAGATTTATCACAAGTACTACGTTTGTCCCCGCCTGCAGCACCATGAAGTATTTTATGTTGATATTGTGACACTTGTTTTTTTCTTTTGAGTTCTTTTGTAAGCAGTCGGGTTTTTTGTTTTTATAATTACATCTTTTATTTTTGGGGTTGATGTCACTCGTCTCGACGTCATCATCTCTCTATATTGACCGTCGTAATACATACGTAAGTTTAATATTATTGTATATAATTGATCCTTGTCTGTACCTACATATCAAATCTGTCTTAACCTTGACGTTTGACCTCTGTGTAAATTTCAAGTTAATCAGACTTCTTAAAGTTGTTGACAATAAGGGTGAAACTTCCGTCATTTATATAAAGGTTAAGCTAGTAAAAGGTTGTTAAAAAATCAGTTATCTCGCCGATACCTGTGCTAGTTCCAGGTTTTATCTGGAATAAGCGATCGCCAGCGCTTCTATAGTGGCTGCAATTACAGCAAGAGGTGTTCAATCTTAATCGCGCGCCGTATACATCATTGATCCACTCGGATAAGGCTTTCTGAAGCCTTTGTTTTAAGTGGGGCAGGGAGATTGATCACGTGTGCAAGGCGTTTGGGTAATTTAAGGCTTTCTTTTTATGCAAGTAACTGAATTATGCAATATAATTTCGTAAGTTATACTCGTAGGGAAAAATCATTCTTTCTTGGGGAAATCTACGAGATTAAGAGCTTATGATTGATTTCATACGAGATCAGTCCGTTCTATAAGAGGAGAATATACATCATGCTGATAATAGTAAACATGAACAATGAAAAAAAACATCAACGAGCAAATTCGTATACCCGTAAAATCTATTAACATACAAATTGATGTTTAACTTAATTCCAAAAAAAAGTTGAAGAATTAATTGTTATTCTTTATTACAAACTCAAACTGTGATCATTTGTTTAGTATAGTATATAGTCTAAGATCCGAATCTAAGTCGACATTCACCGGGTTGATAATAGAATCAAACTTATTTTATAATAAATTTCGTATCTTAGAAAATATATTAAAAATGGGTTGACAACAAAAATCCTGGACACAATATTTTTTATTATTTTTTTTTAAATAATTTTTCAAAAATATTGCATGATGAAGATAATAATAAAATTTTATACTGGACTTAAAGTATAGAACATATAGAATGTGCAGATTATTAGCAAATCGAGTGAAAAGTAACTAGTATTGACATACCTGTTTATACCTGTCTACCCAGTAGTTCGTCCAGGTAAATAATAGTCTACCCTACGTCTGCACATTCTATATGTTCTATACTTTAAGTCCAGTATAAAATTTTATTATTATCTTCATCATAAGTACAACATTTTATGAAAATCATTTTTTAAAAAATAATTAAAAATATTCTGTCCAGGATTTTTGTTGTCAACCCATTTTTAATATATTTTCTAATATACGAAATTTATTATAAAATAAGTTTGATTCTATTATCAACCCGGTGAATGTCGATATAGATTCGGATCTTCTACTATAGGTATATATTTACAAATACATCTATCAACGATAACGAAAAACGTTAGAGCCCGTTACGTTAAGCGTTGGTGGTGGCGCTGACGAGTTGCCTCCAAGACTCCTCAAATTCGACCTAATTTCGAACCAAATAACGAATACACATACTTAAAAATAAATAATAAAAAAGGCAACGAAAAACTCAAACAAGTTAGCAATTGGCACCGCCATGAGCAACTGCGATAGCGAATGCCAAAACGTACCGGCACAGAGGCAATCGTCCATAGCAATGCACTTAAGAACTTTTTGTTTCACATAAACACGATATAGTGTAACGCAGGTTGAATTTAGTTAGGCTTGCCAACAAGTTCCGGTATAAATCGTGGCACGCGAGTGTGCCGGCTAGATACGGGGAATTTTGGCAACGGGCCTCAATAAGAACTGAAAACCACTGGCTACGGGAGTACCCTGAGTACGGATGATAACAGAGTGAGGACTTTATTTAATTACGCCGATTAAAGTATTTTTATTATTTTGAATGAGATCACTCTTGATAACGATCCCAACTTATTGTAAGTGGCATCGTAGCTCCTTGCTTAGATTAAACTCTTGACAATACACCCACATGTTTGAAGTAAAATAGGTTATATTAATGCTAATGTTTTATGTCTTGGGTTAATGTCAAAGTGTTTCTGGAATAAATTATAATTAGAGCTAGACAGCACACAATAATCTGCACACCCATACTGTAATTTAATTTGCATGCCGGTTAAGGCTATGTTGCAACACCCCGTCAACTTGAACATTAGATTTAACTTGTAAGCTCAGAAGGAAATTAGAATTTACGCGAAGAAAGGAGATTTAGCCGAGATTAGCGCGAAACTTTGATACAAGTACGACTGTACTTTAAAACTACTCTGCTCTGTAACCGCGAAACATTCATTCTAATTCTGAACATGTTTCGTTTCATTTGATGATACTGTAAGCAATAAATGCCGTCAGCTCATTTGTAGCTCTATACTAAGACCCATATTCTCCTCATAACTAAGGAGGCCTTGAGCGTAGGTACTCCAACATGCTTTGCCAGTGCGGATTGGTTAGTGTTGTCGAAAGTTTCTATGCCGTCGAAGGCCTCCGGCTTCACGATGGGACTCATGGGTTAACGTGCCTTTGAAGCACGCAAACGCTTCAAAAACTGTTTGTTTTTAATCGACTTCAAAAAAGGAGGTTCTCAGTTGTATGTATGTATGTATGTATATTTGTGCGCGATTATCTCGCGTTTGGTTGAACCGATTTTGATGCGGATTTCAGCATAGAATTTGTCAGACTTAGGAGAAGGTTTAAGGCATATTGTTTGGCTGAACCGATTTTGATACGATTTTCAGCATCGTATTTATCAGACTTAGGAGAAGGATTTAGGAATATTAACCGCGTTTAACTGAACCGATTTTTACTTATCGGCGTTAAAGTCGGTTCTATTTTGTTATGGGTATAACGACATGGATAAATACATAATAAAGATATGAACAGAATCATTCGCGTGGCTCTATTTGACCCTTGCTCCACGTGAGACCACTTGGAACAATGTCGCCGAAGCTGGTCGCGGTTGCGGCCGGCGGATCTGATTCAGTTAACTCAATCCGATCGCTCTTACTGCATAATCTTGAATCCGCCCGTAATTCACCTAAGGCGTTTCCAATTGTTCTAAATGTTATTTAGGTAAATAACTGTCTGAAATTGCTTTTCCTGTGTTGATTGTGAAAGGGGGCAAGGGTGGAGCATTCACCAATGAGCAGGAAAGTCAAGGTTCTGATCGTAGATGATAGTTATAGCGTTGACTTGGATGAGAGATATCTCTTATCCTCCTTCTAATATCGACCATGAAATGGTTTCTAAATAAGTGTTTTTGTAGACGGTATATGGGAATCAGTTTATTTTTTCGAAAGTCTAGAAAGGCCATCTTATCAAAAAAATCCCTTCTGTTATCTGATCTGCTAATTGGTCGACTAGATACATAAAAAATATTACCTAGGCCACATTACAAAGAGTCCTACTGCTGTCGTGGACCTCCAATAAGCTGAAGCCACATACGTTATTTACACAATTCGCCCATTATTGAGTGAAGTTGGAGGAGTTGCGTACAAGTGTTCAATAACATGTTGTTGTGGACTCGAGTTGAGTTTCCAAGTGTAGTGTGTAGTGTGTAGTAGTTCGCGGCCGCTCAACCGATTCAATGCTATTGTCTGCTTTCAGTTTCTTTTAACGTTTTATCTCTGTCAAATCAGTGCCTTTTAAAATGTCCGAAGATAAAAATTAATCGTCAACAACTACCAGAAACTGAAAAAAATATGAGTATACACTCTTTATCACCTTTTTACTACACAACATGGCCCTATATTATTATGGCCCTTTATTATTTTTTGCTCCACCTGAGAAGCAAATCTTTGGACTTTGGTAACGAATAATTTATAAGCACATAGTGTTAGTCTGTTAAGAATTGTGTTTAATATTCTATTTTGAAGCGATATAGGTAATGAAACAGTATAAATCTATTCGCTTGGAGCTTTTACAATTAATTATAAACGTGTCGATAACATCAAATGATGTTTTTAATTCACTTGTTTTCGTATAAAAACCTTTTAATATCACACTTCCACGATAATGCCATTAAGTGCCCACGTTTAGGTCTTATCTGAAGCACGCACTCAAATACCGCCCCTATCGACGGGGTATTTCATTAAAAGTCAAAATAATTAGCGTGGCCGATGACGCCATACCGACGCCGCGTTGGCGCCTCACGCATTTCTCGTCTATAAAGCAGTGTGGCGCCGTGACATTTGTCGCAACCACCATGTGACCTCTCGTTTTCAAACGATCGCCCTCCGTACACCTAGCTTTTAAAAGGCAAGGGGGGCAGAAGGGCTCAGGTCAAACCGGTCGTCCTAACCCATTCCCTTCTGCCACTTCAAAACGCTTCCCCAAGTGTATAGCAGTAGATTGAATGGCGAAAAAATGAAGTGCGAAGCAACACGTCACGGCTTTACAACTGCAGTCGACTGTTTAAGTGATAATTTCCTCAGTGCGCTTGAGTGTGACGATGGCCTATTGTTAGTGGAAACGTTAACTTTGGCTTGAGTTCAGTTTTTGTTGAGCGTTATTTATTCACTCTCGGGGTATGAAAGGGTTTGTTTTGTTAGCGGAAGAGCGGATTTTGAAGTGTTGTTTTTCTTATATATCAGTTCCTTTCCATTTGATTATCATGGTTTTGAATATTATTTATGAAATGTTATTTCTAGAGATTAGCTGAGTCACTTCTATACATTGTTTTGTGTAGACATTTGACCCATATAATAGGCTTATTACACCTTCCTAAATTTAGTCATCTAAATCAGGAGGCTACTACGAAATCCGAACTACGAACAACCGAATTCGAAACATCACACGTCAGTCGTTTCGTTTAAGAAAATTGTATTGCATGAAACTGACGTGTGAGGTTTCGAAATCGAACTTCGTACGTTGTTAGTAGTTCGGATGTCGTAGTAGCCCTCCAGATTTAGTTGACTAAATTTAGGATGGTGTGATAAGCCTAGAAGAAGACATTTAGCTGACATTGCATTACACATACGAACACACATGCTTATTAAAGCGACCACAAAATCAAGACTTGAAATCTGCTGAGTAACTAAACAACCGTAAACTCCACAAGATTTGAATCGTTCGTCTTTGTAGCATTTAATGTAGACTCGCAGCTTAAATACATCCTAGTTTATTATTTTTATGCAGTTTAGAGCGACTTTACAAAGTTTTACAGAACGACAGACCATTTTTCAGCTGCATGACGGAGTGAATCTGCCCGGCGGCGTATTATCGGACTTGTATTTACAATCTCGCTCCAATACGTGCCGCCCGTTACAGTTTACTTTTACTGACGTGGTCCAAGTTATAAGGTTCGCTAAGATGTCTTTGTTGTGGTGCTGAATAAATATACCTGAATAGAGTGGAGTAAATGATTGCAAATGGGCACCGTTATATTGGAAATGGGTACCATAAAACTCATTGAAGTGTTGCCGGCCAAAAGAAAGCAGGAACCCGCATTTTGTTTGGCTATATCATGCTACTTTTCTGCGACTGACAAACGTAGGAAAATAATAATTTATTAAACACGACTGATCTAAAAATAAGTTGGTAGTTAAACATTGCAGTAAGAAACCTTAGAACCTTGCTTATTGTATAACTTTAAACAGAGCCAAGTATATATAGAAGAGACCTGGCGCAATACCTACTACGTTCATTACTCAAATTCAAATTCAAATTATGTGTGCCATCAGCCTTTTGACGTTCACTGCAAGACATTGGTTTCCTCTAATTGCCACTTGTCAGACTAGTCCTGATGCCTTCGGATCTAGCATCTTCGCGCTGTCTTTCTTAAGCCATCAGTATTTTTATTGAGCCGTGCTCATTATTTGAGGACTAAAGGATGTAGATAGCTATTGGGAAATGGGGATTTATGACAGTCTCATAGAGAGTAGAAAATGAAACAAAAATTTATTTTTTGTATACCTATTAAAAATCGCTCATTCTTCTCACTCGGGCCGAGCGTTGCATCTATCGCGGAGATTGTCCGGGGACGTATTCAATTTTGCACGACGCGCTATCTGCAGCCTCTATTAGCCAACTTTGATGCGATACATTCCGCCCCCCCGTACGCGGAATGAGGCATTCACTACACTTTGATTTTCGACAAGTATTTATACAGTGAAGCTCAGCTTGGATATACAGAGGTCGACAATGAATGATTTTAATAAACACTAGGTATTAGGTATATTATTAAACTGTGGGATCGCTTTAATAAGACTCCTTTTTATTTATGGCCGAAGAAGAAGCGACTCCTAAGGTTTTTAGTGCCATTTACGATTACAGTTCATTAGTATTGCTACTTCATGAGTATGGTCTCAAGTGTGTAGTTTTGTCATTCACATGTCACATTTATAATTTGTCGCGCCTAATGACAATTATTTACTTATCTTTTACTCACAAGATCAAAATACTGCATGTATGATTATCCTTATTGTACGTTTGAATAATAACATGTTACAGTTAATTAAAGAACTATATTAGTTCACGAAGGTAGCGTACTGTAAGCGAAGCGCACCAGTTATTTCACGCCAAAATTCTGCGCTGTAGTTAGGTTCATAGCTTATGTGTTGAAAACTTAAATTGTTTGCTACGAATACACATTATACAGTACAGATTTTCATCTCAAAATTTGAATAGTCTTCGAAACTCATCGCGCGCCAAATGAGGTTACGCTCGCGAACTTTAACGGGGGTCTTGTTTTGCACGGGAAACTTTCGGAATAAAAATGTTAGTACGGCGTCCGAAACTGCAACACAGATTTACTTCGCCCGGTTTAATGGTTTTATTCTAATGAGATTACAAAGCAATATGTAAGCGATGGGAAAATAAACGATTTAAGAGTCGTTTATGACCGCGACTTTGTCAGCGTAGCGGGTTGACAACGAGAAAATACCGTTAAAATTATATCAATGTTGGTTCATGAAGCTTCGGTTACTGAAAACACCGTAAGAACACACATACATTACGCAGACTGGAGAGTTTGAATGAAACGTGCCTGAATTCTTTCAATTCTCGCTTGATTAGCGTCTTACATTTTTTTAAGCATATTAGTAAAAAATATGCTTAAAAATTCCGTTATATACATACAGGTAAATTTAATTTAAGAGTGTTAAAAAGATAACAGAGAGAGATACTCGTATATCCAACTTCGACTCTTATTATGGATTCTTAATACGTACGTATCGGATTATGAGAACTTTCAACTTAATTCTCATTTTAAATTCCGTTTGGAAACGCTTGTCGTTAGCCAAATGAGGCGAGAGGCGACGCAACTTCCACGCTACTTGTATTTTGTATCAGAAGGTTCGGCAAAGTATTAAAGTTGTGAGGATCGAGAGCGGCCGATAAAAGAATTAGGTAGTTGGGCGGAAAGTGCAGATTTACTGCGAGAAAAGCGCTTGGGAGAATTATTGCGGTTCACAGCACGCTAGGATCTATTTGTTTGTATGGAAATGAATCTTCGGATAAGGATGGTAGTATTAACTATGCTCAAGTTCATGAGAACATGAGTAACGGTGATCAAAGTCTACGAGTTTGATGGCTATTTTGACGAATAGCGCAATGGCGGACCGTCTTTCCAAGGGTCGTGGGTTCGATTCTCAGGAAGGCGGAAATTTTAATTAAATTTCTGTTCTCGGTCTTGGTATGCGTGATCTTGTTTTGCGTTGTCCATGGCATACACGACACAGGGAATCCCAGAGTAGGGCTATAAAAAACGCAGTAAAAACTTCACCAGCAGGAACCGTTCAAACGAAACTAAAGATAACTTAATAAAAGTTAAGTTGCAACGCGATAGGTAAGAGCTTGCAAATACGGTGTTTTAATAAAACAGCGCGAAAGACGGCTGGTCCTAAGAACGGCGAAGCCTTCGGAGGCTGCGCTAAATTATTCAGCGTACCGTTTGCAGATTGGCTGATCGCCAGGTGACGGAGTCCTATCTCATCCTATTTACCAAACTTGCACGTAATGTATCTTACCTTCCTTGAATAAATTACTGGATGATACGAAAATCATTTTTAACAGTCCATTGAATAGAATAATTATGTCTGAATTAGCAATACAAAAACCAATGCGATCTGTTACAAAATAATATTTTGTATTTCAAGAACCAAAAAGAATTTATGTACTGTTGCTGATTTAAAAATACAGAAGGAAGGAAGAAAATGGTGATTAAAATCTACGAGAATTTCGATTCTATTGCAGTGAAGTTTAGGCTACAATGGTAAATATCATTATAATGCTATTTAGCTTATATTTTTCTCGGCATCCATGACAAATCATAATTTCAATCTTTGGAATTACTTTACTCCTTCAAGGTTCCCCATTGCTACCCCTTACTGTTAACTAGTCTAGCCAAGTACGAATCTTTAAATTTCAGACCTTTGGGAATATCACAGAAACTCTTATGCGCGGGTTTCTTCAGAATGTTTTCCTTCATTGAAGATTAATAAATAATTAATTTCAATACACCCATCATTTTTAAAAAGTAGAGATGTCTGCAATATTCTCGTTCGATAGTAAAATGTTCAAACCACGCGATTGTCACTTACCTGCTTTGAAGAATTAATTAAGCGAGGCGCTAATGGATATCATGTAACCATCTTCCTCCACGATAGATTTCGCTTAAATTTATCGATACAATACAAACCTAGTTGAAGGTTGTATGAGAGCTACACAATACATCAGTCCAAATTCAGTCTCGAGCAGAGAAAAATCTTACAGAATATTCCTGAAGAGGAACCCTGCTCTTAAAAAGGCTTAGGTTCTGAATAAAAATCCAGCTTACCGCATCTCGCTTCTCAACTTTAAAGATTGGCTACGGTGACGTATTGCAGCCCATTTGCACTCGAAATTGCACTTTCGAGAGTATAACGGCTCAGGACTTAAGGTTCAGAATTGATCGCATCGTCTTAAAAAGTCATTTTGTAACAAAGCTTTGAATAGTCTAATCATACCCTCTTGCACTTTCGATTACCAAGTTGTTTGATGTTGAGGACGTGTCTAGTAAGATTAAAATATTTGTTTTACGTGTTAAGAAATAGAGTTTAAAATTATTTGGATCAAAGGAGCCACCTTGAAAATTGAACTCCACAAGTGATAAGAGAGACACCTCTTGTCACTTCTGAAGGTCAATTTAAAGTTAATTTTAGTCAATAAGCGATTATTCGATCATTTTTGGCATAAGGTACCTGCTAGGGTGGCCTAGAATACTGACTCCAATGCCTGTAAATCGTGGTGAAACTTATAAAATCTCATGGTCCTATTAGTAGAGTAGGAGATAATACTTGTTGTAAGAGGTGACAGAGCGATGATAGCCTAGTGGTTAAGAATTCGGCTTCCTATTCGGAGGTTCCGGGTTTGAATCCCAGGACACGCACCTCTGACTTTTCGGAGTTATGTGCGTTTTAAGCATTAAAATGTCACTTGGCACAAAAGGTGACGGAAAACATCATGAGGAAACCTGCATGACAGCGTGGTGGACTAAGGCCATTTATTTATTTATTGGGATAACAACAGCCTTATTTCTAAATACAATTTCTGTTCTTATATACTAAAATGCCAATTACAGTTATCCTCATTATAATTTCAAAACGTGAGCAAGTTACAAGTAAAAAATAAATTATGCAGAAAAATATGCACACATACCTAAAGTAATTTAGATACTTAGATACATGCGAAACTATAGGTATACCGTGACATATCAATGATTAAACATAAATTATTTATATGAATATATAGTAGAAAGTAAATAATTTAAAATAAAATATATAAGTATATAAAAGTTATTGTAGAATGTATTATATTAATATTAGCCATAACCTTCTCATTGTAAGAAGAGACCCGTGCTCAGTAGTGGGCCATGATGGGTTGGGACGATGATAATGATGATGATGAAGAGGCTACAGAGCAGGGCATGAAACCGAGCTGGCTAGCTACCACTCTCCTTCTTGAGTCAGCTGACAAATTTATGAAAAAAAAATTATGAAAAAAATATCAGCTGTATGTTGATCTCTTGTATGCTGATCTCTTTTTTACAAAAGACGAATTTCTTCGTTTGTACGTAATTGACTTAAAAAAAAACTGAATTATGGGAAGACTGTAGCTTCGTGTAACAAGAAAATAGAGAGAACTCAGGACATTGAGCGGGAAACACACTAAAAGTACTGGTTTCCATGCTTAGAATGAGGAATACGGTCCAACCGCGATCCATCAATCGAAGTTAAAACCGAGAACAGAGCTTCGATCCAATACTTTATCCATGGTTTAGCGGGAAACACTCGAATCACGTGTTTGGATTTACGGCGAACTGCGGCCACAAATACGAGCATTATGTTACGGCGCGAACCCTATCAATTACGGCTCAGCCCGATAAATCGTAGCTTTGTGTGGAAACAAACCACTGCTCCATCGTTAGTTGGCCATCCGTGATCTATGGCTGCGGTGACCACGCGCGTCAGATTAGATGGATTTGTTACAGCATTAGGATTTGAGAATGGACAGAAATAATACTTTTAGTGTCCTCATTTATAATTAGTGCTTCAATTTGAGTCATAATTTATAAGTTTTTAATTTTTTTATATTTTAACGGTCCTTATATGAAAACGAAATAAAACGTACAATTAGTAGAAACAGAAACGATGTTATGCAAAACAAAAAAAAAATTAAAGGAAAAAGTTTCGTAAACTTACAAAACAACATTATTCAGTTTCTCAGAGATAGGTATAACTATGGTTTTTGCCTGCTGAGCTGAGTTTAATATTATTGGCATTCATTTTAAATTTTTAAATAATGCACCTTAAATATTTATTAAAAACGTTTTATAAGTACCTTTTGCCATAATACCTATTGATGAACAAAACTTTAAAAAATAAGTGTTTTCGCTTTTTCTTTTTGTTGTCCTGAATAATTGTTCCGCCTCTATTATAGCCACCCTTCTCATAGATAACTAACACAATTGTCTGTCCGTCTGAACGGTCGCTACTGTTATCGGCTTTCTGTTATTGATTATTGGAAATCGGTCTTTTGTTTTTGTACACCATTAAGGGTATAAACGTTTCCAGTTTTCGCTTTCGTTAGTTGAGTTTAACTTGGCAGCCAATAAAAAATGTGATTGCGTATGTAGGTCATTTTTGCGGGTAATACAATACTACATAAGCATTGTACTAAGACGACGATACTGTCTAGTTCAGGGAAGGTTAACCTTTATGTATCATCGTGCCATTTAACCTAAAGCATACTGAGGCCATTGACGTGCCATCAAATAATTTGAAGTAGGTAAGTGTTTAATTGGAAAAAATCTCTTTAGTTTTAAGTTATCAAAGTGCTGACCCCTCCGTAGCTTAGGAACACTCGCGTTCGCTCATCTTAATAATACTTAATACTTGTTTCATATTTTTTCATAGTTTCATAATGTAAATTGTGATCCGTGACTTGCCCAAAATATTGTGTCCTGGGCCATTAATAGCACGCATGCCTCCGCCATCCATCCATCCTGGTATAGTTGGACGCCCTGCCTGCGAAATGAATGGTTTTGGGTTCAATTCCGGGACTCATATTTGTGACAAATAAACATTTGTTCTCGGGTCACCCTATCAGAGAAGCCTATCAGAGATGGACCACCGATAAATAACGTATTCGCAGACACAAGACCGCGTTGTGTCCCACTCAATACGCAGTCGATGCCGATGTAGGGCTCCCACAATTCACTGATAACGCCGATGTGACACTATCTGTGTTGACGAGGGTACGCGCCAGCGGTAGCCCTGGGCTTGCGTTTTTATTCACTACCAATTGTTCTACACTTAAATTGGCTATTTGGTTTATTTATTGAACATTATTATTACTGATGAATGACAAAATATGCTAAGTCTTAAGTCATTTCCTCGCGGTACTTCTAAGATTGACGGACTAATAAAAAAACGTTTTATTTTCTATATCCTGCCTTCTTAAATTAAAAATAATTTGTATAAGTCACCACTTTACTACGATTCCAGCTGATGGTAAATGACATCATAGCCCTTAAAGTAGATAATAAAGCGTCTTTACTTAGAAAAAACCTATTTACCTTAAAGAAAGCGAAAGACTTGAAGACAATTAACGTGAACCGTAAACCTCATAATCGTAAAGCTTAATCTAGTGTAAACGGAATGGCTTACTATGAAAGCACTTAGTTAAATCGGGTATAGGATCCTATTTCTGGCGTAGTGTCGCTGTAATATTTGGGGATGAGGCCGCTCGGTCGCCTGTGATAGCGGCCCTCAGGGACTAGCGGGTTTTTGTTTGGGCCAAGTTATAGGCGATAGCGCGAGTTGTTTTTAACTTTAAATTATTTATTTATTATATAAAGCACCTCTGCGATATGACGGTAAAATTAAAATAAAGACGCGCATAAATGTGTCTGTAAAACCTACTACATAAATAAATGATTTTGAATTTAAATTTGATTTTATTTTTTGTACGAATGTGACCTCATAAATTTTACCGGGTAACTTTATTATATCATTTTTTTATGTTAGAAAGCTAGTGTTTGAAGCGTGGTTCCATTTAAAGAGCGACATCTGAGGAGTATTTTTTGGTTATTAATTGACTTTGATTACGTGGATGATGTTCTGATTTTATTAACTGTCGAAGTTGAAGTCGGTATTTTGATTTTAAACATTATTGTTTATTACGAAAACAGTTTTGGTATGGGAAGATCTCTCGACAGGCGACGGGAGTCATAGTCATAGGGAGCCGAGCTTCGTCTATACTCGATCGTTAATTGTACATTAGGTAGGTACATATGCGAGCGGT
Source organism: Hesperia comma (assembly GCA_905404135.1). Lineage (NCBI taxonomy): Eukaryota > Metazoa > Arthropoda > Insecta > Lepidoptera > Hesperiidae > Hesperia > Hesperia comma. The sequence goes on along the minus strand of FR990022.1, from coordinate 17,862,524 downwards.
ATACAGCAGATTTTGATAGCATTAATCAAGCTTGTCAGTTTAACGTTATTTTTTATGTCGTACAAAATAATTGTGTAGGTAAAAAATATACTCAAACTGGTAATATTTTATTCTTTCGTGCATTCCTGCTATCGCCCATTATATGGACCGACCCCAAGGCGAAATTGAACTCGAAATGATTGAATGCAGTTGTAAAAGCAACTTACTTCGAATATCAGGAATCTTTATCTTGGAACTAAATAGTGAACCTTGCGGTTCGTTTGAATAAATTTCGGGAGCTGTTGCAAGATCACCAATTAAATAGAGGTTACTATAATTTGAAAAAAAAAACGATTTACCATCTTTTTCACGGTCGTACAATACTAACACTAAGCATAAATAAAACTTGCGAAAGGAAATAACGAATAACAATTCAAAATAAATTTGAGATAACGGGATCAAAAAACCACAAATGTCTTGAGAAAATGATTTAGCGCGAGAAGAGACATAAAGAAAAGGGTGTGCCCCGAGCTTTTAATAAGCGGTTGCGAGAATAATTTAGCTGCGACACCGCTAGTTAGTTCTTTGAGATTAGCGACTTGCGTTAAAATATATGTTTTTGTCTTTTTTTTCATAATTCGAAAAGCTCAAAAAAATATGATGGACAACGGTGATGTATGAGAATTGGGGCAAGATCCAAGCCGCGCGATGAATCTGGAACATTTTTATATTGAGAACATTTAATTCCATCTTTTTATTACATCCCTCGATGTCCACTATCTTACATATACCTGCAAGTACTCCATAATGTTTTCAAAGGGCTTTTAAATTCACTAATTTGCATTTGGCCAGCGGTTGCGGAACTCTGTTCGACGACCATGACGCTAAGGGCTCAGAAATAAATCACTACATAGTATAAAACAAAGTCGCTATTTTTGTCCGTCTGTTTGTCTGTTTGTCTGTTTATCTGTATGCTTAAATCTTTAAAATTACGCAACGGATTTTGATGCGGTTTTTGTAATAGGTAGAGTGATTCAAGAGGAAGGTTTTTATGTATAATACATGCATATATTCCCACGAGAACGGGATCCACGCGGGTGAAACCGCGGGCGGGCCGCTAGTACGATATAAACGATAGACCGGAAGGATAGTTTGAAAGGATTACAGTTACTACTCGTACTAGTTATAGGGCTAACAACAAGATTTTATATAATTTGTATGTGTTGAGGGTAAATTAGACACTTGTCATGGCCTTACGAATATGAGCTCCTATACCCTGATTATAAGCAAAGTAAATTACACTCTGACTTTACCTACACACAAAAATTATACATATTCCGTTATTTTATAAAGAAGCACATAAGGTTGAAAGGAGCATCAAAGAAGGTTATTACTGCTTGAGAGCCTCCGGGCTAGAACCTTCCCAATCCGAGCTATTTGACCAGATGTTTGGCCTACCGCACCTTTGATGTGATAATCGTCGTAATTCGTAACGCCTGAGGTAGGGAAATGAAGCCTGAGGCAGGATTGTTGCTGAACAAAATGTATTCTTGTAATTGAAAAATAGATACCTACTGTTTAATATATTAGCGTAGGTATATTATAGAAAACATGCGAGGTGAATGCATGGTGGATTTTAGTCTATAAATTTTCTTAGGTGCCTATACTCGATTTGTATTCGATCTGGAATTCGTTATAATTGAATGGCACACAAATGCCAGCGTTCTGCCAAGCGATTATGGTACATTTTACATTGACGGTGTTATCTAAATGTGTCCTTAGTAAATTTTTCCGACAAGCTAAATTGAACTGTGAGAACAGATAATAAGTTTGGTTTTGGCGGAGAGTGGAATTCCATATGTTTTAACTGTAACGGGTACTCACGATATTTATACCGATATTTCGACCGAATTGCATGGATCATGGTCACGGTCCGAAAGACGTCAAACGGACAAGACGTAAGGTTGACAGACTTATCTGTCATTAGTGTTTTTGAGTGTCAGCTGTCAATAGTTTCCCCCGCCGCCAACGCAGTCTCGCCGTGACCATGATCCATGCAATTGGGTCGAAATATTGGTATAAATAATAAATATCGTGAGTACCGGTTACAGTTAAAATGTTTAGTGTCCGCGACTCTACTATAGTATTCAATCGACAGTATAAAATACGACGACAAGTACCTATACAATAGTCGACAATATAGGTTAGTACCAATTCCTCACTTAGGAGAATCAATTACTAACTGGACTATTACTAACAATAACCCTATCCTACATTTCCCCATCCCAATCTTCATATCTACTAACGAATTGACCAACTATAATTCTTAATACCTTTGCTAATTGGAGTAACTAATCCTAGTCCCAACATTAGAGTTATTCTTGGTCAGTTTGTGGTATTAGCAGCGAAACGGGAGCGATGCGTGCGTTCGTTATCTTAAATCAATAAAAAGGCTTGTTACATGTAACTGTAATTCCTCTATCATCATTCCACCATCGAACGACCCGAAGTACAGTGGGTATGCAACCCTTCATCGTTGAAATCTCTCCTGTACGAACGTCACGTTTTGCGTCCACGTTTATTATGCGAATAGCAAGGGACTGGAACAAATTGCCTGCGTCGGTGTTATGTCGATTATAATATAATCGGATGGGAAGTCGGGACTGAGTGTCTTCAAGAAAAGAGTGAATAGGCTTCTAAGTTAGTGCGCTTTACCACCCATGACTACGTTACTGCTTTCCATCAGGTAGGATCGTAGACACGTTTACGCGTGGTTAACTTATACACGTACAAAGTAAAAACAAAAAACTAAAGGCTAGTGATAAGCAACCTCGTGTCTGACATAATTAAATGACATGCCATAAACCTTATCTATTCATTGGGTAGTCATCGCGACATCTTAATTAATAGCCGCCGAATAATTAATCATTTGACATTCCGCGAGCATACCTGAGGGTGTTGGGTTCGAATTAATTAGTGGTAATTACATTAGTTTAATGCGTTTAGTGGGACAGGTAGCGAGGGGATTTTAAGTGTCTAATACTTAAATATTTTATACTTTAATAGGAATGTATTTAAATCTCTGGAGTAAGGTTCTTTTTGTTGTGAAAGATATGGCTACATTTAAATAAAAATGACGAGAAATTACTTTAACGAACGAAAACCACCTTGAAATAATAAATGAGCATTATTAAGGATAACTCAAAAACTGAAGTCTCGCTCAAATTTCAATCGGACTACCACTTAATAAGAGAATGAGCAAGAATGAGCTTTTGATTTAAAAAAAATCAACATCAGTACACTTATTAAAAAGATAGCAGGTAACACACATAAAAATAGTGTTTTCGTTTTTTTGAAATTGCACGAATTTTTACAGCTTTGACGGCTTGGAATACCAAGAAATTGTCAAAAACTTTTCATAATCTTTACGAAGGTCCGTCCTAGACTTGTGGGTTCCCCTGTTTGGGAGTCTTAATCTAAATCACCATGTAGTAATCAAATGTCAACAAAATTGTTATGGGATATACTCGTATCTAATGAAACTGATTGTACTGAACTAAGAACCTATCAATGTTTTATTGTCATAAATGTAATCTAAGTACCTTTTTTACTTCCAACAGAATACGCTAACACACTCATACCCCCGAAGTAGGATTACCTGTGTCGCGGGTGGCACGGACTACACATATAACACATTACAATTACACCCATGACCTGAGTACAAATATTTATCTGTCACATAAATATCTGCCCCAGCCGGGAATCGAACCCGGGACCCCTCGCGTTGCAGGCAGGGTCGCTACCAACTAGGCTACAGGGTCGTCACACAGAACTCGTATCTTGAACAGACTCGTCTCTTGAAGACTCTCACTATTAAACCCCCACATTGTACACATATGGAAACACCGTCGTGGGCAATCTATTCCAGTCCTTCGCAGTATGCATAATAAAGGACGATGCAAATCATTCGTATCGAGACGCTTATTTAGTGATGAATTATTATTACATGGCACACATGCCAGCGTTCCGACAATGCGATAGGAACATTTAAGATTGATGGCGTAATCTAAAAATGTCCTCAGAAAATTTTTATGAACTTAAATTGAACTGTGACTAAACTATAAATACAATCGCATCTTGATTTCTATCTTGGTAAGTAGCGATTAAATCAAAGACGATAAGTACACCAACTCACTATTAAGTTTGGTGTTTACAAATTAATATGATATCAAACTCAATTAATAATCTGTAATCCGATGCAATATCTAAACCAACGAATCTGACACGCTTCAGTGAAGAGCCTGCTTTACACACTGGCAAGTGGAGGCATGTGGCTTGTGACAGTTGAGTGTGGCGTGTAGATTGTATTCAAATCGAAATCATGGACTATAGGTATTGTCGTAAAACAACTCGCACATGACAGCAGCTCGGCCGTCGCTTGCATCGTTTAGACACGTTCGGCAATAGCTCGCCAGTGCGAACGGGACAGTTATGAGCGGAGCCTGGTTTTTTTTTATTAAAACACATTCACTCGACACCGCGGCAACTCGCAAGACTGGCCAGCAGCTACTGGTATTGTGTAGACAGCCAAGGCGAGCCGAGCTACTGGCGTACGAGAAGACGAGCCGAGTAGCTGTCTACTGGCTAGGCAGCAGCGTGCACTGTGAAAAGCAGCCATTAGTTTCGCGTCCGTGGGGATTGTAGGGCAGCCGATAATTATGTTTCCCTACATTCTGTTCTACCTTCAAATGAAAGACACATTAAAATCTGTTCGCCAGTCCATAGATTAGTCCGCAGAAAAAAATAGTTTGTAATATTATCGTATACGCAACTGTAACAGCTTGAGAAAAAAGACGGTTTGAAATGATAGCAGGTATTTGAATTTTCTTCATTTATACAGGTTATCAAGTCAACGGCCAGCGACTAGCAACCGGTAAGTCAGTGGCTTGCTCGTGTAAGCCGACTCGAAATTCGGATCCCCGTTCCAAAAACCACAGGCAGCCTTCACTGACCTGCTTTGCATTTAGAGAAAGTCACGTTTAAATCAAGATAGAGAAAATTTAAATTGTCTGTGTTAAAATAAATGTCTCGCTACATTTTACATGTCTAACAACGTCATTTAAATATAAATAAATAATTTTCCAAGGTTATGAAATTGGATTCTGATTATACTATACTATGAGTTGTTATATATATTTTTTTTATTACATTTTAGTTTTATTGCTATTATGCATGAAAAAGTCTGAAAAATTATCCATAGGACGGATTTATTTAAGTAGAGAAAATTTATGCTGACAACATAATTATTAGGGGAGACAGTAACCTTTATACGAGTAATAGGCAAAATAAACTTTTAACTATTTACCTAATAGGCAAAATAAAAAAATTAATTATCGCTTGCTTTGGTGCAGGGTAACATCTGTAGGAAATTCGCACATCTTAGAGTTTTCCATAAAGCTCTCAAGGGCGTGTTAAGTCCGCTAACCCGCACTTGGTCAGCGTGGTGACCCGTACCTGTACAACAACATTTTGAGATGAGATCCGTGTTTAGTAGTGGGACAGTAATGGTTTGCGATTAATTAATATTTTAGTTCAGCGAAGATGTGAAGAACATTTCAATTTGGTCATTGTTTAAAGCACGAGTATTTCACCGTTTCGTTACTGAAACTAAATGCACAAACAGTCGTAAAACAAACGCGATTGCCTATTGCATTACCCTATTTATTTGCCCAATTAGTGTCCTGTGCCAACTTACATAAATTATTTTGCGCTCTGACTGCAGCTATGCTGAAATTCTTTGTAAAAATGTAAACATAATATGAACTGTTACGCTAAATGTCAGTATGGCTGGACTACGATAATGTTCAAAATGTAGTAGCTTTTAGAAGTAACTAAAAAAAAGAAGAAAAGGAAAACGAAGCTGAACAAAAAAGAAAACTGACAGAGGATAGTATACGGACAACTGGAAAAAATATATCGTTTCTTGAATTTAAATATCTATTTATTTTATTGGGAATTGATTGAAATAAAACAAACACTAAAATTATATTAGCGTCGGTGAGTAGGTAGGTACTCGGAACTGAAGACACCTGGGACCAATTAGATTAATTGAGTCAATAGAGCAAAGGCGTAGTTCGAGTAAATTCCACGTAATTCGAGTTATGTCAATCAAATCGGTTTGTAATTATTATTAGTAACGTTTTATTCACGGTATTAACTGTCAGTCAATGTTGTAATTATTGTTTTACCCATAGTAGTTATCAGTGCTACAATTAACTTCAACCCGTTATTGGCACACTACTGAGCACGTTTTTCCCCTCATCATATCAGTATACTCTACAACGCTGGTCCGGTGTGTTTTGGTGGAGGGGTTAGTAGCCAACCCAGTATCGGAAGTTTTTGTGCCACCCGACGGCCTCCGATATGGCTTAACGACTGCTGTCTATCGATAACAGCCAGGACCGACGGCCTTACGTGCCTTCCGAAGCACATAAGTTCAACATATTTTACAATAGCGGTCACCCGTCTAACCGCGGCCACAGTTGCTTAGCTTTGTCAATTATTTTTGATCGTCGCAGGCAGTCTGGTTATCACCGCATGCCGTGCAACATTTTCTCTTCCTTAATTAAAAAAGGCAAATTAGTTTATTAGAAGTTTCCTCATTTTCCCGTTCTATATAATCCGCTTTGTTTCGTTGTTCAACATTTTGTGGCTTGAATTATTAGAATCTTAATTGATTCAAATTTTATAAATATCTAAACTATTCATAAAAATAACGTTAATTTATTTTATTCCTTTATGAAACTAAATGCGAGTTATAGTTACCTACTTAATTGAATTTTAATATTCATTTATTAATGTACAATAATGACATTAATAATGTATTCGACACATAGTTGCAAAGTCGATTAATCTTTAATCTGCCTTAAAAAAGTTCAAGAATTGTTTTGCACTTGAGAGTGCCGAGTCAGTACCTACGTACGTAGCGGTTCGTAAATGATCTAAAAATGAAAATCAAAAACCGACGCGCCGTCTAAATTCGAAATAAAAACCAATTCATTCTAATAGAAACAGTAGTTGACATTCAAAAGAGTTTACAAAGGGGATTTATTCGAGTCGTAATTGAACTCGTTCATATTCCCGATAGTCAATCAAACGAAGAGAAAAATGGAGCCAAAGACTTTTGTAATTAGCTCCGGGGGTTGAAAAAATGAACGGGGGATGAATATTCAAGGGCGGTGTTTGTCGCAGTGACGGGGGCTGAATTATTAATGGGAGAAACTCATTGGGTCTTCCGTTAACTAGGACTGCGAATGAATCCGCATTATTGATGTATTCATGGAGTTTAATGTCTACCAGACAACTGGAAAGGGGTGCTCTGTTTCATTCTGGGCTGACTTTGGTGTCTCTGGCCTCTGGGCTGACTGAAAATAACATCCCTAATCTCTAAACATGAAATCAACATATAGGTATCGCATACATTTTGGCCTGTCGGTACATTCAATTTAAAATCACTTATTCCTATGGGTATCACATTCACGTATTGTGACAACCGTTTCGCAAAGGTGGTTCAACTGATTTGTACTGGAAGAGAAGATACGGCTAAAAGAAAGAAAAGTTCATTAGATTGCCAGAAAACCAGACATTTCTGAGATAAATTAAGGCTAACTCTTAAGCCAATTGACATATCAATTCAAGTAGAGCATCGCATCGGTTGGAAAAAGCAGTTAACTTTTCTTGAAAAAAATAACCCAATGTGAAATGCAGATAATCATGAAGCGAAAAGCAATTGATGTAAGTGCACCAGTATACGGGCTGAGTGTTCGATTTATTCGCACCAAGTCACGTAATTAAGGTAAATGGACCAATTTGGTACACTGAATCACGGGACAATTAATTACAAAATGGCCGCCCGATCCGTTTCCGGTTTCTGCAGCGAAATAACCGATTCCATTGACACATAGATTTGTTCAGCGATAATGAATCGGGTTCAATGAGCGTTAATTAGTTTTGTAATTAAACATCTTAGGTACTAAATGCAATTTATAAGTTGATAAATAAATAAAGCTACCCCTATATAGCCTTACACTAGGACATACTGTGCCTTGAGTGTCATGAAGAAGACATAAAGACAAGAGCATGCCCAGGCCAAGAAATTGAATTTAAACCCATCACATAAATTTCCGACTCGCTGGGAATCAAACCCAACCAATACAGCATAGCAACCATTGCGCCATACGGGTTGTCAATAGAAAATCTTATTTATCTGTATATTTTTTATAGCATCATAGACCTTTACCGTGAAAGTTGTCCTCCAAAAGAATGTTCAAACGTTTTACTAGGTATTCCTCCAGATGCCCTTTGATTGATCACTTACTTGTAATAAAAATAAATGTTTCTTTCTTTCTTCCTTTCTAATATAGTGATGTTTAAAATCTGCACATTTGAAACTAATGTTGAATATTCTGGGTCGCTAGGTTCATACCTACCTATCATAGTCATTATCTATGTAGGAGTTGATATGACACCCACTTCACGTTTCCCTCTCTATTGGCAAGTCACGGGCTACCCGGCGCAGATTTGATTTGGCCGATCCTAATAAGGGTGTGTCGCCCTCGAGGACTCGTGACTGACCTTGCTTTAATTACAATTAATTTAAATGTTTTAAAATGCACCTGAGGGTAAGTGACGAAGTGTAAAATGAAGAGCCGAAGAGGAAAAATGTAACTTGCATTGGTGAAGGAACGACACGAGCACACGTCTGCAGATACGATATAAAATACATAGATAATAATAATACAGAAATCCATACTAATATTATAAATGCGAAATTCTGTCTGTGACGCCTTCACGGCTAATCCACCGGCCCGATTTGGATGAAATTCGGAATGAAAATAGGCCACGCGGGCAAAACCGTGGGCGGATAGCTAGTAGATAATCCATAACTTTTTCAATGTCCTGCAAAGCTTCCCAATCCTTTGACGACCAAGACGCAATTTGTCGAATCCTTACTAATATTATAAATGTGAAAGTGTGTTTGTTTGTTTGTTTGTTTGTTTGTTTGTTTGTTTGTTTGTTTGTTTGTGACGCTTTCACGTCGCAACAAAGCTATTATATGGTAAGGTTTATGTGTGTGGGGATAGTTAGGAGGGTGGAGAGTGACGTAGGCTACTTTTTACCGCGAAAAAACATCCCATTCCCATGGGATGATCGATGTTTTGTTAGTTGCTAGATATTTATTTTCGGAGTTGTTAATAGATGGCGTTAATTTGCAAGTTCTGAATTACGCTATGAAATACTACATGTAATTTACTTAAGTCATAGGCAAATGTAATAGGCTACTTTAGCTCTGCCTCGAGAACTCCCCGCTCCGGCTGTATTCAGTGTACCGCCCGCCCGCTGGCACTATCCTGTTGGCTGATGTCCGCAAGATGCTGGACTCGCCGACACCGGTGGTGGGCGCGGGCGACTGGAACTGCATCCGGGGTGGAATAGCATAGCTGCCAACAGAAGTGGAAGGCTACTTTTTGATGCCGCTGAACAGCACGGCTACACTGCCGAGGGTGTTGCACACCGTTACCGCGGCTCTGAATAAGAGAGAACGCGTGTGTGCAGTATTCCTCGACATGGAAAAGGCGTTCGACCGTGTTTGGCACGACGGCTTCTTCTCTACAAGATCTCGCAGTCGTCGGCGCCCCGGAGTGCCATTAAGGTGATCTCCAGTTTCCTCAAAATAGAAGCTTCAGAGTAGTGGTTGAAGACGCCGAATCCACCGAGCGTCCGATCGCAGCCGGCGTCCCGCAAGGGAGTTGCCTGTCCCCGGTCTGCTACGCCTGCTACACCGACGACATCCCGGCGGCAGGGGGGGGCGTCGCTTGCCCTGTATGCCGATGATGTGGCGTACATCACCACGTCGCTGAATAGAACCCACGCCATCGTCAAGATGCAGCGTGCGCTTGATGCCCTCCCCGAATGGTTTGCCGCGTGGAGACTGTCGGTGAATGTCGGGAAGACGCAGGCCGTGAACATAAGAGGATACCTCAACAGGCGGGACCCTACTCTGGAGCTTAACGGGCAAGATATCCAATGGGCCCCACAGGCCAAATACCTGGGGGCAAAATCGACGGAAGACTTTCGATGAAGCCACAGGTTACGAAAGCCGTCGCGAATTCCAGAAGCGCGATGGCAGAAACCAGTGCTCTCCTCGAGCCTCCCTCTCGGACTGAAGCTCGGGGTCTACAAGACCTACATCAGATCCCACCTCACGTACGCGGCACCGGCGTGGTACGCGCTCGCCAGCGAACCGCAGCGCAAAAGGATGCGCGCGGTTCAGGCGATTGCGCTCCGCCGGCTGACTGGTGCGCCGAGGTACGTCAGGAACGCCGTCATCCAGAGGGACCTTCGAGTCGAGAGCCTGGACGACTTCATCGAGAGATTGGCACGCAGCATGTTCGGGCGTGTCGACGCGTCGCGGTTCCCGCATCTGCAGGACCTGGCGCCGCTCCACACCCGTCCACCGGACCGCTTGCTGACCGCTTGCCGACTTGCTGGTTGCGCGGGACGGGCCTAGCACTGACTGATACTGGGGCTTCGTAAGTCGTCGCCCGGTGCTGATCGGCTCCTGCTGGGCTTCCCACCAGTGGGATTCACCCGGTAGGGCCTCGATCGCCTGGGCGGCGTGGAGATGAACCCCATCCCGTTTAAGACTCTGTGGCCTGTAAAAAGGCCGCCACTCACCGGACTTGACCTATTGGTTAACCACAGATGGACAACCAAGGGCCTTAGAGCCCAACCCAAGGACCGGCCCGTTTTAACGGGCCGCGAGAGACACCCCCAAAGGGGAACTAACTGTCCCGAGGGCTCCACACACCTCAGACAGGGTGGAGTGAAGAGAGCGAGTAGTAGGCTACTTTTTAGCCTAAATTCCTACGGGAGCGAGACCTACGCGGCTGTTACCTACGGGTCCCGAAGCGAAGCGCGGGCGGTTCTCTAGTGTTTAATAAAGGATAAAGATTATACACTGTAGTAACAACAATTATTAGGTACGTGAAAATTACCCGCGGTTCGTCTGAAAATAACTTGTTCGCTGACTTGGCGTTAGCATAACTTTAAATTTGGGCCGTAATTAAAATTTGCAGTGAGGATCCAATTAAGCAATTTAGCACTTCGTCACTATCAGCGTTTACAAACTAACGTCGCAAAGGCTTTGAATGGGAAAATAAATTAGCAATTTTCTCGTCGCCATGGATAGAGTAAGCTTAGTCATTTTAATAGCTAAACTGTGGTTGAGGTCTGAAATAAGTATTGGTTATTTCAGTCATCCCTGCTGCAATTTTTGTGTATGGAAGTAATTTCTACGTGGGTTACTTTTAAATTGTGACCTTTTGGTACAGAGGTTCCCTTGATGGTAGTGATTTCCGTCAATATAGACATCTATGGCTTAATAGAAATGTTGCTTGCAAAATGAAAGTAACATAGAAACACGTTAAAATACACAAATACTTATTCCCAACTGAAAGAATTAAGTAATATCTATAAATTATTATATTGTTGTGATTATAGTCTATTAAAAATACAGTTTAATCATAGTATCTTACTATAGATATTATACCTAGAAGAATACAGTTATGAGCACTAGATACTAGACAGATAGATATATCTACGTGGTCATATGCTACCTACCCTAAAAATAATACCTATAGGCTACATTCTAACAGATACCTGAATTCCAACATAATTACGCCCATCGATCTTTAGGGTAGCGACATATCTGCAATTACGGCTATCTTCTATGTGTGGGTGACAATGTGTGCTTTAATTAAAACATCGAATAACACTCGTTACCCAAAAACTAAGCCCGGTACGCTCATACCTCGTTACAGAGTAGCAAGCACAAAGTCTCAACACCGCCTCCACTTGCCGCTGGAACGAACGCTAATTATTGAGCGAGTTTTCGCGCTGTTCGCCCGAGAGGCGCTCGGTGTATGGTTTTTCAAACTTCAACCTTTTGCGTTGCACTTGTTGGTTGATATAAGGGCCTTGTCGTTTTACTCTTTTAACAGGGTAACAGTAACAAATGAGCTGATGGGTTCGGAGTGCCTTTGATGGTCATACTTAACACGGACGTGTTAGTTTGGTAGGTACTTAAGCAGAATGTTGATTGTAAATTTTATTACCTAATTTAATTACCTCTAAGAGAGAGTGAACGGAAAAATGGGAATGTTATAATTTTTTACATTTTTAGATAGTGCCGTTTGGCTTGTATTGACCCTATAATATAAATACACTTTTTTCACATAGAGTAGTTATATTATCCGCCCTCGCTTCGCTTCGGGAAACCAGTCCCTTCAAAAATCTCTATAAATTTTAACAAATTATGTTATTCCGATGTCTAAGCTATATTACTGCAAAGTTTCATGAAAATCCATTCAGTAGTTTTTGCGTGAAAGAGCAACAAACACACACACACACACACACTCACTCACATACATTCTTACAAACTTTCGCATTTATAATATTAGTAGGATAGGATACACATTACTAGGTACTATTTGCCATAACTGTACGGACCTTCGCAAATGATAATGCGGAGTTTTTGACACATTCGTGGTATTCATAGATGTCAGCCAACAGTTACAGTTAGTAATGTACAAAGGTCCACGCATGTGAGTGAGCGTGGTAACACGCAGATGACCGAACAATGCAAGATGTCACGTGCCGGTCGTTCACCAGACTAATTCATTTACGTGACGGTACATCCGCCGACACATCGGATGAGTGATATATCTACCACGGGCCGTGGCCACAGATTACGTTCTATAAATTATTATGAAGCAATCAGTGTATGGCAAAAGTTTACGCTGTCGTTACATATTACGGCACGATCACGATACGATGCTCATTTCATGTACTCTAAGGCAGTCTCAGGTACAGGAAGTCTCAGGTAGTTACTTTGTTTTATACGTAGATAGCTAAGAAACTTAAGTTTTTCGCTTCGCCTTAGCATTTCAGGTAGCTCGTCTACCAATATGTTGAGTATGGACATGAAAATAGCTTTAAAGTACTCGAAACAATGATTATTTAACATCTAGACATAGACCTGTAACAGAAAAAAATACGTAGATGATTTAAATGCCGATAATATTAGGTTAAGGCTAGGTGCCTTTTCCGTGAGCTTCAGTATCTCCTTCAATAGATTCCCTAAATCACGAAATTTCTAGCACTATTTTACAGAAGATTAAATGTAAGGTACAAAATATAGCTTAGTGGACTTATTGTTGATCATCTGATGTTCTCTCTTTGCACGGGATGAAGTGGATCTTTGCTTGCGATTCAATCAAAATCAAACACAAAATCGTCGATTTTAAAGCAGCCCTTTCCGCCGAGCATGAGCGCGTAGATTTATTGGTAATATAATTTTGATTGATAGGCGATCCGCCAGAAAGGGTCTACAGCGACTAAGAGCTCGCTGAACTAAGCTTTAAACGGTTTTTACATACAGCTCAGCATATTGCCATATTTCATAGTTTGAAAAATTTCACTTTAGTTAATGTTGAAAAATTTATGTTTCATAAACCTTTGTATTTTTAATGCTCGCTTATAGCCTGGTTTGCGTTAGTTTTAAGTAATTGGCAAAGTTAACCAACGGCGAGCGCGGTCGATAAGTTAGTAGTAAAAAAATGAGCTTTAGTGCATCAGTAATCGATTTTCGAAAATTTTTAGACTCATCGGTGACATTTTACTACTGCTTAATCTATCAATCTTGATTAAGATCAACAAGTGGAAAATGTCATTATAACCTAAAGTCTCGAACAAATTCACTTAAGGTACGTGATTTACATTCAGGTTAGGTTTATAGATATTTGTGATTTACATTCAATTACTTTAATTCGGAATCAATTCATCGGTGTTTTTCTAGAAGCATAAAAATACTTGAGAAAACGTAAAAATTGTAATAAAGAAAATCGTCGTATATTAAAATACAATAACTCCCCCTGGTTGTATTGTGTTAACCTGTAATTCAAACATTGAAGTAATCTGGAGACAAAGTATCATTACTAGGTGAAAAATATTTGAGAGCACGCTGCATCTTTCTTGTACTCTTTACCTCCTCGAGCCAACTTCACCCTTTCCAGTTCTTGACGCCGTCCGCGCTGTATAACTCCAATTCTGTCGAGTGTCCTCTTTGCGGGAACAATGGCTTTGTTACAGCTGTTTTATAAACTAGCAGAGTTCTTATGTACCTCTTTGCCGTTTCCAGGGTAAGATAACGCGGTAATTGAATCTGGACCTTATAAGCCAATTGTCCTTGTTCGGACATAGCCAGTAATGATGATGATGATGATTACGATAATAATAGGTGATAGGTGATCTTAGATTCCTTTTTACGGGTTAGGACCTCGAGTATTGGCACGCTTTTGCGCCTAAAGTTCTATCTGTAGCAAAATACCAATGTCCAGGAATTACAGGAGATAATTAAACTGTAACCTTCTCATTCTGAGAACCCTGCTCAATAGTGGGCCATGATGGGTTAAGATGGTGATGATGAATTAATCTGTACCGAATTTCAGTTCCTTGTTGCCCATGACAATCGAAACATTACACATTTCTTCCTTCTCCAATACCTGAAACAAACACGAGGTCATTTAAAACAAGTTTGATGTAACCATAATGCCCGTAGATGCATGGTGTTTCAGTGCGCCGGGCGGCCGTGTGGCGACTGGCGCCGCGTTGTCAGTCGTGTTAATTAAACGTTTGTATCGTGGATGTAGAGGATGCTGGATCACACCAACATTTATTATTTACAGTAGTTTATACTTCTCTGTTAATATGACTTGCGCAAAGAAATAGTAATCTGGAGTGGCTGGTCTCGTTATGTAGCAGAACTGATGGCACACAGATTGGGGCAGATGTAATCTTGAGGAGAGACCACGATTTGGCAACGAGGTCACCCATGGACTGATGGACTGACGACAAGAAGGGTGGAAGTGGCTGAATGAGAGTAGCGGACAATAGAGTGGGTTCTCATACACTTTGCTAGAGGTGTATGTTCCGCCGATGGATAAATGAATTTTTTATGATGATTTTTCTTTTCATGTTTCTAGCTTTCTTCTTGGTATAGCAGCAAAGTATTATTGAAAACAAATGCGTAAAGACAACTATACACTCATTCCGGCAGCCTAATATTTGCTTGTTAGTAGGTCTAAAACTTGGCTGGCTGGCAATCGCAGTTTTGCATCAGTTTTTTTCTTTTTCCTAATTTAGTGTTTCTAATGTTTATTAGCAATCGTGCAGTTACATGACTCGACTGTTCGTTTGTTAGCTGTTAAAAAAGTCAATTCTAGTCCTCAATCATCTAGGTAGCGACACGAAGCGTCCGACACAACACATCTCCGCCGCGGCGCGTGTCTATATTTATGTTCAGTTTTTCCATAATTGGTTTTCGATTTAAAGGCGGTCCACAAATGAGGGACGACCGTAATGAATAAAGATGGAACGATAATGTGTACGTAATTTGCGATTGGTTGGGAGAGTAAAATTGATGTTTAAATTATGGCCGGAGTAAATGCGCACGGCGAAATGGACGGGCTTGTTTGAGTAACGAACTATGAGAGGGAAGGTTTCGGAAGGATGTAATTGAGACATTTGCTCTTCGATATGGCATTTGAAATAACTTAAAATAGGTACATTTGAAATGCTTGATTCTAGATGAATAGCGTCTACCTAGCTGCTTTTACGTAGTCAGGTAAGGAACATCATAGAATAGAATAGAATAGAATAATTATTTATTTGTAATAGTATAGGTACATTGTATATAGGTCTTAGGTTAAATTGGTGGAACCACTATACTATGCCGTTATCACGGCGTACAAATACTTATATTGTAGGTATTACATTATTCCTATTTTAACATTATATTATAATTATTATCACTATTTTTAGTATTTAATTTATTATTAATTATTATATCATTGCTATTATTGCACTTAACATATAATTTATATATTTCATTTCACAATATTAAGCTATGGTAACTATGTATATGTATAGAATACAATGTCAAATGAGTAATAAATTATTAAATCGATATATATAATTTAATTAAATTCAATTGTCAACATTAATAAAAGTAAAAAAAATAACAAATTCAGTAAACGGTAGAGTTAGTACATTTTCAAAATTAAAATTAAATAGTCTTATCATTTAAATATTCTTTAATACTGTAATATTGTTTATTGTGTAATAATTGTAATAGTTCCGATTTAAATTGTTTTAACCTTAGTTTAGTATACTTGTCAGGTAATTTATTAAATATGCATATTGCCATACAATAGGCGTTCCTTTTAAACTGATTTATTCTTTGTTTTTGTATCCATAATTTATATTTGTGACGGCATCTGTTTTGGCCCACCTCGCTGTAGGTCTTGAATAGATGCTTATTTTTAAATACAAATACACACATCTCATATATATACATGCAAGGTAATGGTAAGATTTTAAGGTGTAAAAAGTACGGCTTGCAGCTTTCTCGAGGTCTTATGTTACATATGGATCTTATACATCTTTTTTGGAACTTGAAAGCTTTTTCGGCATTCACTGCGTTTCCCCAGATAATGAGACCGTATCTTAAAACACTTGCTATGTAGCCATGATAAGCCGCCAAAGCTACTTGTTTACTGACAGTTTGTCGCAGACGCTTTATAACGTAGATAAATTTGTCTAATTTATTAATAATTTTATCGATATGTGTGTCCCATTTTAAGTATTTATCTATTGTTACGCCTAGAAATGCACAAGAGTCAACATTTTCAATATGGTCATTGTTATATTTTACGTTAATGTCAGGTTTTGAGCTATTTTGATATTGGAATTGAATTAATTTAGTTTTTTCAATATTTATTTTTAAACGATTATCACTAAGCCAGTTTATAATATTACTTAAAGCCATGTTAATTTTGTCACTATATGTTTTTTCGTTATTACATTTTATTATTAGTGTCGTGTCATCAGCAAATAAAATACATTTTTCACTAATTGAGTCTATGAGGTCATTGATATATAAAACAAATAGAAGAGGTCCGAGTATACTTCCCTGTGGTACCCCATTCTTGTTGTATTGATGTTGTGACTGGTATTTGATTTTACAGTTATTCAGTATTCTTGTTATTTCAACTGATTGTTTTCGATTTGTTAGATAACTTTTAATCCAATCCCAAGTATTTCCTCGCACTCCGTAACGATATAGCTTATCGAGTAGTATTTCATGACATACCAGATCAAAAGCCTTGCTCATATCGAGAAATATAGCAGATATTGGTGTACCTTCATTTAGACTCTCTGTGACATCCTTGACTAATGAAAAGCATGCAAGTGTAGTTGAGCTGTTTTTGACGAAACCAAATTGTTCTTTTTTTAATATATTTGAACTTGTCACGAAATTGTACAACCGTTTATGCATAGCTTTTTCAATAATTTTTGAAATGACTGGTATTAGGGTTATTGGTCTATAATTATTGACATCATCACGGTTTCCTTTTTTGTAAAGAGGTTTTACTATAGATATCTTGAGTTTATCTGGAAACGTCCCTTGCTTAAACGATTGATTAATAATATGACAAAGAGGTCGACTTATACTGGACGCTACTATTTTTAATATTTTTGTGTTTATTAAATCATACCCTGTCGAGTCCGTATTGTTTAGTGACATAATTGTATTAAATACTTCCTTTTCATCAGTTGGAGTCAAAAAAATAGTTTTATTATTATTTGGAATATTTATTTTATGTTTTCCAGTAATTGCATTTGTCGTATTTCCTACATTTATAAAATATTCATTAAATATATTGCTAATTTCTTCCGGTGTGCTATAAGTTTTATTATCGACATTAATTTTCATTATTTCATCGTTACAATCATTATTACTATGAGTATCTTTAATAATTGTCCATGCTGCTTTACATGTATTTTTAGCTTTAGTGATGTACTTATTGTTTGCTAATTGTTGCGCTTTAAATATGCAATTTTTTAAGATTTTTGCGTACCTCATGTATCTTTTTTTATGTTTATGTTTTTTATTTACCTTAGAAAATTGGTATTTGAAAAATAATTGTCTTTTTTTTATACAACATCTTTTGAGGCCTCTCGTAATCCATCTTTTCTTCATAGGTTTGTTAGTACATTTTTTAGTAATCTTTGGGAAGCATAGGTGATAAAATAGGCAAAAGTCGTCATGGAAGATGCTAAATGCCTTGTTTACATTGTTTTCAGCGATCACATTACCAAAACTTAAACTATTAATAGCCTCTTTGAATTTAGAAATGTTTTCCTTACTAAAATCCTGTTTTGTTTCAAACCAAAATTTTGATTTTATGTCTTTTAATTTGTTGACCACTAGAGTAAGAGTTTGAGCTGTTTCATGGTCTGAAAGACCTAGATGATGTATGTTTGAGGTACCTTCTAAAGAATTACTCACTATCAGATCCAAACACGACTTTTTTCTGGTAGGTGTCATAATATAATTTTTTAAATTGTGATTTGATAGAATCGTTTGTAGATCTTTAGCGTAGTTATTATCTTTTAATGGATCAATGTTCCAGTCTCCACAAAAGACAATGGATTTTTTATGTTTCCTAGAAAGTTTATCAGTTAATTTTTGTAATTCTTTCAAAAATATTTGTGGTTTTGTTAAAGGACTACGATAAATACACACTACAATCATATTATAATTTAATATCTCTAGAGCACAACACTCAAAATCCATTTTAATACTTGTATCCATTGGTAGTGTCTTATATTGAAGCCCCTTTTTTAAAAGAATACACGTGCCTCCCCGTGATTCGTCAATCCGTGAGTAATACGCACCTAAAGTATAGTATTTAAGTTTTAATAATGGTTCCCTTCCAGCTTTTATGAACGTCTCTGAGAGACATATAATATCTATGTTTCCAACCTTCATTGTTAAATCCTCTAGGGCTATTTCAAAAATATCTAACTTCGATAAAATCCCTGCAATGTTTTGATGTAGTAATGTTACCTTATTGCTGTTTGTTACTTTGTTCAAGAAATAACTGCTTATTTTGTCCTGTATCTGTATTTGTGTGGTCAATTTTTGAAAAATAATATGGTATCGTTCCTGGTTTGATTATTCTTTGATTTGTTGGGATTGGAGGTATTGCCGCTGGCTTTGTTTTTAAATATTTTTTTATTGTATCATAATTTGGGGTGGTAAATTGTTTTTTATATTGCATGTAATCGATTTCCGTATTTATTTTGCGTATTATTTCTGATTGTGTATGTATAAAATTTAAATTTGACAAATTATCAGATTGAATGTAGTGACAATTTGAGTAATTCGCTAAAAATAATTTTAGGTATTTATTAAGTAAATAAACATTTAGGTAGGGATTTTTTATGATATTAATTACAAAAATTTTATATTGCCTGAGTTTATGAATATAATTACATACTTCCGATATAAATTTATAAGGATTGGTTTCATTACATCCTATTCCTAGTACAATTATATCATTTTTAGACAATTAGTCATAAAGTTTAACCCTTAATCCTCAACCATTATGCGACAGTGAAAACCACAGGCAGAAAAGGTTGGTTTGGACTCTATCGTGGCAGTACCTACGTGGCTTCAACCCATTAATGACCCACTACTGAAAAGGGGTCTCTCCTTTTAACTGAGGAGGCCTAGAGCATAGAACACCACGCTTGTCCGATGCTAAGTAGTGGAGGGGTTAGTGGCCAATTCATGACTCGGAATTTTTGATGCCGCCTGACAGTCGCCGGGCTATGAGCACTTCAGTAGGTACATTATCGGTACAAACTCTAATTCAATATGCAAAGGCTTGTAAGCGCAACTGCAGTTTACAGAAAATTTATTGGTTACCGTTTTTTGGTAATTTCTTTCTTCTATCTTCTTCCTTGCTTGAATGTGGTTTTGGATCTGAAATGCCTTTGGTGTATTGGGTGATGGACATTTAATTGTCGGGTAGCCATTGCTCGTATGTCGACATTAGAAGTACTATGTTGTACAATTCTTAACTCCTTGTACCATCAGTGATTGTCATTAGAATACACAAACCTGAAGACTATGGATTTCGTCTGCAGTTTCACAAAAGGTTTCAGAATCTTACTTTAGACGAGTTGAGATCGTTAAAAGATTTCAATGAACAGTTTGTCTGAAATACTATCTGTAACTCAAAACCCAAACTGACGTGGGTAGCTGCACCGAGACTCGCGCCGAAGTCAAATGCTATTAAAAGTTTTAATGACTTGGAGCATTCTTTTGGCTCTGTTCGAAGTGGTATTAATTAAAAAAGAGCTCGGATCAAGCTCTCGCGGGTTCAAACCGGCTGCTTTGTTGAGACACACGGATCGGATAAATGATGAGCCAATGTAATGAAGTGGGAAACTTATAATTGCAGATTTTAAGTAGTTTTTCAGTTTATTTCCACACGACAGATTCTCAGTTTGTCTCATAGATAGTTTCTCTAAAATAGATGTTCTCAAAATAATAATTACTCTCAAGGATAGTTTATGAATAGGACCTACTTATTATGAATTCTAAGGACAATTTTTCAAACAGCGTCGCATATACAAATGTTTAAGAAGATTAACTTTTGCAAGCCTCATAATGTAACTGGTTATTCAGCCCAATATAATTCGTATTAAAATTGTATTTTTAATTATAATTAACTTCAATCTTAGCACATTGATCTATGAATATGCTTTTATTTTGAAAAATATTTGAGAGGTTAAGGTTTTCTATTATGGTTTGTTATTATTCTAGCTGTCAATTTGATTCTAAAATGGCTTTATGTATATTTAGTTATCAATATAATTCTTTTAATAATAAAAAATCATCTAATATAACTAATAAAATAAATACTTGACTAACAAAATTCGATAGGTAATATAAATTATTCTTTTAAAAAAGCTCGCGCGTCATTTTACTCATCGATGTGTCTCGACAAAATTCGCTTCCTCCTCCCGAGATATTTGAAGCAAAACACACTTCCCTTCGCTTCAGCATATTTCAACAAATTTCTTCCTGTAATAATATTATTACAAATTTAATTAATTAAATTGAATTATTTAATTAAATTCCAGTGAGTGTTGACAAATGGATTCACTGGTTCCTTGTGAGCAACCAATGGCGGTGATATCCAGCTAGGTTTATGTGGTCACACATACTTACATATGTACATAGACACAAGCCAGTCATGAAATAAACAGCTTAGTAATTTAGTGATTGGAATGTAGGTCGTTTAGGGGGGTTTAGTTTGAATCCTAATAACACCTCTTAGTTCCCCATTATCGACATACATATATTTCTTATCTGCGAGTATCATTTCCCCAGCTTCACATAATGAAGAAAGACATCATGGGGAAAACTGAGTGCTCGTTAATAATATTAAATATAATTATCCGCACTTAACAGTTACCCTTATATGCCATTCAATTTTAATAATACTCCATTAATAAGTCAAAATCTCGTTAAAAACGTACTAAAGCATTCGATATCTGTTCATAAATCATCTTAATTAGAATTAAATCGCTATGAATTTGATTAAATCTTATCCGCTCTTCACAGTAACCCTTACATGCCATTCAACACGCCATTAACAAATACAAAAAATCGTTAAGACGTATTACCAAACCATACGATATTCGTTCATAACTCATCGCAATTAGAATTAAAACGCTATGACTTGGAAAATATTGGTAACAGACGTAACAGTGAGATGTAGCCGTCCCACAGGTGCACAGTGACGGCAATCATAGCGGCAGTATCAGATGGAAATGGAACGACGCCAAACATCTGCTAGCAGCACGCACGCCTGACGCTACGTGCCCGCTACGTGATCGCCCCAAGGGCCTTGCTGTACGAGAAGTGTTTCTTTTCACGCAACCTATTTCTTATATCCTTCAAACTGTGACGTAAGTCGTTTTAGATATAGGTATCATGGCTCTGTGCGATTGAAGCAATAAGTTTTATGATAATACGACAACTGAGCATGTGAGTTAAGTGGTAGCTGAATATTGTAGGTATACCTAGATGTCAAAAATGCTACTTTAGGCCAGTAGCTCTAGTCTATGCCGAGTTCTAGTCTGGTTTTAAATCCTGCATACAACTCAAATTAAAAAAAATCATGTACTTTGTTAGAAATTAATCATCATTTGCTTCGGAAGTTTAGAAGCGCGTAGAAGGTACGACAATTATTACCGCTTAGCATTGAAATTTATCCATATAAGATAGATCGACTCAAATCAAAATTTAAGTTGGGACTAGGTAGTTAAGCCTAATAAATCAGTGTGTTATTTTTAATGTTAGCTGTTCAGTTCGCTAGTAGGAATGAAACAGGGAATATTCGCTGTAATTAATCAACTTAGGAATTGTTAGTAACAATTTCGTTCTAATTTGGACTCGGGTGTATGCAACTTCGTGGACTGAGATATTTAAGTATTATTAAAAAAAGTATAACAAAAGATAAAGAGAAGAGAAAAAGCGCATTTATCCGAACATTAGCACTCTATCGTGTACTCCGTGACTGAACTAAATGTTATTTAAATTTATGCTGTAAAAGAAAGCGGTGAATGGCGCGCGGCCAAACCGCGGCTGATCCATCACGCACGGCTACCAATGTGCATGACAGGCTACGTGACCGTGAGTCAGGATATCTCGGAATACTTGCTTTGTAGATATGTATTATTAAAACAAAAACAACCATCGAAAACTCTTTTTTTTTTGTGAATAAATGAGTAGAATAATAGAGAAGGAGCCAGTTGATAATAAGGTCTTTATTTGATATTATTTGCGCAAGGATGTAAGTCTAGGTAAGTACATAGGTATCACGGACGCGTTTTCGAAGGAGAAGAAGAAGATCGAGTGTGAATTTATTCTTAACATAATTTAATGAAATCCATATTTTTTGCAGGCTCGTGCCCTGCAATATAAAATATATCAATTTTATCATATTTTTCTAATTCTATTTTTATAATTTCTAATTCATTGAATATTTAAGAAAACACCAATGTCTTTATTCACCAAATAATAAACTGTTAAGTAATCACAACATTCACAACCAAATACTGATGAAACTACATACGTATAATGAGATGATCATTAGACCAGGAAGTCGCAGCCGTTAGTCCACGTTGCAGTTTGCGAACTGCGGTCCCCTGCGGTCCGCTGACGGTTGCAGATATATTTGATCTGCAACTACGCAGAACTTCTGACGGGATTTCACTTGACCGATTCGCCAAAAGACGTTTCTCTTTATGTTATACCTACTAGTCAACGCTCTGGGGTAGATTCGGGAAAGTTAAATATTTCTTCATCTTTGCTACTTACATAGTCGTCATCGTAGCTGCCACGGAACAGATAAACTCTTTTACATAAACTCTTTTATCTGTTCTGTGGTAGCTTCACTCTTATTGGTTGAAGTATGATGTCATATAGCTTATAGAATTGCTCAATAAACGGGCTTTCTATCTCGATATGAAGACACCAATTTTAATTGGACGGAAAACAAGAAACTAAAGGATGGAAGATTCAATTTAAGATTTATAGAATTCTTAACACCACATTGCTTTAAATTTAAGGTCGTAAAGTACGCTTTCTTTCTCTTAATACGTAAATAATATTTTTTTTCACGTAATAATGCTTCTTTGAACAAAAACAGCTGTTACAATTTCTTTGAATGAATAATAGCTTTTCATATAATATAAAAAGCATCTGCGTCTCACTTACATATTCGGAGCTAAGGTGTACGATATTTTAGAATGTATAAAGTTAGTGTAAGATATTTAAGGTGTATTTATTTAAGCTAATGGCTGATAACCGAGAAGAGGAGCCCCTTGATGGTAAGTGGTCACCGACGCCTATTGACTTCTTTAAATACCAAAGTCATCAAAGAAGAAACAGGATGGAAAGAACAGTTCTCTTACGGGGTGTCCTACGTGAGCGACGAATTCGACGCGACGCTACGCAACACGACGCGATGCTACACGCGACAATGACAACGTCGCGTGTTGTAGCAGACTGTCACATAGGACGCAAGTAGGGATACCGTTGATTTGATCGCGTACGTCAGAATCTCAACGTCGCGTCGCGTCGTATTCGTCGCTCACGTAGGACACCGCCTAGATCGACCAAGTTAAGCACGAGAGATCTCTTTTGGCAGTCCAAATGGTGATCGCTTGTGGCGAAAATTTCTCGTGCGTTTCTTGATTCGGAGGGTACTTTAAGAGTTTGCCACTAACTGGTCCACCTTCACCGCGCTGGAGTGGTATGGTTGAACAATCTCTAGGAATCAGTTCTCATTAATGGGTTGAGGCTATTCAACAAATTTCCCACTTTATTTGATTCCTGCTAAATTGTATTCCCCATAATCCATCTAACTCCGCATAATTATCTAAACGTTTATGCAAAATGAGTTTTTCTTCCCAAACAATCTGCAGACAATTTAACACAATAAGTGTAAATTGAAAGATACAAGCCTAAGCTTTATCCGAACTAGTAATGGCTCGAAGTATTGTATTCGTTAAAATGTTTCCCGATCATCGGGAACAATCGCATATTGTTCGGGAGCTGCTACGAACATCTTTCATCGGGACAATGGTACAATCTTCAATGGCCAGGAAATTGATAAAAATGAAAAAAATCACGAATAATCCGTACCTGTTCTGTTATGCAAACCATTCAATAGCAAGGAAGTTGCCAAAATGGGTGCCTATTACTGATTAGTAACCTTTCAGGGTCTTTCAAGACATTCAGTAAGCACAAAATTAAGTGACTATAAACCTAAACGAGACTTAAGTAATTCTTAATTACACTTCACGGAATAAGTATCCTGAAATAATACCGTATTAGACCGACTTAGAACTGGATCCGCTTTTTGTGAAGATAATACCTATTATTATTACTTATCATTATAATTAATAAGTCATTGATATTGATTGCTATTATCTCTTTGTACTTGACTATCAACCAATATCCTGCTAAAAGACTCGTAGTGTTTTTACGTAGTTGTTTTAGTTAGGTGCTTCTGAGTCACATAATTTCTTAAATTTTTCTCTCTTTTTCCTTGGTCGGCAATGCGTTAGTGATAGTTAGTGATGCCATATTGAAGTCCTCGAGCGACAATTGTCATTTAAAAAGTGTTTTGTCTGCTCATATGTCAGTTATTTACATATACACCCCCCAATCAACTACTAATCTTCATTAATCCGTGGAGCAGCGTGGTGGAGTATGATCTAGTCTTCCTCAATATTGAGGAGAGACCCGTACTCAGTAGTGATCCATTAATGGGTCGAAGTCATTATAATAAAAATATTTTGTAGTCTTAAAACGCGTTGAATGATAGAAATATTCTGTGACATTTATTCTAAAAGATATTTAAAATAACAAAAGAGTTATAACAAATATAAAATAAGACAGTAAAGTAGTTGTCGTTATACAATAGCGGAGTAGTCCTGAACTTCCCCGTGATTAACTTTAAAAGGGAACCCAGTCGTTCTGTAATTGAGTTTGTCTGTTCGACTGTAAGGCTTAATAGTACTAAGAGTACTCCGACTGTCCTAAACTTTGTGACACTTAAAATTGAAGTAAAATATTATATTTTAAACTCGTTAAGTAGTATTCTACGCAGATGTCGCAGCCTATAGCTGAGGTTTGTGGTGCTTGTGTGGTCCTAGTACACATTTACTACATCCCACCAATATCCAGTGGGCTATATAGTGGCTCTATAGTTATTAAGCACGCGTCTCTTTTCATCATTAAAGACGTCTAGGACTTACTCCACAGCGCTGCTCCAGTGTCACTTAAAGTTATCTACTTTACCTACTTTTTACCTACTTTAGATATTGCGTAAAGTTAGCTTAGGATAGATACTGCGTAAAGTCAGCTTATGTTAGATACAGTGTAAAGTTAGGTTATGTTAGCTTGATAACCCGAGCAAAACTCGGCGTTTCCCGCGCCATTGATCCACGGGCGTCCCATCAGTTAACAAATCAGCAACGACTTCAATTACTTTTCATTCCGCTTCAGTTTTTATTCGGGCGAATATTAAAGGCAGTATTTTTGAAGCTCCCGCACTGATTTAGGTGAACGCAGAACGCTTCGGGGCCTTTACTAATGGATTCCGTCCATATTTTTCTTCGCCAGTATTAATTTCGGCAGGCATTTTGAGGTTGTACTTTTGTTGTCTTGTATCGTGTGCGTGTTTTTGTGTTCAGTTATTTTGTGGAAAATTTATTTTTTAGAAAAAAAGGCCTCTAATTATTATAAACAAGGCTTTGTGTAGGCATCCAAGTAAGTATTCGTAAGTACTTATCTGTCTCATTCATAATATATTCTGAGTGGTATCGTTTACATTTAAGGATTTTTTTCTTTTCACACGTTGAAACTGCTTCAATAATTACAATACAAACATAGTCATATTCCATTGATGTATAAGTATCTAGATGGATAATCGAATCCGCGAAGACCTGTCAAAAAAGCTGCGCCAACTATTGGCGCAGAAGTACTTTCCCGCCAATTAGTGCCGATCGCGCCGCTTTCGTGTCACTACGTATTACGCGCGCAATTTAAATAAACAAATAAGAGGGATAACATGACGAAATGTGCTATTAAACTGTGCCGGAATTATAAAGGAAGGGTAAAAAGCTCAAAAAACATCACATATCATAGGCAAGTAACCAATAAACATATTTTTAATTAAATTTCAATTTTGATTTTTATTGTAACCAAATTACGTCATTTTTTTGTCAGTGTTGCTAGTTTCTATTTTTATGCTCCCGACTTAACATCATTTTTGTGGGTATATAAATTGGTTTATGGTTACGTGTATATTATTTAGTTCATGTACTTTTATAAATCGATTAAAGAAAGGTGGTGTTTACCAATACGTTTGTGTTTATTTATAATAATATAACATTAATATTCGTATGTTTATGAGCCCATTTTAATGATTATTTTTGCATTGGGTCGAATAAACCACTTTTAAAGGTACAAGAGTAATGTGAAAAGGAGACGATCCAAAATTGTATGTAGTCTGGGCCTGGTTTTGTACCAGTGATAAAATAAGATAAAAAAGAAAAATAAACCATTTTTGACTAATCAAATCCACGAACTCATCTTTATTTCATTGCAAAAAATATTTATTAACTCCACGTGACGAAATTATTCTACATAATGGCGGGCAGCAGACCAGAGGATTCATAATTTTTGACGTATGACGTTAGCTGTCAATATGCCTTCTCTATGCTTGAACAATGGCTCGAACTCAGAGTGAAGGACGCCATCTTGCAAGTGTTGCAAGTAGTACCTACCGAATAACTCGAAATTAATTTTATTTTAGCAAGTCATTTATTGCGATTTGTGAATTTATTATATTTTTAATGAACTTTCTGTATTTTTTGGTTTTTCATGGTTTAGTGTACAAGATCAGGCCCAAAATGGATCATCTCCTTTATTTATTGAAGTTTTTTTTAATGATATGCATGTAATTAACTTTCCAAGTAATTTTTTTATTAAATTAGATAGGTAACGTAAATAATTGGCTCTTCTTTAATTAAGTTACCACCTCAAAGTAAGCTAAAAATTTGAGGGGGGGAGGGGGCTGACGCTCACATCTTCCCCCCACCATTTTTAAATCTAGGAAATGCATACTTTTTTTATTATAAAAAAATCAAGTTTCCAAAAATTATAAAGTGACTACCTCAAATTAAGCTGAAATTTTTTGGAGGAGAGGTTGGTGACTCCCCCAACTTTCCCCCCAAATTACTTTTTCGCTATTGTTAGTCCTGTTTGCCTGTTTGGCTGCATCTTCCGCAGCGCCGGAGATGTCACGATTCAAAATTAGGCCCAAAAATCAAATTAGATCTACTTAAGTTATTTATTTTTTATAATGTAGTTTAAAACACACACACACACACACACACACACACGTCCACACACACATATACATACACTTAAGACTTCGAGCGCTTACACATTAACCAATGAGACCACATAACCTTAAAATTTTTAGAGATTTAGAAAAATAATTTTAAAAAAGTAAGTACTTTATGAGAGCAATATTTAGTTTGGGGGGACGAATGAGAGTGTAGAACCCGTCCTCCCTTCAAATTTTCACCTTAATCTGAGACGGTAACTTTACAATTTTAGAAAAGGAGATGGTCCATTTTGGGCCTGATCTTGTACACTAAACCATGAAAAACCAAAAAATACAGAAAGTTCATTAAAAATATAATAAATTCACAAATCGCAATAAATGACTTGCTAAAATAAAATTAATTTCGAGTTATTCGGTAGGTACTACTTGCAACACTTGCAAGATGGCGTCCTTCACTCTGAGTTCGAGCCATTGTTCAAGCATAGAGAAGGCATATTGACAGCTAACGTCATACGTCAAAAATTATGAATCCTCTGGTCTGCTGCCCGCCATTATGTAGAATAATTGCGTCACGTGGAGTTAATAAATAATTTTTGCACTGAAATATATTTCGGAGGCACTAGTCAGGATGGTGGTATAATGCTCCGATCATCAGGTTGCAAGGTGTAAAATAAAACACAGTAGGCGTTCAATACGTGTCTTCATGATTTAAATTAGGTTACAGGTTACACAGCTTAACTTAATTTGATTAAAGCTTTTAGGTTATGTTAAAACGTGATACGACTGAAATACACTTAGAGAAACGTTATGCCGTCGGGCATAGGTACGACGCAGTATAGGATTTTATTACAAAGTACACTAGTTAACTTAATGCGACCGTTCAGCTCGACGTCTGCTCGAGAAGTCAGAAAAAGTAAGAGTGTAGACTAGATTGAGTGGCCTTTTATAACACATGTCCAAACAGAAAACACATAGGTGGCTCTCCTGTGCTCAACTGAAAGTCAGTATAACAACTAGAATAATTTCTGCACACGGAAATAAAATAAACCATCACGGATTTACGTTTTATTCTAAGTTTAATGATTTATTTACTTTGATTTTAATCTAATTTTATTTCCGTCTCCGACACGGCCATTCTGACTAGCACACGTCCTCGTGTGATGCCTTTTACTTTAGGTTACAACAAAGCTCTAATTTTATTTTATTCAGCAAAAGCTACTAATTTTAAACGAGCCTAGCTACAAATTTAGTTTGAGCAACAAGTTTTTAGATTACTTAAAATTTCTTTGATTGAACGCCAAGTTTTTGTTTAAAGTTTTTTTTTGCATTTATTTTTAGCCCTAGCTACCTACACTCCCGCCGCGCCGTTTCCGGTGTCGTGGCTATGGAGAAGAAGACGGCTAAACAAACTCCATAGCAAGACAACTGTTTAGAGCATGTTTAGAGCAAAATTACCAAATTTATTATTAACGCGGGTTTGTTTTTAACGTTTAACGCAATACGTCATCGTACAATCGTCGTAAAACTGGATGACTCGATCGGCTGTGGTGTCGGAATTTACCTGTAACAATAAACACAAACGAAAGTATCTCTTAAAGCTCGGCCCTTCCTGACGTAAGTGGGCAGGGAATAAAAACAACCTTATCAAATCATTAGAAATTTTGAAGATCATAACAGATTATTTCTCTCAAAGGCCAAAGCTGACATGTCGATCAACACCCATACTCATTCAAATAATAGGAAACTCATTGAAATATTGCAGTGCTCGCACCCTGACCTCCATCCGGTCCTGATCATCACCCTTATAACCTCCATCCAGTTACAAGCAACAACCCAATAGGCAACCTCTATCCAGTCATCCCCGCATGCAACCTCCATCCGGTTACAAACACTACACTACCCAGATGATCATTTCGAGCTTTTATCAAAAATAATCTTAAAAAGGTTTGTTCAACATGTCGCTTTATTTATCCTATCACACTACAGATTAATCCAAAACAAACTCTACATTTCTCATTAAAGCTACTTTTCTTAAAAGGTTATCATTTCTCGAACAGGTTGACTTATCGAACGGTACTCAAGTACAATCAGTACTTCTGTCCAGAAATAACATTCAAACCGTATACATAGCTAAGGGCTATACATTTTTTCAAAGTAACAAAACCATTCAATTACAATTTCAAAAGTTCCGTTCGACAAGTTGACAGAAAACTAAATCTCTCAAAAATAGTCTTTTACCAAGTGAACTACGTCTCGAAAAGAAAAGTTAATTTACTACTTCTTTAAGCTATTACAAAACAAGTATGAACGATACAGATCACCTGTTTCGCTGCGTCCGATCTGCGGCTGCCAGTTGCCAGAACTTCCTCCTTCTATGTCACACGAATGAACTCCAGGAATACGAGTGCACGCACGCAGCCGTCGATTCGGCTCCAGACAACACATGTGTAACCTGCGTGTGCTGCTGCCGCCTGTGCATCCTCGAAAACTTATCTGAAAACAGAACGATGCACATTGCATCGTCACATGTGAGATTACTTTTAAACTTTCACTTTTCACAAAGTAAATTAAAACCAATCGAAGTGTGCTGCACTTGTAATTAAAATAATTGGGGAACTGATTGTATCCAACTGCTACTTTAATTAAAAATTTCAGTGAACTTCCACAAACTGCTATTAATTAATTAATTTTTTTAGGATATAGAAAATGACGAACGACAAATTTTACAGAACCTTCGATATCTTAATTGTTATCTTTTGTCACATTTCACTAATTACAAGACACAACAAAAGGTCATTTTCACAAGGAACGAAATAAAATGGAAGTTATAAAACTGCAACACCCGATGTAACCAAATAAAACTTTGTCATGCCAAAAACGCCGTTTCACTTTTACCCTGTTTCATGCTACCACAACTGGGTGATGTCACCCTTGGTCCCAGACAGGTACCAGACAAGGTCTTGGTCTCCAGTTCCTTATAACCTAGAATCGCTTCCTAAACGCAGCTTAAATCCGATGTAAACAGTTACGTCGACTTTATTTATTTCGAAAATGTAGTGACTAAAGCGGGAAGAATCCAACTAATTCTTTTCAGCGGTAAGCGGCGCACCAAATAACCAAAAACCAAAATAACTGTCACGAAAGGAATGAACACGGGTTATAAAAGTCACCGCACTGTACACCTGATCTCATTATCAATTAAAAATTGTACCAACACGGAATGCATAATAAAATGCCTGACTTTAAAACGTTTGTTTTTCTTTTTCGACCAGA
Source organism: Hesperia comma (assembly GCA_905404135.1). Lineage (NCBI taxonomy): Eukaryota > Metazoa > Arthropoda > Insecta > Lepidoptera > Hesperiidae > Hesperia > Hesperia comma. The sequence continues at coordinate 17,831,361 of FR990022.1, read as the reverse complement.
CTACAAAATCTTATCCACCAAAGGGGGTATCTTTAAGAATTTTATGAACGTAGATTAATTTTCACTTCGGAACACAATAATTTTACTTTAAAATGACTCGAGTTACGTTACATTTCGATTAAATTAAATGAACAAAAATGCTTACCCAACCAAGTACCATTGTTATCCAATAACTTTCATCAACTATTATCTTCAAGGTATCTCAAAACAAAGCATGAATCAAACCCGTGGCCTGTGGCTTTTCGCTAAGCCCAACCAACAAACTACGTTTGTTACACGCGCATTCTTCCGAATGCCGTACGGGTCGCACGGATTCCTCCGTGGTCTAACCTGGACCCCGACCTCCGCCAGAGCCACCCGCGTACCGCGTATCCACGGTCTACTTAAAGTAGTTTCGTTTCTACTTCAAGCAGATACCGACTTCTAACGGACTACGGCTACGAAATGTCTACTGGTACGGTCCGACCAGCCGAGCTAAGATTCATCGCTATCACTCTACTCAAATTCACTTTTTATATCACAACACTTCAAATGGTACTTAGCTCTTGGGCATTCTAACAAACTAATACCACAAATCTACCCACATTAAACTTCAACAAAATGATCGCATGATAAAAGTGTGTTCCGATGTTATAATACTTGGTTAAATTACCTACACTAAAATCAAAGGGTGTAACTTTCCCTTCTTAATAAAAACAGAGGTCATAATAAAAACGATTTCTTTTGTTTTTCAGCGATTAAACATCAAAATAAGATTACAATGAGGAGCGATTTGTTTTAATTACGGACGACGTTAAATGATTGTATTACCGGAAATTGATGTCTTTATTTTTACTCACGATTATCAAACAAACTACTCACACACAATACAGTTTACACAAAAATTAAAATTTAAGCAATGAAATTGTATCACCTCAGACGTAATGGAATAAAAATAATGCCATACCCATACTCGCTGTGTTACTTAGCTTTACCAAAATTCGACGCCACATTCCATCCATGCCATGTGAGATGTAATGGCACATGTCAACTCGCTTGCCATTTATGAATCCAGTTCTCATCTGAAAATTTCTATCTGAAAACCTGGAAATAACCTAGCCAGCCATGTGTGGGACGTGAAGTTACATCCAACTTCTGATTTCGGAGGCACTAGTCAGGATGGTGGTATAATGCTCCGATCATCAGGTTGCAAGGTGTAAAATAAAACACAGTAGGCGTTCAATACGTGTCTTCATGATTTAAATTAGGTTACAGGTTACACAGCTTAACTTAATTTGATTAAAGCTTTTAGGTTATGTTAAAACGTGATACGACTGAAATACACTTAGAGAAACGTTATGCCGTCGGGCATAGGTACGACGCAGTATAGGATTTTATTACAAAGTACACTAGTTAACTTAATGCGACCGTTCAGCTCGACGTCTGCTCGAGAAGTCAGAAAAAGTAAGAGTGTAGACTAGATTGAGTGGCCTTTTATAACACATGTCCAAACAGAAAACACATAGGTGGCTCTCCTGTGCTCAACTGAAAGTCAGTATAACAACTAGAATAATTTCTGCACACGGAAATAAAATAAACCATCACGGATTTACGTTTTATTCTAAGTTTAATGATTTATTTACTTTGATTTTAATCTAATTTTATTTCCGTCTCCGACATATAGATGAGTTCGTGGATTTGATTAGTCAAAAATGGTTTATTTTTCTTTTTTATTTTATTTTATCACTGGTACAAAACCAGGCCCAGACTCCATACAATTTTGGACCGTCTCCTTTCCAACTACAAACTGCGTAAAAAATATTAATTTAATTAACTTAGCTGGTTTATTACAACATTAACATAAACAACTGTAATTAAATTAAGTAGGGTTTTTTATTTATTCATGAAAATAACCACTCCATAAATTAAGTTTAATGTGTGATTTATGGGAAAATTTTAGTAACTGGTATCATTGATCACGCAACATAGACACTAGACGAACGTGAAAAACATCGCCTGCACGCACACATGCTTGATATTGTTGCCGTGTTTTTTTTGTCTTCATTGTAGGGCGACGCTCAATCTACCTATTTATTGCATCATTGTCATATTCATATTCCCATTTTCATAAAATTCGAACACAAACGCGATTGTCATTTAATCACTGTCTTATTAATAAACGTGGTGTAAAGATACCTACTGAGAGTTTAAATGTTTTTGTCTTTTTCTAACTGTGCACGACTAAACATTGATAATGTTTTTTATAATCTGTTACGATGTTTTATAAATAAATCTTGCTTTTTCGTCTGTACGAGCTGTGGCTGGCCTAGTATTGAACCTACAGATATATCAAGAAGAAATAATCGTTTAAAAAAGAATCATACTGCTCCTTCTCTCACATTAGGAAAAAATGTCAGTTCAATACTAGCGCTCGCCACAGCTCCATCGCCCTACAAATACAAGAGCCTTTTTTCATCGTAGGAATTAGGAAGCGAATAGCCACAACCAGCCATCGTTTCGTTTCACTAACTTTGACTTTAGAGGACATGACAGGGACAAAACAATTTAAACTTAGAGTAACTTTACGCCGTGTTTATTAACAAGACAATAGGAGATAACTGATAAATCTGTAGAATATTTTATTTCAAAAGCGTTTATCTTTTGATGTGAGACAATCGAGTGAGACTTGACTTCGTATATCGATTTCAACGTACACGGACGGCTCATGTTTGTTGATATGCGAAATGAAAAGTCCCTCGGTTTCCATCGCCGCTGGCAAAATAGTTGTCGGTATAGAGGTATTTGGATATCGCCAGGACGTCTACGTTTAGAGATAAATTGGTTCTTCGATGAGAAATATTGGCATACCGTTGGCATTTTTAGGTAGGTTCTATTTTAAAGTACTTGTAACATGTACCTACCTACTGTCTATTTACGAGTATGTTACTTGATAATCAAATCCGTCACTGCCATTCCCTTTAGGTACTTCTCACACAACGCTATTTATGAGCTATGCGACTGCGACGCAATCCAAAATTTCGCTGCATCTGACACTTTTGACTGACATGTCGTAGACGCGTCTTCTGTCAGTGAACATTGTCAGATACAGCGAATTTTGGGTTGCGTTGCAGTCGCGTAGCTCATAAATAGCGTTGTGTGAGAAGTGCATTAATGTGATCAATACGATGTCCACTTTTTTAAAGACTTGAAATGAAAATATACGCCAATGACAATTATGACCGACCCAGAACAAGACTCAAATCGGAACTACGATTGAAAGTCCATTTAGCTAAGGATGTTGTTATTAAGAATGTTTGTTGTCAGTTAATTAGTAAGTATGAGAACAGGGTAACTTGGTGAAACTTGTAAAAAACAAATTACTCTCATGATCTCAGACCAATAAACTATAGACTGCGCGCCGTGAACAAACGAGTGAAGCCGGCAAAAAGTCAGCTTAAGCACACATCGAAACTAATAGAATGCCCTATATTGACAGTTTGAACTAGAACAAATTTAAACTTTATTTTTTGGAACACAAAGCTTCATTTATTTTTTATTATTTAGAACAAAAAAGTCGTTTTGGTGTGAGTGCCGCCGTGTATAATATTACAAGGCTAAGCTGTTCACGGCGCGCAGTCTATAGTTTATTGGTCTGAGGTCACGATAATGTTATGTCATGATAATTAAACTTTTACTACCTAGATCTCACAGTTTTGAGATCTACGATAACTATTGAGTCTATTTAACCAAATTTCTTTGTTGCGAATAATATCGAAAATCAATTACTTACATTCAAAAATTTAAAAAAAAATTGAAAATTTTAAAAGGCCAAAAAATTCGAATTAATCGATTGACTCAGCTGGGATACAGATTTCGGCCTACAGGTAATGCCTACCTATTTTGAGTGACATCTTTAAAGACAGGGAAGAAATAACAAACATAGATAATACTACAGACTATTGACAAAGCGTCCAGAGAATCTTGTTTCGTTCAAGGAAGAAGAAGCCAACACATTAGACGAATGAACTAAAGCCTCTATCTTTTGTTCAGAACAGATTCTTGTCTCAGCTTTTGAGGCCGTTATCTTTTACTTAAGTAATGACCGTAATGTTTTAAATCCGTATCTGTGCCACATGTCGTACAAATTTCTCTTAGCAGCAATACTTTCGAATAATACCTAACTAAAATATTAACGCAACACACCCATAGGACCAGACTAGGATTCTGTTTGCCTCATGTGTCATGGACAACACAAGACAAAGGATCCCAAAGCGAGCATTCGTCGCTAGGACAGATATTTAAAAACAATAATAGTTATTATTTAAAATTATTTTTCAATACTTACAAGAAAGTTGAAATACATACTAGTGTCAAACCATTAGGTAGATTCAAAAATACATTTCCTGTACGTAGCCTCATGGAGTATCTGTAAACGATTGCTACAAACTTTCTATCCCTGAAAACGAAAGGATTCCCACGGGACGAGGGATAAAAGTTAGATCAACCCGTAAAGCAATTTATCTAAGCAGACGGAATTGCGGCCTACACTGGTAATGTTTGAAATGTATTCGGATTAGTAAAAACATCTATTATCTCATAGACATAATATCTGTACTATTTTTAGATAAAGACGATTACGGCTATTACATTAATGGTTAAGACGATTTCGATTTATTAGATTAATTAGTATAGTTGTTACCTACTTCAATGTCCTTTATTTTATTTTGTTCCTTTTTCTTGTCCGACAACGTGTGTGATGTTGACAGACAACTTGAGCCATTTGCCCGTCTTTTTCTTTGAGAGCTATTAAAAATTTAAGCCATTGTCATGAGCAACAACTGAAGGGTGTTGCTGCGTGTTCCTTAGCTTTCTTATTTACATTTAACAAATATAAAATAATAATAAAATGACGCCTTACTACTAATTGATGATAAAAGCATTATATTATCAATCTTGAATTCACAAAGCTCGACGTTGAATCTTGAAGGGCAGAGCGAAATCGCTTTAAGCGTTTTAGTGCTCTTAAGTTTCATCCTTATCACTGCATGTAAAGTTGTTTTTTGATTCCTCCTGGGAACTTTTGCTATGAAAACCAGTATGTTAAAAGTTTTACATTTATTGTAAAAAATACACAAGATTTTCTCTTTTGTATCTCAAGAATAATACTATTGACTGTAATGGTCGTCTCCGTTGTAGTTACTAGTATCATATGTTACTCCGTTGTTATCCAATCTTATTATGTTAGTAATGTTGTTTGTCTGCTTCGAGATGTACGCTGCACTTACCTACTTGTACATCTATAGTCTATATTATTATTAATTGATATTTTTATATGAAATATACTTGATAAAATAATATATTATATCTGTTATGAATTTTATTCTTCAGAAATTATTGTTTTTTTTAATAAAAGTATCCATCCACGTTTTCATCTCTTTAATTACCTAATGATACGCACCAGATTTTATGTAAAAACTTTCAGCGGACTGACCGTGATAAGATATACTTAATGACTCGCAGACAGACAAGAGTAACTATCGATTTTTTATATTAATAAAGATGGAGGATGCCGTAAGTAGACACTTAATTATTTAAAAAAGTTGCGGCAACTATACGATTTTTCCTTGTAGTCATTTCATTTTATGAATTTTATTTGAATTTCGCATATCCAATCGGTTCGGTTACGAGTGTACGACTATGGCCTTCCATAACGTTTCTGATGTCCGAGCGCAATTCAAACGGACAGCAACGATCATTATCCACTCAGGTCCCTAGGTAACGTGGCTTTATGGGCTGGTGGTGTGGCCGTGTCGTAAAACTGCACTTTTTATACCCCAGCTGTGGATGGATGCTGTCTTTTTATTCCGCCTGTCAAAGTGCTTTTTTCACAAGGCACGCGATAGTGAGATTTTACTGTTGTCGTTACTAAGTGTTTTCGAATGTGCTGTTTGCAATTCATTGTTTTTCGCTATGAAAATTGAATAACCTGTATCGTGGGTATCATGGACAACGCACAACCTGATCAATAACAAAAAGTTACACTCATCATTCAAATGTCTATCTTGCTGGGAATCGAACCCGTACTTGGAACAGCGATGCGGCTTGTAAACCAATATGCCATTTGGGTCGACCCTATTTTTTTCTTCGGACTGAAACTTTGTGGCCAAAATTATTTTCAGGGGAGCAAAAATATTTATGAAACCCATAATAGTGTTTACTTAAATGTAAAACGTTTTGTTTATAAAATAAGTATGTACTTTTCAATTCACAGCAACAGCTATAATATAAAAAATCTTTAGTCCATTCAGGCGATCACAACTTGGCTTTGCTTTTTATACATCTATTGCACCTTTTGTAACTTGTATTAATATAAAGGACCGGTTTAACCTTCTTTAAACTGCTAGGGCCTAGAGCTCACCCGGGGAAGTACCACCGCCCGCCACGGTACTTAGTAGTATTCCTACCGTTGCTTGCACCTTTTGTAACTTGCATTATATAAAGGAACAAAAGGCTTTCAAGTTATGTTATATGATCGAGAACTCGGAGTAGTGTCCTATCGAGTCCCATACGAGCGGTGGTTTACGAGCGGCGACAGTGATAAGAATTGTTAATTTTATCTGCCGCCGAGTCGAGTGCATCAAATTCAATGTTGTCTGCCAGTTTTAATAATACTTGACATTCAGTATGCAAACTGTGATGCATATTTTAATAGCTCACTGGTCTTCGTTTTGTCGATTCTCGTTGATTCTATTAAAACCTTGTCTGCATAAAGTGGTCGGACTGTCTCGGTGGAAAATGGTAGGAAAATGGTTGTTGCATAGTTACATATTTCATGACAGTGCGGCCTTTTGATATTTTCGTGGAATTTGATACTTATTCGAATTTCAATTTAGTTCATGTGTCAGGTTTGATGCACGTAAGCACTTGTATTTATTTAAGAATTTGTATTTATTAAAGAAACGATGTAATAACTTCTTATGTTTTGTATACTATTTTTAAAGCACTAACGAGTATCATCAACAAATATGAATTTGAAGCAAAATAATTAAACATAACTTCTAAAATAATAAAACAACGCAGTTTTGGCGTTCTTGAAATGTTATAAATTACCACTAAAGTTCTTGCAGTCGTAGACAAGACCAAGACAGACAAATAAAACTTCAGATACTGTGACGTTAACGAGATAGAACTACTTATCTGTCGTTTAAAGGTCAAAAGAGCTAGGTCTTTGTCTGGGTTATTGGCTATTGAATTCTCCAGGGCATGACTGGAATTCTCGAATCGTAATTGTAGAACAACAGAAATTCTTATACATTTTACAATCTTTAGAAATGGTTGAAGATATTACAAACTACTAGATAAATTCTGAGCTGGAGTTAGGAAAATGATTTGGGATTTTATTGTCCTTCGAGGGGGGCATTTGGTCCTTGACGAGGCAAAGTAACCCCGTGAGGATGGAATTAATGCAATTATGTTCTTGACTGGTGACGGTACTGTACTGAGAGAATACGTATTTGTAAAATTTAAAGTACGCGAAGGCCATAATACTTATATTTAAAGACCTTTTTGAACATAAATAGTCAACTTAACAAACTTATAGGTAAAAAGTGGCTACCGATGGTCAGGGATGTGAGTAAAAAGGAATTTCCCATGGTGTTAAAAGTTAAGAAAAGGACAGACCAAAAAAAGGACAACCTATTAAATCCTAAAACGTAGGCCGCAGATACAATCTTTAATAGCCTTACTTTGTCCAAGTAAAAAACGCAATTCGGAGCGTATGCCTTTATGACGGTACTTTCAGTAGATCCAAGTTACGAGTTGATTCATTCCACTGAGATAGTCCTTTGTTTCGACGATGTATCTATCGTTTACATAAAAGGGACCCTTATTATCACAATAGTCATCAGTTTAGATATGTAACAGCCTGATATAAAATTGTTAAGATAACCCTGTGTTATAAAATTGGCCTGTATAATAAAACTACGTTCTAAAACTCCTGAATTACCTTTATTTCCTTCATTATTGTAGCACAAAAATAATAATGGCGAAACATGTCCCGGTTATGAGTTTTTGATGTCATAAACATGACAATGCCAATGTTAAATTCACAATTATTCATATACAAATTCAAATAATATCCACACAGTTTGTTTCGTTATTTCGCGGGCAGGTAAGATCGGATACATACGCATATTTATTTTGTCTTTAACGCTCTACGCTTACTTTCAGTACAGTACAGAGCGGATTCGTTTTGAGCGTTGCATTTCATGGTCTACAGGAAAAATAGCACTTTTTTACTTACAATAATGATAGGTTATTGCATTTAGATTTTTTTTGTGACGTTAATAATTAATATAAAACAGCAATCGTCAAAAAATTGTAAAAAAAAGAAATAATTCTTTAAAAAAACAATGAAAGTAACCTAAAAATTTATGATATTGAAATTAGTAAGCAGAACTTTGTGTTTTTTAGCCCAGCAAAGTTTAATCACTTTGAACATAGAAATAATGTACCATTGTATTTGATACTGAAAGATACATACACGAGTAAATTTAAGATAAAGTAGTAAAATAAAATCATATTCCAAACATCTGGCTCAATATAATTATAGATCTTCAAACCTTATGGTTAAGGTTTAAAGTTCAAAGTTATGCTTAGCGAATGTATGCATTTTAAATGCTTTGATGGTATACAAGTTTGTAGGTAGGGCTATCAACTAACCGTGTATTAGACATTAAGGGCCGATTTCACGTAAGGCACCAATAATTGAATAATAAAGAATATTAAATCGGAATACACAGTTCTTGCTGAACTTCTTAGTTATTCGCACACTTAGATCTAAACTGAGACAACTCAAAATTTTAAAAGTTACTTTGAGTTGATATGTGAATTAATGCAACTTGCATTAATAAATAATGAGTAAATATATTATTAATATACAATATAATTAATTAATATCATTATTGTTATTATCATACGAGTTACTTGCGTAATGTTCACCTAACATTCGAAAACTATAATACTTAACTCAACATTAAGTTGATAGATAGATAGGTATGCGACAAATAAAAATACATTCGAGTTAAGAATCTCCTCCATTTTTGAAGATGGTTAAAAATATTAGTAGTAGTATCGTATTTTTTTAAGTGTCCCTACAATTGCCTTAAATTGGCGAGAGTACAATAGATCATGCTAATACGAGTTCAATATTTAAAATTTCGAACATGAATTATAAAATTAATGTACCTATGTTGTCAACCCTAACAATTCTAATGGCCCAAAACGTTTTGAACAAATATTCATTGGATGCAAATCCAGCGAACCGGGATTAGAACCGATATACAATAGTTTTAATACAACTACTAGTTTCATTTAAAATTGTATTGTTCCATAACGGAATAGAATTCGAATTTTATTATTCCTCAATTTTTAATAAAATTGACAACCAAATCTATTTTGACTAAACGCTGAAATGAAATTGGGGACGTTGTTCCAGCGTTGTTCTATAACAATGGTTTTCACGTACAGGCGAAATAGATAATGTTTTGATGTGAAAAATAATTCTGTTCAGGTTTATGAATTCAAATTTTAATTCGAAACCTTTCAATCACGCCCATATTTTGTGAGTACTATGTACTTTATTTGCGCGTAGTTAAACCGTATTTTAACCGCAACACCGTTTCAAAAAGGTGTTTTAACTCGAGTTTCGAGGACGCAACGGTGAATGTAACACAAGAGTTGGTTACAGTAGAACTTGGCTTGACACACTACTGGCAGACATTCACATTTTAATTTATCCCAATCCTTCTCAGTACGTATTATGCCTATACTTTAAGGATTTTTACGATGAAGGAATGGATGTGCGTCGGAAAGTTCGATGGTGATTATGGCCTGCGATGGTAAGATTATGATAATAAAAATATTATTATAAAAACAAAAAACCCGACTGCTTACAAAAGAACTCAAAAGAAAAAAAACAAGTGTCACAATATCAACATAAAATACTTCATGGTGCTGCAGGCGGGGACAAACGTAGTACTTGTGATAAATCTTTTTTTACCCGTAGGTAGCAGTATAGTTTGTCCCCGCCTGCAGCACCATGAAGTATTTTATGTTGATATTGTGACACTTGTTTTTTTCTTTTGAGTTCTTTTGTAAGCAGTCGGGTTTTTTGTTTTTATAATAATATTTTTATTTCAGACTTTTTAGTGTTTTCGCCGAAAAATTCTACTTTTTGGGATGGTTTTTGACAATTTCTGTTAAAACGTGTGCTTAAACGTTATATGATGTATATATTTTTGAAAAGGTCTTTTCACGATCTTTCATTTGATACCCATATTGCTAAGATAAGAAAAAACTCAAGATTATCACACTTCTGACGAATTCAACGATACCTCATAATGTCGAAATCCGTTCAACCGTTTGAGCTGTGGGGCAGCACAAATAAATGGACATACATACATACATACATACACTCGAAAAACATAACCCTCTTTCTGACGCAGTCGAATAAAGAATAATAACACTCTCAAATGTGATCTAATTAGTAATAAGGCCGTCAAACGTCTTATAATTTATATTATACCGGCTTCACGGGGTTTACTCCACCGCCACGTCAGTTGCGGCGAGATTTATCGCTCGCTAAATTAGTTCGCAAACTGTCAGGTGACATACTTGCGGGATAAATTAAAACCGAACTGTCACACTGACAGTTCTCAATTTGTTCGTATTTTTATAACGTCACAATAAATTAATTAAAGTTAAATTAAAGAGTTATTAAAGTTTTTTATTGTTTTCCTTCTTTTCCATCATGTTTGTTTGAAAAGAACTCGCATCATTGCGATGCAATGAGATCGGTTATATATTGGTTAATATATATTGGGCTTAGTTATATTGGGTTCCCTACGTACAATCGATACACTTTTTATCGATTTTCATTTCAACGAAAATCACTGATTGATTGCTCTATTGATCGATGCCTTATTAGAACCAACCTTTAATTCCCCGATGTAACAACAGACTGAAAACCAAATTACAGATGTTTATTTCAACTACACTATACTTGATTTACTAATCATTATGTCGAATATAACATTTCACCGATCAATCGAATAGATCTGTACTTAATAAATTTTAAAGCATGTATATCTGTTTGTTTGTTCCTGAATCAAGCAAAAAATACTCAACGGATTTTCACGAAATTTTAGATAATATAGCTTGTTCATCAGAATAACACCACATAGGTTACTTTTTACCGCGGGAAAATATCTCATTTCTACGGGAAATTATTATTCCGAAAAAATATTTTGTACCTACTTTATTTATTTATTTATTTCCAGCCTTCCTGCGGCTTCGTCGCCCGAGTGAATTAGGGCTTCTTCCAAACTACTTTGTTTCCCGTTTATCCGCATACTTACTATAATAACAATTATTTTCTAAATAACACCCCTCGTAACTAGATTTAAGTCTTACTCTGTGTTGGTCATTCGTCACCATGCTCTTATATTGCCATAAAGAATCAAAAGACTTACGTAGTGGATTTGTCTTTATACCTAGGAATTAGTAGATCACTAAGTTATGATGATAAATATTTGTACAACTATATTATCTCCATGATAAAAGTAGTAATTACACGGTCCTCAATAAATTTTGTGTCAAGACTTATCATGGCTGAATGCAAATGGGGCATAAAAACGTTAATTATACCGTGGCTGGTAACATCACCGGCATAAATTTAGATAAAACAAAAGCCATATAACGGATTGCAGATACATAAAATTATTTAAATACGTAATTCCGTCCTCGCTTCGGGTTACTCATTCTTTACGGAGAGAATCAGCATCCCAATTCAAAATTTATTTTAGGAAATTCTTAATTTTTTTTTATTTGTCAACTGATTTGAATAAAAAATAAATGGACTTACCTATTTAAAAGTTACTCTACTGAGAAAAAACAATAAAAACTAAGCCTTTAGTTTGAGACTTTTCCAATGAATCCACTCCTATGTTAGAAGAAGAAGAGTTTGCTGATTCGAGATGTTGATGGTTTTTATTTTACATGTCACAGGTTGCAAGCACTGCTAAAATAATGTCTATTATTCGTAAACTCTGAAAACCCCTGAAAAACCAACCGAAACGAGCAAGTTAAGTAATATAAGTCTGTATATTGTAAATCTTGTCAGCTCTGCGAGACATATTAAACCTCCATAAATTGTTATGCTATCTAAAGGTTTTATGTAAAAATATCGTAAGTTGAGGAGCCATAAATCTCCGAAAATTTATTGCAGATTGTTAACTTTATGCCGGGCCGACGGCATACAAGACAACTCGAATTAGGGTTCAGAGACACGACCTTACGCCCTCGCTGCTCAGGGTATTGAACATAATAAATAATAAAGGCAATAAATTCAGGAGATTAATAATCCTGATAATACAAATCTACCTTGTGTTATAACGCGTTCTGTGATATCGTACCATTTATTTGCAGATGATGTTGTAATAAAATCAATGGTTTACATATAAATAAATTTAATAAAATCATGAAAATCGACGACTAATTTTCGACAGATGACGGTACTTTCATTCCAAGTTTTCAATTTTTTGTGTAATGTCTTTCCATCGAATTTATTTTAGTTTTAGCGTAGCAAAGCGCGCAGGTTTTTATTGATGAAAACATATTATGAAAATGGCTATTTTACGATTTCACATCAATGACATTGAAGGTACCTTCAAATACTTCACTTTACAACCTCCTTGCGTATCAAATTTTGATTGGATGCCTCGCAGATACGAGCATTTTAAGTTTCAAACTTAATATCGGATTTATGACAAGTGCTAAAAGTTTTAAGGGTGGCTAAGGTATTAGACACTTGCCCAAAAATTGAACAAAGAAAAAATATTTTATAAAAAAATTACCTGACTAACGTTCACTAAATTAAAGTACAAGTCTGGGTACTGCTCGCAAAATCTGAACCATAATTACTAGTAAACCCGCCTTCGAGCGTTTCTCAAATCAGCCTCCACATTCGGAAAATATTAGGCGCGGTTGTTTGAATCCACTTAAGTTTCTTTTTTTATTTATGAATCCATTAGAAAAGTACGTTTTACAGCAAAAATGCGTAATAATGACAAATGCACTGTAGTACTGAATGATTCGTGAGTGTTTGAATTCATTTTACATAACGTGAGGTAAGCCGCGTTATTACGTAAAATAAATGCACTATAAGCTAAAAAACAATTGGCAGATATCACGTACTAGGCATCACACCACTTTCCTGGTCGATCTAGGGCATACATATATTTGATTAGCAAATAAAATCCATAAGAATGCTGCGTCCTCTTTTTCAAAACCATACATTTTTTAATGGATACGGTTTTAATAATAACAAATGCAGGTATACCATTTCAATTCAATATTCTCATTCTAAATTCGAATAGAGGTTCCAACAATAGCATCAATACAAGCTATTCAGCGAAGCTCCAAAAATATGACGCCTACAAACAAAACAGATTCAATTAACGTACACCGAAAGCGGCAATTCGGCATTTTCCAACAATAACATTTTCGGAACTCCCAATTGGAAAGGTTGGTTGGGAAACACGTTTTCAAAATCGTTAAGATTTACTGACGCACCGATTCTAACTGCAGGTCAACGAAGTCCCGGGGGACATTCGCAATTTGCGAGTGTTGCCGCTCCATTTCAGATTTTTACACGCCCCGCGTCGTAATTGCGTTACCTCGCGACCGAAGTCGACATTCTGTCCTACATCATGAAACAACATCCATTGGTACTTACTGTTCATCGTATCAATCCTTTACCAAGCGAACCCAGCAATGGATATCAAACAGTGCTGTAATATCGCCCGCCCCAGAATGCATAGTGAGTCAAACGAATAAATGATCACACTGGCAGACCAGCCCAAAACGAATGTCTCCTAAACCTCACGCATTCAATTACTCTTCGTGAACCGTTTTTTCCATGCGCCTGTTTCCGGACGCAGCGGGTGGGCCGCCGTGTATAGAACCAATTTGGGCCCCAAATTTTTATTAGATGGACATATCTATGTTCGTACAGCAAGAACCACTAATACTCGTAGTTTTACATTAAGATTTTTCATTTTTTTTATGGAATTAGATTTTTGTTTCTTTCAAGTATCCTTCAATTCTAAGGCACTTCTCACACAACGCTATTTGCAAGCAACTCGGATCTTGTCAATGTATGAAAGCGACGCGTCTACGATGCGTCTCCTGTCACTGAGAAGTGTCAGATACAGCGAATTTTGAATTGCGTTGCAGTCGCGTAGCTAATAAATAGTGGAGTGTGAGAAGTGCCTAAGTATTTATTGTTTTTAGTATTCATCAAATTAAAAAAAAAAAAAAAAAATAATGAAATAAAAATATTTATTCATTTTCCGTTGGTAAAAGGTAAAAAGATCCGTTTTTATGGTTTGGTGGTTACTGTGCCATGTAGCTTAATAGAGTTGAATGAAACTCCGAGCGAATAAACTCGTTCTTTAGTCGAGTCGAATTGTTATCGTCAGCTGCGTTTACGTCAGTGCTTTTGTCAGAGACCTAGGCAAGATAACACTCGGACTGGCTCGGCCCCTATGTGAACCCATCATTCATCCAGTACCGCACCGATAGAGTAGATAGAGTTAAGCTGAGGCATTAACAAAATATTGTCTAAACTCTAAGTAATGGTGTTAAAAATGTCATGCCTGTCAACACTTTCATTTACATTTTTGAAATTTATTTAAAATAATTTCTTTATATCCATGAAAAAGAGCAAGTAAAATGTATTTCTATTAAAACAGCAAAGCGATTAACAATTAACACACCTCATAATTATTTAAATAATCACGTTTATTAAGTGTGATTTTACAATTCAAAATAGTATTGATTATTTTACAAAAAAAGCACTCAGAATAATAAATCATACCATTACTAGTAAATCGCTAAATAAAGCAAACTTCCCATAATGTTAACTACGTATATGAGTAACATTAACATTTTTTCATCCCACCTATTCGAAAAAGACGACTTGGTTCGCCTTTAAGTGCGCCCAAAGTTGGTGTTTTCTATAAGAAACTTTTAGCGGGCGGGAATGAGTTTTTCGTCCTCTTTATTTAAATAAGTGCGCGGAAAAGAACACTTTTTTTTCAGTTCGGATTGTTAGAAATTCATGGTTTTATTTTGAAAAATGAGTTCTTTAAGTGAATGTGACAGTACAATACCTGAATTTGAGGCGCCTTTTATTTTCTCATAGGAGGGGTATGAAAAGTAGAGTGTATCACTCGGGAGCAAATATTTTTGGCTCGGGCGACGTACTTTGAATCCCTCGCTACGTTCAGGATTCTACTAAAGAATCCCTCGCTACGCTCGGGATTCTACTCTAGAACCCCTCACTTCGCTCTGGATTCAAAAAAGCGCCCTCGCCGTAAAAATATTACCTACTTTGCTCCCTTGTTATACAATCTACTATTCCGTTCCCAGTGCGTGTGGAACATAACTAGACGCAAAGTTGCGCGTTACGGTGATGATAGGATTCACTAAAATACTTTTTCCGTGTCCGGTAATGACCGCCCATTAAAATGAATGCGTTGTAACTGATTTTAATCGCAGATTTGTGGTCGTAGATTCACCTGCAATTGAAATGTTTTTAACGTAAAATGCAGAAATTAATTTAAATTTAACGTAAAAATCACTTTAGCAAACTGTGGGTTGTAAATTTTACTCTTCACGTTTGCGTGGATTTTAAAACCAAAATAGGATTACTAAAGCTCAAAAACATTATTTTATTATTATGAATGACGATTGAAATTACGTAATAAATTATCATCGGAACTCATAACCGTGTCAATGCTGAGCTCGGGTCTCCTTTCACAATGTGAGGGTCCGCAACGCTGGACAAATAAGGGTTGATAGACTTTACGAACCTTTGAAAGCAATATGGAGAACTCTCTGGTGTGCAGGGTTTCCTCACGCTGTTTCTCGTCACTGAACCTAGTGCCGCGGTCTAACTGTGCTAGTGCTGACTCTTTTTTAATACGCACTCTATGTCAAGATTCCGAGGTTCGGGCTCGTTTTGGACCCAGGTCATCCTCTTCTCTTTTTAATTACTTTGAATATTCGAAATTAATTACTTATTACTTCTTTGAGTTCTTATTTTTGCGTATTGTCTCATAGACCTATCAGGAAAAGCTTCAATCTCCTCTTAAGATACAAAGACTTTACACCAGATTACTGTTATTTCATTAAATTGTTTTCCTCAAACAATATTACCTAACACTTTTGTTGAGGTTTTCTTGTGGTTTAAGCAAAAGATATATTTCGAGGAAGGTTGAGATGTATAATCTATAAACATGAAAAAGGTCTAAGGTCTTAATGGTCCATAAATTGTATGAAAAAATATAAAATGCCACATATAATCAAATAAAAATGCGAAGCGAGGGAATATTAGTAGTGGATGTCTATAAATATGATCTATGAAGTATAACTTCGTATCGTGACAGCAAACACCCCATTTTCGCAATTTTCCTCTAAGAAAGTCGTCGTAATTTTTTGTTCGCTAACTTCGATTACGAATAACTTTCATATGAATTTTCTTATTCAAGTGTAATAAATTTTAGTTATTCGATATTGATTCGTTTTGTGTTACAAGTTTGTAATGCTACTTATTGACTTAGTTGTAGGTATAGAAACTATTTTTTTAAGTTACTAAAATCAATTCAGACACATAAACACCATAATCAATTAGGTATACGCAGAATTTTTTTTAAGGAGATAGTGAAGTGATATTTGTCTCACTATTAGTAAATAATCCACTCAAAATAAAATCATTCATCATAACTTACGAGTACCATTAGCTCAGATTGTTGTATAGCACTCACTTTTACGTTAAACAAAATCCTTATCGTAACAAACATACCGTTAAAAGAGGAACCGTGACTACTTGTGTAAAGTGTATGATTTTCTTATCTGTTCAGGTAACGTAGTATCAAAACAATTGCTTTAGAAAAGACCCCTTCAACGTAGCCAAACACGAGGGGCTCAAAAAATATCTTCACGCATGGCTGGAAGCAAACAAGGTGAGCAGCGTATATTATGCCCTAACGACGCTTTTGGTGTTCTCCGTTGATACACGAAAATAATCTCATCATAGTATCATATCAAAACAGCCCGCAATGCAGGTAAAGTTGAGACACTTTTAGAGGGTGTTTTGATTTACTGGTTTAATTAAAACAAACAATAACAATATACTTTACTGTACGGAATGTTCTTTAATTTTGTGTGAAAGTTAAATTAAATCTTGCGTGTTGCGTTTCTTCTTTATACTTCTATCTTAACTGGCGACGCTGATGCCTTTGATTACCATTAACATATAAAAGTTTTAAAAACACTTCTGGTTGCTCATTTTTAGTAGTGGCAACCATGGATGTAGAAGTCAAGATGGGCCCGTAACATACATAAGGCGCACGACGAGTGGTCAACATTAGGTTGTGTGATTGAGTGATTGATCAAGTCAGTCTGTTGTAGACAGCAGCGAGGTACACATCTTCCTTACGCAAAATTGATTTCAGTAATTACGTCCGCAAATGTAGAAAATATGGCTTCCTGTGCCTTCAAAAATATTCTAACAATTCAAGAAACACAAATAAAGTCCAAAGGAATCACATTTCATTATGTAAACATTGAATTGTAAATTAACTTCACTATTTCTAAAATAATAACTTTAGTAAAATGGCGCGTGACATATGTAAGAGTAACAAAGACAGCACGACTAAAACTTCGAAACGCGGAAGCGAGATATCACTATGTAATCCGTTCGTTTTCAAATATAGTAACAAAATTCCATCGCGCCAACTTCACGCACAAACCTATTCGATTCAAAATTGGATTGTTCCAACTTGACGCACATTCGAACGTGCAAGGCCGGTCTAGGTATATATGTCTATGGTGGCAACCATGACGATATTAGTTAGTTTTCTGATTAATCGAAATGGAACTTCAACGTAATATGGGATGATTAATCACTCGTTATATTTTATTTTCAATTATAAATATTTACGGTTAAAAATATAAATGTTTGACGTCTAAACTAGTTGATACAAGAAGGTTCGTTATATAGATACTAACATGTTTCTCTGGTTTTACTTTTATAAAGTAATGTTTGGAATTACTCGCACTCAAAACATTGCTAATTTCAGGCGATAAATAGGAATTGTTGACATCGCACAAAAACCGTCGAAAAAATTTCAATAGGCACAATTATCTTTTTACAGAGCCTTTCAACTTATATCTATTACCCTGTGGGAATAAATGGGAGTGAAGGACGAGCAAACAAGCAGAAATACCAAATCAGTGAAAATTTTATGATTTTGATTTTCCAAAGAATGTCCGGGATTATCGTCGCCGTTGAGTTTATATTTAATTTTATTAAATTGTCCTCTCGAATACAGAAGCCGTGACTTTTGAGGATAAAGTTTTAACATCTTTAACTATTTCATATAGCCAAATGAAGCTAAGTCGTCTTCAAAGACACGGCTTTTGTATTCGAGAGGACAATTTAATCAAACGAAATGTAAACTCAACGGCAACAAAAACTTAAATTCAATAAAAATAATTTTAATAATATATTCCTAACACAATTCCTTACTTCAATCATGGAAATCATGGAAGACTAGACAAAAATGCAGAGCTACAAAGGGCGATAACAACAAAGTACGCAGCGTACCGCGTACGAGTTGACGATATGAAAAACACGTTACCACATACGTAAGTTTCACAACAAGCATCATAATTCCGCGGAATAAAGTTCCCTAACAAAAGCGAGACGGAACCTATAAAACAGCCGCGCTGATGTTCCGTTTTGCCGTTCCCGGACCACGAGTAAAACGTTACGCGAAGTGTTAAAAACGCGTTTTATAAATTATTTTTTATTCAACTGCGCGACACTAAGGTGGGCAATTTATTTATTGTACTAATGTTATTTTTGCTACAAACGGTGAAGGAAACCTGCATGCTGGAATGTTGACAAAACTCAAAGGTGTCTGAAGTCCGCCAATCCGCACTTGGCCAGCGTGTTGGAGCATTTTGGGTATGGCGTGTTCGATCTTTGTAGTATTCTCGTTTGAGCATATAAATTCACGAAGTTAGATTTTAAGTTCTGAAAAATATCTTATTTTAGAAATGTGTGTAATTTCCTTTGATGTAAAACGGGTTTGAATTGAAACTGTTGTCAGCTTGGTCTCAACTAAGGAATATGTATTTCAATAAATAAATACATAAATAATGTAATGTTTTACTATGACAATCAAGTGTCCTTTCCCTAAACAGCTTTACTAGTAACAGTATTTTAATAATTGAGAATGAAGCATGGTAATTATTAACTATTATTCTTTTCCTGCTGAGTGTAAGCACCAAGTCTAGAAAATGAATAAACGTATCTTTTGAAATGGGAAAGCATACCGAAAAAAGCTACCGCGGAAAAAATATATGAGCGCTGAAGCGGTTTTTTACTGCCACCGTTATAGGCTTCCGCGCTAATCTCTTAACTCTTAGCGGCGAAACAATAAAACGAGGTTGTGCGAGTATTTCGCACATGAAAAAATTCCGGTCGGAAAATGTCCAGGACATCTGACTCGGTTCCGCAGGTGCATTTTTTCTCAGCTCAAATAGCGGTTTTAGTTTTGTTAAATCCCGTCTGTGGCAAAATAAGTGTGGCCACCACTCGAGAAGCACTAGCTTTGTTTTGCATAACATTTTGTTTCAGACTTATTTTATTGTACAGACTACCAAAAAAGATTGGTTTGTGTCCGCCGTGCATGGTTTTATGTACGCTCAACAGTTTTAAACGGAGGATATATATTTTGGGGAATGTTCTTTAAATAATATTATTTAACCCAGTATATTAAAGATAGCTCGCTATTTGGAGTGCAAGCTCCATACATCCTTGAGTACAAACTGAATGGTTAGTTCCCACTAAGTTACCAATAAATTGTGATTTTATTGACTTCAATAAATTTACCATTCCATTTAGTTGATTTCACCTATCACCCTTCCTTGAAAAAAAATTAAGGAAAACCTCGCCTTTTATTAACACAATCAAGATTCTTCGAAGTACTCTAGAAACTCGGAAAATACTGGTCGAGAGTACTTGTAATTTGAGAGATAACAAAATGTCGTGTTGGATATATCAAATAAATATTTAAATAATTAGATTTTTTAGCAATGGGCATGTTATCACAATATTGTCACTACATAGTATAAAACAAAGTCGCTATTTTTGTCTGTCTGTCTGTATGCTTAAATCTTTAAAATTACGCAACGGATTTTGATGCGGTTTTTTGTAATAGGTAGAGTGATTCAAGAGGAAGGTTTTTATGTATAATACATGCATATATTCCCACGAGAACGGGATCCACGCGGGTGAAACCGCGGGCGGGCCGCTAGTCTTTTATAAAGTAATAGTCGACTAGTAATAGTGGTAAGTGGTCATCCATGAGTCGCCAATGAGTCAAAGGTCACCCAAAGCCGCACCAATGTGGCCAATTCCTTCACGGAAGCAAAAAATAAATGCGACAGACATTTAATTTTGAAGAATGAAAAATCCACGACACGAAAGGGCCGAACGATGAAAGATACAATTTGCTACAAGGCGGCGCTCATACATAAAAAGCTGAGAATACAAAGAGCGGGCGCAAAATCAAAATGCAAATGATATTCCCGGGAAAAGTGTTTCGGGATTAACTATCTTTAAAACGCTCTTGATTTTTTTTCTCTTTAAGCCGAAAGATAATGTTCGTTATTTTTGCGGCCAGTGAAATTCTCTTTGCTCTGCTTGATTTTAGTTGACGTCATAATTGTATCTGCCGCAATGGAAAGATAATTTTTAGGGATGAATTAAATAGGATTCGAACACATAGTTTTTACTGCTACTATCAGTAAATATAAAACTACTATTGGTAAAAATTCTCGATCTTGCTTAAGTGATTGGCTAAGTTAGGTAAGCAACAGCGGAAAAGCGGTGAAAATTGCTTGAGCATTTCCGTGCGTCAAAGGGCACTAAAATAACGATCACGGTTGTTATCGAACGATAACAGCCGTGAAGTTATTAGGAGGGTGTCGAGCAGCCGATCCTTGGTTGGTTACTGACCCCTCTAGAAATCTGGGCTGGAGCAGTACGGTAAAAAATGGTCTTGGCTTTCTCAATGATGAGGAAAGACTCGAGCTCAGCCCCCTTGACGTGTAGGTGACAGAGACAGCGCCTTATTACCTGTAAAGCGCTGTCTCTGTCACCCACACGTTGTGAACGTGAACTGTCTGGAATTAAGAGTTCATAATAAGGCCCCAGAAGTGGTCCATAAATGGCTTGCATCCATTAGTATCAGATAATACAACCATTTTCTGCTAACTTCAGAAGAAATATTACTTCTTGTAGGAAGATTGATGAGAACCATGACTTATGTAGTTGGGAATAAACGATTAATCCTATTGATCGCTGCTAATGATACGTTAATTCCTATGATTGTATGATCGAAGTATGTACTAAGCTTATAAATTCGAGAACCGCATCATCGATCATTACATTAATCTGTATCTGATCTGCCTCTAGTACCGCAATGATTTAGAAAATATTTGTCTGGTTGTGGTTTTGTGCGCGCTATGCAACGGCTTAACCGATTTGGGTGCAATTTTTAACAGATTCCAAAAAAAGGAGAAGGTATTTAATTCGTGTGTTTTTTTCTTGTGTGTTACCCCGTAACTTCCTACTTTGTGAACGGATTTCGATAATTTTTTCGACATTCGAAAGCTAATGACTGCCGTCTGGTCCCATAAATTGAGAGACATCTGACGGTCAGTTTTTGAGTTATTCTCAATAATGTGAATGTAATTAATTCTTCTTGCCTCATAACTTTTGTCTGGGTGTTCCGATTTTGATGACTCTTTTTTGTTCAAAAAGGTAGTGTAAAGGTAGTCGTGGTCACAATAGATCAGAGAAGGTGGCAGTGGCCTCATGGGGATACTAGTTTCCCCTGCCCAGACACCTAAATAATAATAAAGGTAGTCGTGTGGTCGCTTTGAGCGACATCTGGCAAGTGGGTTTTGAGTTATCTCGTCTTAGAAGTCTGTTATTTTTTTCTTCATGTGTTCATATGTTTTCTTTGCTTTCATTCCGAAAAAATCCTCACATTTTTCTGTAAGATGTTATTACTAGATTGTAAGAGGATGTTTTACCAGCCAGAATGTATATTCTCCACGTATTTGCCGTACAGCCAAGCGACTGCAACTTATTGTGTTGCGGACGTAAATAGACTACCCGCAGTATTACAGCGTTCTGTCAAGTGGCCTGCTGCTTTCTGGGTGTTCTAGGATGGAAAGTTTTCGCCAATTTTATTTTATCCTTATACTTGTATACTACTTATTATATATTCGTAGATGAGCGAAACTTATCGAGGTAGATTTCAGAATAAGCCGGCTAAAATCACAATTGGTAGGGCTACATTGTTGGAATAAAAGATACCCTATGGGATAGAGAAGTCCTCGGATGGCGACCAAGCCGCGACAAAAGGAGGACAGGTTATATACCTAAATATGCAAAGAATACTATTTTTATTTAACCCATTTTCAACTCAGACAGGTGGTGGTAAAGGATCTAATGTTTTGATTTCCTATCAGCTAACCCATGGACAAAGCAGACATCAACTATCTACTTACTGAAGCTATAAAATTGAACCGATCAATGTCAGTACATGAAGGATATTCCACAAAAGTTTCAAGGTCTACCACGCTTTGCCGGAGAATCGAGAAGGAAGGAAAAATTACTGGCTCCTACTTTGGTACCTTAGTGCTTCAAATATTAGCGTGAGGCAAACTATAATGAAGGAGTACATCAGAATCTATTAAATGTACACAGCTAATCCACACATCAGCCTTCCATACCGCTAGATCTTTGGCAACGTAACAGCTAGCTTGCATGTGCTCAGAACGTTGCATGCACGCTGTAATAGGCTCGGCTATTGCTTGTGTTTCTACTTACTGCTGCTTTGAATGAACAGCATTGTGTAGGCGGTAAAGAACCTAGAGCTCAGTTCAGTAGGAAAACTAGCCAACTATTGTTCTAATACCTAATACCTCTAATAACTGGATTTACCATCCCAGTCCCTAAATTAAGTTTTGTTCTAGGTCGGTCACAGTTGTCATGGGAAGCAGCAGAAGGGTGGTGCTGCATTTTGGTTTGCTACGTTAATTCCATAAACAAAGGATGCGGTCGGTAGTCGTTACGCCATGTCGGAAGCCTTCGGTCGGCATGAAATTTTCCGATACTGGGTTGGCCACTAACCCTTCCAGCAATTTGAAGCAGCGTAGTAGTGGCGTGGTGGAGTGTGCTCTAGGCCACTTCAATAATAGGAAGAGACCCGTGCTTAGTAGTGGGCCATTCATGGATTGCAGCCAAGCCATGTTAAAAGTTTCTTTCCGTTTGCACGTCATCCTTATGCCTTAATTCCATAAACAAAGGATGCGGTCGGTAGTCGTTACGCCATGTCGGAAGCCTTCGGGCGGCATGAAATTTTCCGATACTGGGTTGGCCACTAACCCTTCCAGCAATTTGAAGCAGCGTAGTAGTGGCGTGGTGGAGTATGCTCTAGGCCACTTCAATAATAGGAAGACACCCGTGCTTAGTAGTGGGCCATTCATGGATTGCAGCCCAGCCATGTTAAAAGTGTCTTTCCGTTTGCACGTCATCCGAAAGGAGCGTGTGTGAAGCGCTATCGGGCTCGTGATGAGGCTTCCTACCGCCGTTGCTCAATCGACTTATAATCAAACATCGATACAATCTACTATGGAAATTCTGCAACACACAATTGTGCAGAAAATTTTAGTGTCTGTAATGATTGCATTACTGCCTGCAGATTATAGGAGGAAGCAGATTGGATACATGATACATGCCATTAGTTTTGTGTTTTCGTAGCGATTTCGTAGGGATTACCAAAGATAGGATATAATCAGACTGTATTGAATATTCTACGTGTATGGACAGTAGCAATTTATAAAGTACGTTATATTTTAATTTATAGAAGTAGGAAAAAAGTGGTCTTAACCCTATAGAACGATCTGCTTAAGACTACCTTTGGGCGGATAATCCTACTAATATTATAAATGCGAAAGTTTGTAAGGATTTATGTGTGTGTGTTTGTTGCTCTTTCACGCAAAAACTACTGAACGGATTTTCATGAAACTTTGCAGTATTAGTATACAATAAGACACTGTAAGAAGAACTTACACTTATAAATATAGGAACTAAAAATAAAACTTTTCTGTGTGTACAGTTCTGTTCTGTCGGTCAATCAGTATGTAATTTATTTTGTAGACATGTAAAACCCTGTTGTAAAGTAATTGAATCTTATCTGATCTTAACGCCGTCAGTTAGTGTTAATCTTATAAAATAGCTTTCACGATTAAATGTCTTTAAATTTAAAATAAGGTTAGTAGCGTACTAAGTTAGAACCAGGGTCGACGCAGAAATCATTGCACCATACATTGGTACTGTCGTGATTAAATTGGTTATTTATTTATTTATTTATTTAGAACTTTATTGGCCACAATAAACAAATATTACGGTACAAAATGGCGAGCTTAATGCTAGGTGCATTCTCTACCAGCCAACCATTAGGCCAAACAGAGAAACACGACGAGCGGTTTGAATAAAATAGATTTAAGAAATATATTGGTTAGTAACCAGTCCAGCGATTCCCAATAAGGGATAAGGCGTTATAGCCTCATATGTTATTCAGCACGGTGCACCACACGCGGGAAAGGTTGGCTTAGATTATTTATTTATTTAGACTTTAATAACTTCAAAATAAATAAGTGTACATAATGAGCTAAGCTACTTATATAATGTATTTTCTAAGGGCTAATCATTAGGCCAAACAGATATACTGAGAGGAACAGTTGTATTATTAAAATAAATAAAATAAACTAAATTAATCCTACTAATGCGAAAGTTTGTAAGGATGTATGTGAGTGTGTGTGTGTGTGTGTTTGTTGCTCTTTCACGCAAAAACTACTGAATGGATTTTCATGAAACTTTGCAGTAATATAGCTTAGACATCGGAATAACATAATTTGTTAAAATTTATAGAGATTTTTGAAGGGCCTGGTTCCCCGAAGCGAAGCGAGGACGGGTTTTACTAGTCAATGTAATAAATGCAAAAATGCACTATACTATGTAATACTACACTAATGTATACTCATATTCAAACTTGTGTTACTCACAACCTTGCTTAGCAAGCAAAAATTTTAACAACTTTCCAATACAACTAACAAAGCGCTTCAAAGATCGCAAACAAAATTTCCCGCTCATCTCAGAAACATTGTTAGAGTTGGTTCTCTTAAAACATCAAACAATACGTTCTAGTTCCCCATCGCCACTCGCAATTAATTTTAAGACGAAAGAATCGAAACAAAACAGAATACCGTGCAGCGGGCGTGCGCTTTTAGAATCGAGAACTTTTTTAAACCGCGTGAGACCATTCAAATATTTTTCGAATGGAATGAATTCTCGAGAGCCTTTGACGATATCGACAAGTTGGTTTTATGAGTTACTACACTGTATTCTCTGTTAACAAACGGCGAAGGGAAAATGCAACGGACGGAATCGAGAGTCGAGACCGATAGCAGTTCGCTCTGCCAGAAATAAAAGTAAAAGTAAAAGTACCGTCAGCACAAAAAGTAAACGGGGATGCGTTGATGTTCGTGATGATGCCGATGTGTATGAGTGACCAGCTAACAGTTGTCCAGATACATAAAAGACATTTTAAATCGAATGCTTTTCAAAATTAGAACATTAAATAGTTGCCAACTCTTCCTGTCCTAGTGCTATTCTTGGATATCCTCTTGCAAAATGAGACTGAATGTATAATCTATCACCCCGGACATATTTCATTTCTTTTCATATTTCATTTAATTTTTTCAATACTGTGAGAAAATTGTGATGTTTCAAATTTCGATTCGATTTGTTACATTTAATTTCGTCTCGTTTCGTTTTATTCAATTTCACTTTTTGTTCTAACTGTACAAGTAGATAGAACAAATGGAAGGGATCCTATAATCTAAACGTCAGAGTAAAATGTAGCCTGTATTTATATGTAAGTACATTTATTTTGCCTAAAGAATTCACCAATGGGATACTTAATTTTATGTAAGTACACAGTTGGTGGGTTGTTTGGTTTGAAGTACTAGAATTTAATGGTCAGTAAATGTAATGAAATATTTTGTTCATTAGATAGAAAGGTTACATATAAAGGTACATTATATATTGTAGATTGTTTTTATATAAGTTCAACTATAAATGTGTTTATATCTCACTCTATTTTTATCTACCTATCTACACGCCGCCATTTTCTCTGCGATTATGTAGGAAATAAATGATAGGTACATACATTATCGGGTTTTCATTCTGTCATCATCGAAAGCGTAATCGAATAAAGATTCGTGAAATCGCTAGGGGAAAGTAATGTTTCGTGAAGTTCGCTAAACTGAACTTTACCATATAGGGCATCGTCATATGGGAATAATATGTAATAATACATCAACTTGATATTTTACTAATTGATCGAGAATCAATAAAAAATAATAATCAAAAGTGGCTCATAAACGAAGAAAAATCACTGAATACACAACAAAGAGATTAGGCTATTTTTTAAAGCAAATATACGGTCTAATTGAGAAGTTCCTTTTTTCAAGACTGTTAAAAATCAGAAAATTTTATTAAATCATTAATATTGAAATCAATAACATTTCTTGTATTTGTAACAAGAATTTCGCAATTCATGGCATTCATGTCCATCCTAAGTTATATTGAAGAATTGATAAACAATCTCGTGCTAATAAGTTTTCTAAGGTACAAATTTTCCGAAGCGTAGAAAGGGCGGATACTAGTATAAAATAAATCCCTTATGTGGAGCTCAGAGTGAATAATCTTTGTTGCACTTTCTACATTTTCTTAGAATATTTTACGCTTTCAAAGCTTTTACAAGGAATAGTAGTAGAGAGTATTCCCATTTTCTTTAAAGGTCTCAAGATACCGCATTTTCCACTTCATTTGTTCAGAGTGAAGATTCGAAGTGACCACAGATGTATTATAGTAAATATGTTTAGCGCGTTCGTTTTGGTAAAGTCCGAAATATTTTACACCTAAATTATTTAACATTACTAACTTCGATGACCATTTACACGTGACACGTAAACTCGTTTTTCGATAACAACCAAAAAAAAAAATTGTTCCGTTTTTAAAATCGTCTATCAAAAATTAATATGCCATTACCGTTCTACATACCAGGCTGTTTATTACAAGGCGCATTTCCTTAACCAAACTCATAAAAACTGTAAGTCTAGTGTCGTGAGTCCAACTCGAGGCAGGTGCGAGTGACAGCGGACTGGCTGTTAGTAAGGCCACCCTGTCGACTTATTAGATCGTCTTGTTTATATTGAAACGCTTCATTATACTAATAGAATTATATGAAACGTTATAACAATCTTCATGATATTTTGAAGATGAAACTGCTTGGATATGAGTTCGAGTAGCTAACTATGTATAATTTGCAAAAAAATATCCTTGGCAGTTTCTTGCCACGTCTTCTTCCAAGCCTATTTAATTTATTACAGCAATGATATACTATGACTTTCAAAGTGATTGTGAGAAAACCACCTGTGAATCAACTTATTTTATTTTACCAGTGATTTCTTATAACTCCTGAAAAGACGAATCAATAAAGAATGCCAATTTGCATCTATCTAATTATTTGCCTTAGCTTTGTGTATTTTATGTTAGTAGTCAAAATGTGAGTCATGACCCGCTCATAGCTCGACTGAGCAGCATAGGTATGACGTAAGTTTCTTCGTAGATAAGACCTACAGACTTAAACTTCGTTATACGATAAAAGTACGTGATTTACATACCATGTATGCAGAGAATACTTTCCTAGTCGACTTCAGCTCGTGATATAATATCGGCGAGCCAGCAACGAAAGCTTCAGTCACCGAGGGGTAACCATCACTGGGTAACCATTATGAACGTTTCCGGACTTCGGAATGTCATCCCGTAATATAAAACGGGAGACGCTTTGAAATTTCAATATTGGTCCGCTTAGATTTTAATATTAAATGTGCCTCGAGAATCATGGATTCTCCGGACTTTAATAACTTTGGTAATTGTGTTATAAAGGTCACGGGAATTGTACGTAAGGAAATTGGGATCGTTTGTGCTTATTCGTACCTTAATATTTTGCAATTTTTGCGTAGCGTTTTCTTTATTTTTTTTTCATTGTAATACGTAGAATCATGTATATTCCTATCTCTATGCGTAGAATAGATATTTGAAAGCGAACCTCTTATTCTACCGACTCTTCAACGTTCAAAACTGGCATCTCTAAGATTCTAGTATATTTTATTGATCTTAAAACGGAGGGGACCTGGCACCAATTTTATTTGTCCATTATTTAGCAAAGCGTATCATCTGTAAATAGCAGTGACAAACTTAGACACAAATACATATAACCTAAATCATATATTACCTGAACTTTGCACATAAAGAGGGACGCATATTAGATGAATATTAAAGTACATTGATATAATAGAGCAGTACAGATTTTATTTATGTACCACCCCTCAGCTAGCGCCCATCACAACAGTGATCGACACAGAAAACGAGATCTCGATGCCTCATGAAAGATGAAAAAGACCGGCGACTGGGATCAACGTACCTATTACCAATCTTGTGTGTCCGTGAAAGTAATTAGGAGATGAGGGCAAGCAACGGGTTGGGCTTTTTTGAGTGTCCAGTGTGCTCTTTGGAGATCCCGAAGCCTCTACGTATGCGCTGGAAGCACAACCAGAGGGTTTTATTGGATTAAAATCCCACATAAGCTTATCCTATTTATTTTACTAGAGGATTTCGCTCTTTATTTAGCCCGGGTTTTACCACCTTTATAATTACCTACTCTACCTAATATAAATTCTGTGTTATGATTCACCTAATGAATATCCGACCGCTACTTTAAATATGTTCAATTTAAACTATTTGATCAGCTGTATAAATCCGTTGGTGTCTGTAACATAAATATTCATTAGTTTGAGAGTCCAGCACTAAACGTCAATAGTCTGTGCGTACTAATGGAACTATCAGTGAACTTCCAATTCCTAACCATTGACTACGAAATTCATGATTGTAGACTGTCTGCTGTGACTGTAGATTCGTACATTTATTTTACTTGTAAAGATATTTTTCATTTGTTTTGGATAATAAGCCCTGGAGATTAAATGATTGTATGGTGTGAAGGGTTCCTTCCATACTAATATTATAAATGTGAAAGTGTGTTTGTTTGTTTGTTTGTTTGTGACTCTTTCACGTCGCAACATGGCTATTATATGGTATGGTTTATGTGTGTGGGGATAGTTAGGAGGGTGGAGAGTGACGTAGGCTACTTTTTACCGCGGAAAAACATCTCATTCCCATGGGAAGATCGATGTTTTGTTAGTTGCTAGATATTTAGTTGCAGATGTTGTGAATAGATGGCGTTAGTAAAATTCATTTGCAAGTTCTGAATCACGCGATCAAACACTACATGTAATTTATTTATGTCATAGGCGAATAATCTGATGTTCCATTTTATTCCATTATATCATATAATAGGCTACTGTTTAGTCTAGATTCCTACGGGAGCGGGACTACGCGACTGTTACCTACGGGTCCCGAAGCGAAGCGCGGGCGGTTCTCTAGTACTATATACCTATAAATACAGTTATTTTAAATCTTTAAATCGTCAGATTTTTACTTCAGTTTTTGATTCAGTATCTCATTATACATACATGCAACAGCCTTTGCAAGTGCTCAAGGTGGATTTCTCGTAACTCACGCGACTCTAATCGATCGTGAGCCTTCCGAATCCAGTGGATGCCCAATATTTAAATGCAGTATCAAAAAGTAATGTAAAATGAAATCTCATAATTTCTCATTTTTTACGTTCAATACCTGTGTATATTTGCTTGCATAAATATTTCTATAACAAGAAGCACCAACTACTTAAATAGAATTAAAAGGTACTTTGATAACGGAACGGAACGGCAAACCTAATATGTAATGTGTGTTTTCAGTTGGGTGAGATTCAGAGACAATTCATTATCTATTATTCATTATGTATGAGTAACTAAAGATAAACAGATAAACACAAGGGATATAATATTACCTACATGTTCACGTTCCATATTAGGATTTGCGCAACACGAACAACTAAGACCGAGAACAGTAACTGAACTCAGAGCCCTGCTTTCGCCAAGAAAAAGTTTTATTTTTCCAAATTTAAAAATCATTAATGTAGGTGTCACTACTAGTTACTATACATTGACATCACCTTCCTTCCAAAACCAATACCTTCCAGATATCAACGAATCTTCAAGCATCTAAAGTCCCAAGCATTCTAAATTCAAACACATTACACATCACCTTTTATACTAAAAATAATATAGATTAGAACACTAAAATTCGGATAAAGCAATTGATACACGGTGTAGGCACGCTCTGTTTGGTCTGAGCAGGCACTAGGAGATGCCGCGCCCGTCCGCTCAGAATTGAGTCTGCGTCCGACGCGTTATCGGATTTGGTGGTGCACGCGCCGTGAATGCAATCGTTGCATTTACAACTTAACTTAGCGGAACACAGACGGAAGTGAAAATATTTAAGTGGGTACATATCAAGCTTCTAAATTCGAAATCTTTTATTCGTTGAGGTGTTATTGATAAGGTAACGTATGTTTTTTTAATCTACTGTCATTTCTAGGTGCTAGTATTTGGAAGAGGTGACGAAAGGAATTTTCCAAAATTTTTTTAGAATATAAAATTGTTACTTGTAAAAATATTGTATAACTTATGCAGAATTGGTTGCAAAGCTTTTTATTTCCATGCAACATTGTCATTTCCTATAGTCAGTATTGGTCGCAAGTTGTGGCTTAAGGCCTTTCTCACACAACGCTATTTACAAGCGACTAGGAACTTGTCAATGTATGAAAGCGACGCGTCTACGATGCGTGTCCTGTCAGTGACCAGTGTCAGTGTCGTAGATTTTGGATTGCGTGGCAGTCGCGTAGCTCATAAATAGCGTAGTATGATAAGGGCCTTACACGTCACGCACACAAAACGGGTAAACACCCAAAAACATGTATCTGTCATATAAAAGACTGCTTCGGCCAGGTATCAAACCAGGACTTCTCATCTCCCCGGCTCCTCATGTTGCGTCTTGGTAATAAGTTGACCGTATACAATTCGACATAAAATAATGAGACACTTCTGAAGATCTTTCTTGAATATTTCTCACCCTAAGAATAACGTCAGCGCTTCAGCCACAATACTCGTCATTACCAGTCTCGAGTGCGGATCATGTCATTACGTCACGAGTTGTCGAGCTGTGCCGTGTAATCTTTTTGTCAATGTGCTGTTGATTTGATCAGTGAAATTTTATTAGTATGAACTAGTGTTGTATGGAAAGTTAATTCAGTCCATTCGTCGTACTTGTCGGCCTGCCAGCGCAAACTGGGAGTGAAATAAATAAATGGCACGCTCATGATCTAGACTACATGCACACAGACTGAGAACTAAAATTTAAACGCATCATTCAAATTTCCGCCTTGCTGGGAATCAAACCCAGGACTTTCGAATGACATTCCGGAATGGTAACCATTGCCGAAGGGTTTGTCTTCTATCATACCTGATGGTAAGTAGCGATGTACCTATGGTGGCTAAGCTCAGTACCTAACATAAAAGATATAATCATCCAATAGTCTTGACTTGAAGACACCCATTTGTATCCTATATTCGTATTTTCCTCGCTCTACATTATCTGTGACTTTACAATTTTACTTATGCAAGTTCATTAAATTTTATGTTACACATCTACGACCGAATTAGAATGAGACTCTTACTAAAAATAACCAACTTGACTGTTATAAATAATTACTTACAATAACTTACGTAACTATTCCTGCTCCAGTCCTTATACCCGCTAACGAACTGAGAAATAACCCTCTGTCAGTTGGACTAACCATTTTACCATCTTATTTTCGATTTGGATCTTCTTCTGTGGCGGCCACATTTGTTGTGGGTGGTAGCGAAAAGGTGGCACTTCATGCTTTTTTGTTCTCAAATCCACTAAAAAATGTTAACTTTGGACATAATTTACTTACGTGTTCTCGGACTATTTGTAGTAAGAAGTTCTCTCCAATATTTTTGTCTCCTCTCGTTTTTTATCTACTTCGCCCTACGCCGCTTCAGTCAGGCATTAGTATGACTCGTGAAACATAAATTCATACTCATGCATACGTAGCGGAACGTAACGGTAATATATTTTTGCCCCACACCGTCTTATATGTGTCTGTCATGCCGAAACTAAACAACGTTGTCATCAAAAAACCTCCGAGTATCTGACACATAAATAAACATAGAGTAATAAATTTCTAATTAAGTTATCTGAGAAAAGTCTTTCTGAAGAGACCTATTAAGGCATCAGGAAGATATTTAGAAGTTTCATTTGTTTGTATATTTATCTGTGAGTTGTTAACGCTAACCCAAGAAACGGCCCATCTTATTGGAATGAGATTTTCGTTTATCAATCTATTATAATTTTCATCATCATCATGGCCGACTATTGAGCATAGGTCTCTTCTCAGATGGAGTCATAATCAGAATGAGTAATCAAAGTCCACCAGGCTGGCAAAGTATGAATTTTCAGACTTGATGTACTTGTGAGTTTTTTCTATTCCAACGTGCAGGTTTCTTCACGATGTTTTTCATTAGGTATGGTTATAAGGAGTTGTATTTTAATGTCTAAAACGCATATAATGGAATTCCAAATAGGTAACACGGATCCCCGCGTATCGGCCACATTCATAACTACTAAGCTATCCTCGCAAAATTTCGGTTCCATTTTACATTTCAAAAAAATTTATCGTTTTCCTGCAACTTCGTACAATATTCATTAAAACCTTTTAGGGCCTCCTAGCACTATACCTCGCCGTACTTCCTCCACCCTTGTAATCCAATTATAATAAATGTTTCATCTCATTTCCACTAGCGCGTCAACATCAGCTGTCGTTGGTACATTCCGCCTGTTTCGTCGTAATGGCTCGTCTCCTGGCACTAACGATTAATGACGCGCCATTGAGTGACGCGTCACATTGTTCTTGGATTGGGCGAGAACATTCCAGAATGTTCTGTGGACAATCCGAAGACAGCGAAGGTCTATTAGTTATTAGCGACAATGTGAGTTCTTTGTTAAATCGCTTTAGACGCGGCGCTGAAATGGATTCTACAGCGCCCAATTTATTGATCTGAGCGCGGGGCTTATGTGAATAGGTATGTGTAAAGGTGTACTTGAAAACTTTAAAGTCTTACTCGATGTTCAAGTAGGTAACATAATATAATGTTAACTTAACATTGTGTAACAGTAATTAAAATAACCAAAAATTCAATATTATTTTATCATCAAAATTAACTGAGACGGAAAGTTGACTGGCTTATCTGTCATTAGTGTATGTCAGGAAAGTATCACCTGTCAAAGGTTCTTTTCGACCGCTACAATCTCCATGATTCATGCAACTGGATCGAAATACAAGAAAAATAAAATCATTTAAAATCGTGAGTACCTGTTTGCGTTAAAAATGTTTAGTGATCGCGATGATAGGTATTAGCTTAAAATCATATCTTTTTGGGCGTTTGATGATTGTTCCTTAGTCGGGGGTTTTCTTTTTTGCCTCACAGCAATCTTATTTACAAAACTGCCTTATTAAGTCCTTGAATTATATCACATTCAAAATTATTATTATGATGGAAAAGCAACTAAATTGATCAAAAATCTAATAATATTATTTTTCGTCTATTCTAGATAGGTATTAAAAATATTATCAACTTTTTAACTTCCAACAGTGGCTTTAGACCGAGTTTGATCGAAAGCCTGGCTGAAGCGCTCGAAACCATAATCGGATCAGCGTTCATTATTCTGGCTTCACGTAGGTACTTTCATACGTATCAGAGTTATGAGGAAAATATCGGCGTAACTTTGAATCTGATAAGGTATGTATACGTAGGTTATTTTATAAATATATACCTACCTAATTCAGACTTGACTTTGAACTACAAAAAAGTGGTTTGATTTACCTGTCACGTATATTTTTTGCTTTTTTTATTTGATATTTAAAACTTATGAAAAAAAGTGATACGAATTAACTATTAAGAATTCTGCTTTTCCGGAATAAGTTTTTTTTTAATATCTTGCATAAAATTACTCTCATTACTAACAGACTGACATATTACTCGTCAACCTGTATAAATTCCACAGTTTTAAACAAAATAACACCAGGATATAAAACATTATCAAAGAACAAAAAAACAACAAAATCACAGCGACCTCAGAACAAATTCGAACACAAGAAAATCGACATCATTGTAACACTTTTATTTCCAAACAAAGCACGTGTGAGCTCATGAGACCGCGAAGCATTAGATATAACCCTCGCAGATCGCAACCAATTTCTCCAACAAATCCGAGATTACGACGGCTATTTTAAAAGCACCCCGATGTCCCCAATGCAATAAACCGTATGGAGAGAGAACGTCTTAATAAGTTGGCAAGCTTTGTTATTGTCCAGCATGCGCGGAATCTGCACCGGGTTGTCCCTAATTGTGCTCCTAATTGCCCCAATCTCCCTTCTAAGATGGTGTAAAACAATGCGGCGTGTTTTTGAGATTTAGATATTTTCTTTTATTTTACTGGTTATTCTTTTGATTCGAATGTTTATTTATTGTGAAATGTCTAGTAGGTATGTATTCGTATGTACAGAGGTAGACTTTGTGATAAGTATGAAAGTAATAGAATTTAATTAATTCTACTCCTAACCGCTAATCTTCAGTTAGTTGACCCTTTTCTACACTTATATTTTCGTCAGTCCTTCAAGTTTTACGAAACTCTAAATATGCCTCCTCCTGTTTACGCTAATCGTTTTCATTAAAGAACAAAGAAAATGGAATTAAAAAAAATATATTCAATAATTAAAATAAGATGAGATAAGATTATTTTACACTTTTATTTTGTCCAAGTTTGGTAGAGTCGCGGTTTTAATCTGCAACATGGTGTTCCTAATTGTGGCTCTAATTGCCCCGACGTCCCCTTTGTTCGAACATCGCTGCTCTGTGTCTATTTATTACACTTTAGTCAGTTATTGTTTCTGAAATAAATTGAAGTTTACAAGTTCAACTTCTTAACTTACAAAGAGAAAGATATTGTTGCAAAGTAAGACCGTTGAGTTGATAATTTAATAATGAATATGTTTTCTTGTAAAAGTAAAATGTAAAGCTTAGTTACAATATCATATACTAAATATATATTATGATATAATATAGTTATGATATATTTTAAATCAAGCTTTGTTTGCTACAAAACGTAAAATTACTAAGTTGTAAACATAAATGTAGGTAGGTATTGTTACGTTACGGTTAAAAAATATAAGATGTACATAATTATGCAAAATATTAGAACCAAAGGATTTTTTTTAGATGAACAAAATCTATTTTCTGAAATATTCCCAATAGATATTATCGATAACTCATTCAAGTTATAACCAGCGCACTACAAAACTTATGCGAGTTTGGAACGTCTTAATAGTTATCTGGCAAGCATTGGCGACCGCGGTCGTAATTTGCTACACGCTGTTCCTAATTGTGGTCCTAATTGCCCCGACTCCCCTTCTTTATCTCACCAGATTCGGGACACATGCCTCCGTTTGGTCAACTTGCTTTGTTACGGATTTATTTCTAGCCGAGATTACTTGGATTATAATGTATTTTTTCGCTGAGATGAATTTGTTGAAGTGACGCTGTCTATATCTACTAATGTTATAAAGGTGAAAATGTGTTTGTTTGTTATTTGTCCTCTTTCATATTCAACGGGGCGATGTCCAGCTATAATTTTTGTGTGTGGAGATAGTCAGTGGGCTGGAGAGTGACAGAGGCTACTTTTTAACCGACTTCAAGAAAGGAGGAGGATTCGACTGTATTTTTTTCTTATGTGTGTTAATTTATAAATTTGCACTGGGTGTACTGATTTTGTCATTTTTTTTATTCAAGGGTAAAAATAAATCCTAGTCTCATATAAGTTTCAACGATATCTGACAGGTAGTTTTTGAATTATCGCTTCTAATTTGGACTGCATTGTCACGCAATTCATTGAAAATTACAGATATATATTATAAAACAGCATTAATCTTCAACTTATAGTAACCGAAAAATCTTAAAATTAAAAAAAAGTCCAAAACAGCAAACCCGAGAATGAAACGTTGCACACGAATGCATATTGGCAAATAGAGTGACAAAGAACGCAGGTGCAAATTCTTGAATAGGATCGCAAACACGACATCTTCCGTGTGGGCTCCAGAGCAAATATGTGACAGAGGGTTTACCTTATTCAACCTATAGGATACGCTGTCACATTTGATCTACAGTTTTTTATTCAATCAATCAATATATAAAAAAAAAGACGTGTGGCACTCGGAGACTACCGCGGTAAAGCTATTGCATAGCATTATATATAAATTAACAAAACAAAAAATAATACTGCATTTGTGATAATAATAATAAAATGAATGTATATAGAGTAATAACTCATTTTCTTTCACAATTTTTTCGTGACTTTCTTCATTAATAAATGCACTTTGTTTATTCATATTTAAAACACTTTGTACACAAATTATACGAGTACAGATATTCACTGTTTTACAGTGGGCCAAGAAAGTGGTGTACCAGTTTTCATTTAGTTGCCTAGTTATCAAAAGTTACATCAAAGTTTATTAGAAACGGATAATGCATTAATTTGTGCAAAGAAGATTTAAATATTCTGAACAAAAGCATAAGAACTATGTATTTCAGTTGACAAAATAATTCTTTTTAAAAAGAAAATTGACATTTGACATTTAAGTCCTACAACGATCTTTTGGCGCGTGAATGACGTGTGGGTGACAGAGACAGTGCCTTACAGTTTGCCTTGCCTGTATGGCACTGTCTCTATCACCCTCAAGTCATTAATATAGTGTCATTATTTTATGTCATGTTATTATTTTGTATGTTTTAAATCTAAATACGCGATAATTCGACTATTATGAATACATGTTGTCGATTCCTACGCCTTATTTAATCCAGATCTACATGTAATTATTCTTAAAACACCGAACCGACGGGGCGAAAATCAAATGTTTGACAGGTAAGATTTGTATGGGAAATTAAAATTTTCATTTTTAGTATTTTGCTCGCAATTTTTCATATTTTCTCATCGCTGCAACCTTCCCTGAACTTCCACGAATATTTCAAGACTAAAATTAGCCAAATCGGTTTAGCCGTTATAAAGTAAAAGTTAGTTAACTCAGTTAAAAGTTCTGGTATTTTATCGATGTGTGGGTGCATAGACATAGTAACTATGTCTGTGTGTAGGGTGTAATAAATTTTCGTTACGAAATTTTTGAATTCGGTCCCCGCGCCCAAGGCCCGCGATAAAAGCTATACAATAGCTTAAAAACTCTTAGCTGTTACTGAGTGAATGAATGACAGACAACGCATAGTTGAAACTACTGGACGGTGGAAGCTGAATTTGGCCTTGATTAGTGTAGGGGAGCACTGAAAGAGGCATTTTTGGAAAATCTCCCCCTAAAGGGCAAAATGTGGATAACCTCTTATTTATTAAATGGATTCACTTGAATCTTTATAATGTGGGTTTTTCTAGTGACTAGTTGACCCGCCCTCGCTTCGTTTCGAAATATCTGTCCCTTAGTTTTCACATTGAACCAATTAAAATAAAAAAAACGCTATTATTTGAGTACATCTTACCACAATATAATTATTATTTAAAATCGCGCCTATATCGGTAAAGCCGTTTCTAAGATTAGCATAAATCGAAATCAAACTTTATACAATAGAAATTAGTCTAGCCATTATTAAATGCTTTGCTACGGCGTAGCCTGTAGCAGCGTAGCGTATACTCGTAGAGCTTTTGGCTCGGCTACGAATAACATTCCCGCTAGAGGCCTTTTAACGCTGCAAACGTCATGTCAACGTCAATATCAATTCGCAAACGAATTTAAATACACTATAATTTTCAGCGTAATTTTGTTGTCATATAAAGTGTAACACATACTCACAAGTGTAGGACGACCTTCACAAATGATTTTGCAAAGTTTTTGACACATTTGTTGTGTTCGTGAGCTGTCAAAACTGTGACGGATTATGGTCGCACATCAAAGTGCGCAGACATGGAACCTTTGCGTACTCTCCTAGACATTTTTACGACCCGAATGGCGCAATGGTTAACACCCGATTGCTGTTCCGAGGGTCCTGGGTTCGATTCCCAGCGAGGCGGAAATTTGAATGATGAGTTTGAATTTCCGTTCTCGGTCTGGTGTGTGTCCTTGTCCTGTGTGTTGTCCAAGGTACCCACGACACAGGGAATCCTAGTGTGGGGCTTTGAGTGTGAAGCGTTATTATTATTTATTATTATTATTTTTACAAACATTCGTGAAATGTATGAACGTTCGCACGCATGTGAGTGATCGGGTAAGAGCTGCATTATATTGATTGCATGGCTCTTGGTTTATTATTATTATTTTATGGGTTCGGTACATTAGGAACTCCCTTCTTTAATCTTTGTGTTCTATGGTAAACAGTAGAGCAATGTAAGGCAATATTAGAACACTAGACGGTTTCGTCTTTGTTCGTTATTGGATTCCGTTTTGGAGTGTGCGGTTCCTCTTTACAAATACTATTACGTATCAGTAATACGTGGGCTGCTGTCGCGGAGTCAGAACAGTTCTTTTAATCCAATAATATTATTGACATAAGTCGAAGGTGAGAAATATGTTGGTAGAGATGATTGTAACAACGTAAAGTATATCAAGAAAAATATAATAAGACTCTTAAATCCGGTTGTGGTATGCTACGGGAAATCTGTCTCTTGCTCTCATATTAATAAACGTGATGTAAAGATATTCCAAGATTAAAGAAAGAAAGAAGAAAGAAAATATTAATTATTTCTGGTGAAATAAAACGGCGTGACTTCTCTGGAAAAACGTATGCGACTGTTTTATTTCTTTTTCGAATATAGAATTGTCATACAGCAGAGCATAGATATTTTGTATAGATACATAATAACATCTGGCTTACATACAATCATAACACTATGACAACAACAACAAAGTAATTATTTTTCTTACCTTCAACTTAAGAGAATCACATGACAGGGACAAAAAAAAAATTATACGTGGAGTAACTTCACGCCGCGTTTATTCATAAGATAGTTGAAGATTATTAGACGTAGTTATTGAAAGCAATATAATTTTTTCATTTATTATTATATTGAAATAAGAACCCACAACATACGATAATTTATATCAGTCAATGTTAAGACGAAACGTGCAAAATACATAATTATACATACAGTACAGGACCTATATTATATAAAATTATATATACCTACATTTTCATACCAGACTGTATATCTTCGTTTTATCCGAAAAGCGCTGGCAAAAGTAATGAAATAAAACCGTCCTTTCATTCCGGGAACCTTCGTTCCTGTATAGCGCGGACATTATTCAAATTAACTTGACAAATATCAGATCTATTCAGCCGGCCCAATGGGACTCCTCATCATAAAGTTCTCGTCTTACCATTGACTAAGCTATCGATTGAAGCTGAACCAATAAGCTAGGTTATTCTGTAAGGATATCTTTGACATCTCGATAGCTGAATCCGCGGTGAGATTTTGAATTTTGACGTACATTGCGTTCTGTTAAAATTAAAACCGACGGCAGCGCCGATCAAGCTCGCAATCGAAGTGACACAACTTTCGATATCGAATTTGTTTCTTACAGAATAGCCGTAAAGGTTTAAACTTAGACTCAGGCTTGGTGTCTAGATGAGAAATCTGCGCATGCCTCGTATTTTAAAATGACAGGTGTAATTCAAATTCAATATATTTTTACTTATTTCGGTAATATTTAATTTGAAGGAGCATCAGGGAACTCGTATGTAGGTAGGAGTATGCCATATTATTACAATATTATTTTAATTTTATCCTTCGATAAAAATATACACACTAGAGTTTAAATAAACTGGTAATATATAAGCGGTATGATTATTAACCAGAGCTTTTGTTGAGACAATCTTAAAAAATACATTATTTTTATAACTTTATTGTCGTTACTCTTTTCTTATTATTCGTACATTGCTTGTTATATGACAAGTTATTAAAGTCTTTGGAAGGAGCATAAAAACACTATTTACAT
The DNA here is from genome assembly GCA_905404135.1 of Hesperia comma. Taxonomy (NCBI): domain Eukaryota; kingdom Metazoa; phylum Arthropoda; class Insecta; order Lepidoptera; family Hesperiidae; genus Hesperia; species Hesperia comma. Next base: position 17,791,012 of record FR990022.1, on the reverse strand, counting down.
TATAGAGGCCAGAGTTGAATGCGGTTTATTGAATTTCGTGGCTTATGTCGGACCACATTATAAATCATACAATTTTGGCGCTTATTTTTATCAAACATTAGGTAGTAAGTTATAACTCTAAGTACATTAATTCGGAGATTACAAATACAAATACAAGTATACTTTATTATGAACAAACAGAACATTACAATACAACTGACATTTATGAGAAAACTAGGTAACTAGGTAACTCTAACGTTGTGGCACATTTACTGTAACAATCATTACAATGGACTAACATTTCCTTTTTTTCATTTTCAGTTCCTACCCAGTCCTCATACTTACTAACAAACTACATAACTTATATTTTAACAGCGTCTGCTGATTGAACCGTCCATCCCAGTCCAGATTTAAGTATTGTTCTGTCTCAGACACAGTTATCATGGGCGGCAATGAAAGAGTTGTGCTGCTTGCTGGTTCGCTATTTTAATTTCATAAAAAACAGTTAATTAACAGTTAATTGCTCGAAAAAAATTGCCACCCCTATTAAAATATAGTTCTCAAAATGATATTTCATGTCGCAAAAACCGGTAGAAGCGGGCAAAACAATTGACACCCGCTACAAACTGTTCCTGGTATTGCGAGTTGCAATTTATGACTTTTGTTCCTCAGATAGTTCCCGAACGCCAGATTTATAGCTCCATCGATTGTTCCTTTCAGGTGGTTTGTTCTTAAGTTGCGTTGTTGCTGATATAAAATAATGTTTAAGGGAACTGCGAAGGTTCTTAATAATGTGTAAGTATTTATTTTCGAGAAACAATCTGGTTTATTCTCAACAAACAAATCCTCCAAATGACCGATTCTGAATAAGACAGAAATGGAATATTCCGCACAAACGCAATTTGATAATAGAATTTGTATTTGAAAGGTTTGATCGGTTAGGATTGTATGGTTCTGTATCCAAATTAACGTACTGTACGTCTATTATGAGTTTTTAATACTATACTCGCTAGCGACTATCGTTTAGAATTTGTATGAGAAGTGTAGCTTTCAACATCGTAACCGCTAGAGGCGCTGTACGGATTCTCATACAAATTCTAAACGATAGTCGCTAGCGAGTACAGTTTTAAAAACTCATAATAGACGTAGTGATGTAAAAAGTGTTTCGCATTTTATATGCCTCCGCGGTGTGCAGTAATGCTTGGTAAGTTGGTAAGTTTCCTCAGTATTCCCACAGTGCTATGATATGGGGTCCTTCAAGAAGCGGGTCTATCGCTTCCTTCGAGGCCGGCAACGCGTTGGTGGCGCCCCTGGTGTTGCCAATGTCCATGGGCGACGGTGATCACTTACCATCAGGTGACCCGTCTGCTCGTTTGCCTGCTTAGGCTATAAAAAAGGACGTTATTGTAATAATTATATCTATGTGACAATTCTTGTATACCAGCCAAAGATTGACTAATGGACAGTGCCATTAGGCATAATTCATTTATCGCTTTTACAAGATGACACAAAATAACGAACAATATCTATATTATAAGGGAAACTGTAATAATTTACAAAGGAAAAAGGAAATCGGCAAAGATGTGGAGGCGAGCGCAAGGTAAGTTAATTAGCTATCCCTCGATAGCTCTCCATTGAATATGAGTGTTTGAATAGCTTCGTCGATCGCAGACTCTCCTGATATTTAATGCTGTATGAATAATACGATCAACTTGGGTACCTAATTTATTTCTTTGCTTTTTCTGTAAATTACGTACAAAGGAGGAGGAGACGAATCATATTATGTCGGTAAGTGGCTATGGATATCAGGAATACCTAAAGATATTTCAAATGCGTTGAAGGCCCAAAATAAGAAAAATTAAAGGAAAAAGCACATTATATGTTACAATCAGAATAATCGGTCGCGTTACAAATTAAATTACAGGTTGAATGAGAGTGGCGAGAGAGGTTAAGAAGGTTAAGTATTCCTACTCAGAAAGACCTGGGTTCGAATCTCAGATCGCGCTCTTCAAAGTTTTCGGAGTTATGTGGTTTTAGTATTTAAATGTCACTCGTTATACCGATGAAACAAAACATCGTCAAGACAACTGCATGCATGTGTTATAAATAGTCTATAAGAATCGCCTTTATGCAGGTGTGAAAAGTTAACGTTATATTCATACCTAATATACAAAACAACAAGCAACACAAAAGCAAACTAACCACAAACCGTAAAAGTAAAACATTGAATACGAACTAATCAAAAGTAACTAAACAACCAACAAGCAACGAATATATTCTCGTTGCGTTTAAGTACTTATGAGTACGCTATTAACCGATGTGGAGGCGAGTTTTATGACTCGAGGAGTAAAGGCCGGCATAAACGGCACGGTTACACGTGGAGAATTCAAGTGGCAGTGTAACCCTTACATTTTCGTGTCCCGGCGGGCAGTAAAACGCACTCGGCAACCAACAAGCCTTCTACAATTTGGCTGTGGCTCTATGCGCACTGTTATATCGGGTATTTTGTTTGGTTCATAGGAAAAGCTTTTAATGGCGGTGTGAAAAAACCGGCCAAGTGCGAGTTGGACTCGCGCACGAAGGGTTCCGTACCATTATGTATAAAAACGCCAAAAATATCTGGTCTGTTGTATGAAAGCCTCACTTAAATATTTAATTGTTTTATTGTAGCCACATATTACGCACAACGCCATCTCTTGGACGGAAAGGTAACTAAACTATCGCTGTGGGCGCCCACTTAAATATTTATTTTATTCTGTTTTTTAATATTTGTTCTTGTAGCGGCAACAGAAGTACATCATCTGCGAAAATTTCAACTGTGTAACTATTACGGTTCATGAGATACAGCCTGGTGACAGACGGACGGACGGACAGACGGACGGACGGACAGCGAAGTCTCAGTAATAAGGTCGGCATAAACGGCACGGTTACACGAGGAGAATTCAAGTGGCAGTGTAACCCTTACATTTTCGTGTCCCGGCGGGCAGTAAAACGCACTCGGCAACCAACAAGCCTTCTACAATTTGGCTGTGGATCTATGCCCACTGTTAAAACGGATGTTTTGTTTGGTTCAAAATAAACTGTAAGTTAAAATTTTGATGAGAAAACATTTAAACTTGATTATGTTAGTTATTGGAAATAAATCAGTCTGTTACTCATCTCAAATATATAATTGTAGCATTTTTAATGACAGATGATGTTGCTGTTAAAAAATTTAAAGGCTTACCAAAACAAATACCTACAATACGCGAAAATTATAATAAGCACGAGAGATTTCTTACCGAAATAATATAATGTAAATATTACTTCTTTCGACAGAGAATAAGTAAAGGGAATATTAAAATATCCGTAAAAGCTTAATAACTTTCATCTTGTGCACACTGCAGCAATAACTACCCCCAAAAATCGTATCGTAAAAAAAAATACCCCCAATCATTAAAATAACTGCAGTGCGTATAAACACTCTTTGACCACGACCAAACCGCCCCGCAGCCTGTGAATACGGATTTGCATCCGAACAAGATATCATACTGTATGTTATCGTACCTATGACTGTGTCTGCGCTATGATTAATTAATTTAGTTGGTCATTTGGACGGCTCAGACAATACGAGTAGGTGGATAAGTATGTGCTATGCATATTAGAACCTATATAGGTTTAGGTTCTTATTGATGTAACATATTTGTTTGTTTTTTTTTTAAGTTTTATTTCATACAATATATTGTAAGTGCTAGTAGTGCTAGAGATATCATTAAAAAATAAGTTTTTTAGGGTGAATTTAATAGAAAATACATGTAATTAATAACAAGTAATTGACATTTATAATTATACTTATGTATGTGTAATTACATCAATGCATAATTTGATGAAATATACCATTATCAAAAAAATATTTTTGGCAATTATACCTCACATAATAATATGACCAGCATGACACTTACAGATAGGCAATGTCATGGCTGAACTATACAAATGGACTTAAATAGTAGCTTGTGGAAGCTACATTACTGTTAAGTTTTATCTAAATACGGTTTTTGCGTGGAAGTGTAGTCACTTTAATTATAAATTTTTATAATTTGTGATTTCCTTATGAATCACTCTGTTAACTGGTAAAAACTGCATAAAAATCCATGTAATACTTTAAGTAGTTATTGCGTGTAGGCAAACTAATATAGGGGTTGTATTATACTGCGTAGTTTTTTAATGTTTTACGTAAGCAAGATGTATTTCCATGACTTAATAAACGTAACAGTGCACTCAAAACACCATGCATAATCAAACGGGATTTGCATTAAAAATCTTTCCAAACAGCATAATCACATCAATGCTAATTTATGACACGTTTGAAAAAAAACTCCCTTGACAGCAAATATAAAACAGAATTATTAGCATAAAACACGGCGCATACATTATGTTTTTATAATCGTGATTCACGACTTTATGCTACGAGGTGCAAAATTGAAAAAAGTCGGCCTTTCATGTGAAGTTGGCTAGTCGAATGGAAAATGTCATAGGGAAATACTTGAACGGACGATAAAGTTTTTCATGTCATGCGGTTGGACTGAATAGTTATAATAATAGTCTGTTGCGGTAAATGTTTTCGGTGAAAAAAGCCCCGTCTATTCTTTAGTTTACGCCAACTTCATCAACGGTCATCCCTAACATTTGGAGCTAAAAAAAGCTGTGAATATGCATAAAAGTTTTCTCTGTGCAGACAAGCCAGGTTATTCTAAATTCGCGCAGGATAGGCACTAAGCAGTTTTTATTTTATTTACCAACTAGTGCAACTGTGCGAAGCTGTGGCGACTCGCAAGTATTATAGGAAAGTTAACGGAGGCTTCATATGCTCCGTCGGGACAGTACCTACAGCCGTTGTTTGAACGTGAAATGTCTTTATTAATATAGGCCAATGTACTCGTAATACCGTCGGTATTTTTAAAAAGTATGAAGGGGCTTTCTTGTAGTTTTTGCCTGATGTGTGGACGCATATAATGCAAAAGTTGCAAAATGCTGAAGTTCTTACTTAAAAATGGTGCATGTCTCATCTTCATTCACGGCTAAGATCCTGAGATAAACATTATATTATTATAATGAGTTGCAAGAAAAAATACATATATATTGTTACGTGTCAGGAGTAAGGGGTTCGAGAAAATGCCAAAATGTACCACAAAGACTTTTATTTTACTCGTAGATACACAAATTACACGACGTACACAGTACACACTTAAACACTCTGCACGTAGGTACTAGTCAACACACTCGTAGAACACTGTATCGCACGTAGAAATCACTTCACTTCGCACTGGTATCGCTCGTAGGTATCGCTGGTATCTTCCTGGTTCCGCTTCCGAAACTAGAATGTCTGCGGTTGGCCGATCGCTCCTTTTTATACCCCTCACGCACCATTCACGCCAATCCAGAACTTTCTCGCTAATTCCGCGGGCCCACTCCGAACAAGATTCGAGAACGTTCCTTGCAACCGACTTTCGCCCGTATGACTATTGCCGTAATGGTCGAAGCGTTGTGCGCGTGCGTACTTTCGAGATGGCCGTCCATTGTTCTTTTGTTTCGCCTGGCATGTTTATGGCCCCTATTGTTTATTGTTTAGCGAGGTACGCCAGGGCTGTCACATTGCCCCCCTCTTAGTCATGCTCGTCCCGAGCATTATTCGATCCATGAAATGGTGCCAATCTGTCCACGTGCACGATCTTCGGCTTTCTTCTGTCCCCCTGTCTGATTCGGTAGGTCACGTCGTTAATCCTCGTGACAACTGTGTAAGGGCCTTCCCATCGTGCTTGTAGCTTCGGAGACTTCCCTTTCTTCCGCAGTGGATTGTGCAACCATACAGAATCTCCCTCCTTGAAACCATGTTTCCGAGCATCGCGATCGTACCGGGTTTTCATCTTTTCGCTGGTCTTCAAACATTGCTCTCTTACAAGATCATGTGTCTCGTCCAATTGTTTCCGTAAGTCCGCGATGTATTCAACGGTTGGTTTCGGGGAATCTGGCGGTGTTCCGGTAAGCAAATCCAACGGCAGACGCATTTCTCTTCCGAAGTTAACTTTAGCCGGCGTAAATCCCGTAGACTCGTGTATGGCAGACCGATATGACATCAGGAACAGAGGAATGTACCGATCCCAGTCTCGCTGATGTTCCTCGACGACCTTGGCCAAGTGATTTTCCAACGTTTGGTTGAATCTCTCCACCATGCCGTCAGATTGAGGATGCGCCGGTGTAGTACGTGTCTTATTTATTCCCAAAAGTTCACACATCTCCTGGAATAACGTCGACTCGAAGTTCCTGCCTTGGTCGCTGTGTAACTCCAATGGTACACCAAAGCGGCATACTACCTCCTGGACAAGTTTCTTGGCCACGGTCTTCGCCTCTTGGTTCGGAGTTGCAAACGCTTCCGGCCATTTACTGAAGTAGTCTTGAACCACTATGATGAATCTATTCCCGTCTTCCGTCTGAGGGAATGGCCCAGCAACGTCTATGGCGATTCTTTCCCACGGGGCTCCGACGTTGTACAGCTGTAGTTTCCCTTTGGATCTAGTGCGGGGCCCTTTTACTGAAGCGCACACTGTACACTTTCTGCACCAATCTTCAACGTCCTCTCGACATCGCACCCAATAAAAGCGTTCTCGTATCTTCACGAGGGTCTTCTTGATGCCGAGGTGCCCGCCGGAAGTGCCATCGTGTACGAGCTTCAGCAAATCAGCCACTTTACTCCTAGGAATAACCATTTGCAGCGTTTTTTCCTTCCCGTTGAGTGATTCCCAGCTCCGGTAAAGCACGCCATTCTCTAATACCAGGCTGTCCCACTGAGCCCAGTATGCCTTAGTTGTTGCGCTTGAGGCTGATACATCACTCCACAGGGGTCTCTGTCCTTTGGCTTTCCATTCCATGATCAGGCTGAGGTCTTTGTCTTCCTTCTGAGCTTGGCTTACTTGCTCCGTTCCCCAAGACTCGTCTAGGTCCTGCATCCTTATCACCCTGACCTCTTCTTTAGCCTCATGCTTGATGCAATGTCGACATTCGTCGGAGCATGGGCGTCGTGACAGGGCGTCGGCATTCGAATGAGCTCTTCCGTTACGATGCTCTATTACGAAGTTGAACTCTTGAAGCTGTTCGATCCACCTTGCAACCTGGCCTTCCGGGTTCTTGAATTGCAGAAGCCATCTCAGAGCGGCGTGGTCCGTCCTTATTGTGAACTCGCGTCCCAGCAAATACTTGTTGAAGTGCTGAAGGGTCTTCACCACAGCCAGTAATTCTCGCCGAGTTACACAATAATTCCTTTCCGGTTTCGAAAGGGTCTTGCTAAAGTACGCAATGACCACCTGCTGGCCGTCCTGTTCTTGCGATAACACCCCTCCGATGCCAGTATTGCTAGCGTCCGTGTCTACTGTGAATCTCCCTTCTCTTCTGGGGTAGCCAAGAATCGGAGCCGAGCACAGACGTTCCTTTAAGCGAACAAACGCATCTTCGCAATCGGAATCCCAACTGAAGGTTCTCTTGTCCTCCGTGAGACGGTGTAATGGCTTGGCTATCTCTGAGAAGTTCTTCACAAACCGACGGTAATAGGCACATAACCCCAAGAACGCTCTTACATCGGTCTTGTTCTTTGGTGTCGGCCATTCTTGAACAGCTCTTACCTTGTCTGGATCAGTTCGAACACCTTCGTCCGATATGATGTGTCCCAAAAATGATACTTCCTTCTTGAAGAAGTCACATTTCTTCGGATTGAGCTTTAGGTTGGACTCACGGAATCGTCTGAATACCTTCTCCAGATTTCGCTTGTGTTCCACGAAGTTTCGTCCCATGACTATGACGTCATCGAGGTATACCAGACAAGCGTCCCCCAAAAGTCCCACCAACACTCGCTCCATGAGACGCTCAAAAGTGGCAGGAGCGTTACATAATCCAAAAGGCATTACGCGAAACTGCCATAAGCCATTTCCGGTTCCGGTGGTAAAGGCGGTCTTCTCTTTGTCTTCTGGCCGGACTTCTACTTGCCAGTAACCACTCTTCAGGTCGACCGTCGAAAACCACTTCATTCCACCAAGCATATCCAAGGTGTCGTCAATCCGAGGCAGAGGGTAGCTGTCCTTCTTGGTAACGGTGTTTAGCATCCTGTAGTCGACACAGAATCTAGTACTGCCATCCTTCTTCTTCACGAGTACCACAGGTGAACACCAAGGGCTAGTTGACGGCTCGATCACCTTGCTGCGCACCATGTCCTTGATCATTTCTGCAACTTCGTGTTCCTTTGCCAATGGTACTCGTCTCGGCCTTTGCTTGATCGGTGAAGTATTGCCGGTATCTATTGGGTGAGTGACAAGATTTGTTCTTCCAAGGTCGCTATCTCCTCTGGTAAAAATGTCCTTGTAGTCCATCAACAACTTTGCTGCCTGAGTGTATTCTTCAGAGCACAAATTCCTCCTAGTCGCCTCCAGCAAAGATGTCATGTGATCTGTTGATCGAGGTTTGTCTGAGTTTTCTTGGACCTTCCTCAAGCTGTCCACGGCTTCACATCGGCCAATAACCGTATCCTTTGCGAGATGTATCGGTATGCTGCTAAGATTGATGACCTTTAACTTGGCGTCACGTTTGGTCATGAGCAGTGTCCTTGCCGTGATCCAACTAGGATGATCTCCGTAGTCTTCTACTATGACACATCGATCCAGCTTTATCTCTTCTGGAAACCTAATCTGGACCAAGGTTTCCGATCTGGGTGCCAGTTTCACTGTCCTCAAACAGTACACTGCTCCTGAACATGAACCCTCCAAGAAGACTTCTTGATCTGGGAAGCTTAAAACTCCTTTCGCTATGTCAACTATGCAGTGATGTGCCCGTAGAAAGTCCAGTCCGATAATGCAGTCGTCAGTTATATTTGCTACTAACACAGACTGCGTGTAAATGTCACTTCCGAGTTTCAGTCTTGCTTCCGTAACTCCTAGGACGGTCACTGGCTGGCCTGTCGCTGTCTGCAGATTGCATGATGGTCGTCCATTTTCCCACATGATAGTCCTCTTGAGTAGTTCCGGTCGAACGATGGATTTCGATGCTCCCGTGTCAATTGTAAAGCGACAGGGTATGCCATTTATTTCTCCAGTAGTTACGAGGCTGTTCCCGTCACAAGCTTGTGAAACTAATACAGTAGGGGCTCGACGAAGTCCAGCCAGTGCCCGCCCCGCGGCGCTGGCGCCTTTTAGTTTAACGGCTCCTGGGTGTCGACTTGGGTAGCCGTCGACACCGATTTCGGTTGCTTCCGCGTCCGGCAGTTAATCCTTATATGGCCTCGTTCACCGCACCCGTAGCAGATAGGCCCAGTACGAGGTTGGATCGCCGCTACAACTTCGCGCACCTTACAACTTTTGTAGTCGCTTCGTACCGCTTCCACTTCAAGGGCATGCGCTAAAGCTGCTTCCAATGTTGCGTGATGCCCCAAGCGCACCGTTGCTCTCACCTCGGGATCCCGTATTCCGCTGACAAACGCCTCTAGAACTTTGTCTTCGACGGGTGTGGAACTCGACGCATAGGCTCGACGTACGAGGCGCTCGATCTCCGTAGCCCATTGCTGCAGTCCTTCGCTCGACTTCTGTACTCGGTCTTTTAGTTGCGCGCGGTACACGTGCTCGAGGTGCTTTTCCCCGTATCGAGCTTCCAAGGCCTTAAATAGTGACTCCAAGGTGCGTCGCTCGGCGGGCAGGTTCTCAAGCACCAGCAGTGCCTCTCCTCGTAGAGCTAGGGTGAGTGCCGCCAACGAGTGCTCGTCCTCCCAGCCATTCCCACTTGCAACTACCTCGAACTGGTGCCTGAACGCCGTCCACGAGGTCGTGCCGTCGAAACTTGGGACCTTAAATTTCGGGGCCCCAGGACATGGGCTGGTTGCTGCCGTGCCCAAAACCCTTATTTTTTGCAGCTTATTGTCCAACTCCATGAATCTAGTTTCGTAGGAGTTTACTGTCGCACTGAGGCTGTTAAGGGCTTGGTCGTGCTCGGATGTACGCGACTTTACTAGTTCCAGGTCTTCCTTCACGACGTTCAGTTCTCCCTGGAAACCATCCAGCTTTGCATCGATTGTCCCCAGTTTACTTTCCAGGCTCTCCATGGCTTCGCGCTGGCTCCGCTGTATGGCTTCGCGCTGGCTCTCCATGACTTCGCGCTGGCTCTCCAATTTACTTTCCAGGCTCTTCTGCATGGCTTCCATCGCCTCGCGCTGGCTCCGCTGTAGGGCTTCTAATAAAGAGGCCATATCGAATGCACTCTGTGTCGGAACTGATGCAGCTGATGTAGTCGAAGGTCCAGCGGTCGTCACCGTTTCCGTGCGGTCACGACCCGGCGACTCCATCCGCGCGGCATCCAATGCCGTCTGCCGTCGCGTACGAATCCCTTCTTCACTTTGCGGTACTACAGGCATTCCGCTTCTGTCACCAATTGTTACGTGTCAGGAGTAAGGGGTTCGAGAAAATGCCAAAATGTACCACAAAGACTTTTATTTTACTCGTAGATACACAAATTACACGACGTACACAGTACACACTTAAACACTCTGCACGTAGGTACTAGTCAACACACTCGTAGAACACTGTATCGCACGTAGAAATCACTTCACTTCGCACTGGTATCGCTCGTAGGTATCGCTGGTATCTTCCTGGTTCCGCTTCCGAAACTAGAATGTCTGCGGTTGGCCGATCGCTCCTTTTTATACCCCTCACGCACCATTCACGCCAATCCAGAACTTTCTCGCTAATTCCGCGGGCCCACTCCGAACAAGATTCGAGAACGTTCCTTGCAACCGACTTTCGCCCGTATGACTATTGCCGTAATGGTCGAAGCGTTGTGCGCGTGCGTACTTTCGAGATGGCCGTCCATTGTTCTTTTGTTTCGCCTGGCATGTTTATGGCCCCTATTGTTTATTGTTTAGCGAGGTACGCCAGGGCTGTCACAATATTTTGACGCAGGTTGTATTGGGACAGATAGTGACAGACAGATATTTAAAGTTTATTTTTCGGTTCTTGCAAAGACCGAGGCGGATATATTTTACAAATTAATAGACATCGTGAAATATCACCAAAATCACACCTAAATATATTTTAGCCATTTCATCCTCTAACATAACAGGGTTAACGGCTGGACTGATATAAAGGGTCCTTTTGTCCAACTTTCGTATAACGCTAGAGATAACTATGTTAAAGTAAGCTTTATTGACTACAACATCTCCTGTAAGGCACCGCTCGTCCTATTCAGCGTGGGTCGGACAGACAAACTCAATTACTGGACGGGCTCCCTTTTAAAGTTTAGTACGAGAAAAGTTCAAGACGCGTAAAATAACATGATATTGTAAATTGAGAGTAGGTATGTGTTTGTTAATAGTGAGGCTTAAATTTCTTTTTTCTATCAAATTGAAGCGTTACATTAAGGTGTTTCATAAGGAAGGAAGTAAGGCCTTAAAGTCTTAAATTCAAACAGCATCTACGCATTTGTTATTTACTATTTTTTGCCTAACGACGGCAAATTCAATGGAGCCTGTCAGGCTAGTTAATAATATAAACATTCATGGCCTCACACTAGGATTCCCTGTGTCGGAGGTAACATGGACAAGATAACAGCCACACCACGACCATTGGCCTCATCTTTGAAATTTCAGTCGCGCTAACTGAAATTTAACCTCGGACTTTTCAAACGGCGCAGTAACATAGTACCTGGTACCTAACCATTGCGCCACACGGTCCTCATATCACACTTATTCATTGATACATTTAATTTATTCTGCATTACAAATGGCTAAATTAATTCCCAATGTAATTTGGCGTTATTTGTGTTCAATCTGCCCGGTTTGCGAGATCACGTTAAACAAACAAACTAACAACCGTTGATTAACGCGCGTGTTAGAATCCACGCGGTGGAATTAATTTCAAACGTTATACATTTTTTATGCAAATAGCCGACAAAACGATCAAACGAACCATCAGGTGCTAAGCGGTCACTATCGGTTGTGGACATCTCTAATACAAAAGTCACCTGATCGTCGTTTGACAGTTCGCGAAGTGACTCTTAAGGTAGATAAGTAATTTTTACAAAGGTTCCTATTTAACATAAATGAATTATTTCTTGAGTCTAGCTCTAGAGTATGAGGTTAGCAATTAAAATTTTGTTTTTGTATTGCCATAACTAAATGCTGAATTTTTGTGTACCTAACTGATTTTTGACTAATCTCAAAAACGGCTGAACGAATGTTTATGGGAGTTTCTAAATTTATTGTCAAAATACTTTAACCAATTTTACTCTTTTCCTATTTTAGACGAGTCGTTTCACAAAAAAGTTCCGACGTCAAACGTCGGGGCGTCATTGTGTCCAGCCCAATTCAGAAGTTAATTTAGACTATTCCAATTCGACCCGACAAAAGGAAGAGCACTAAGTGAAGACCCCGCATAAGTGGAAATTAATTCCATCTCGAGTTCTAACTGAGGGTTAGACAGCCTTTGAATTACCATGAGTTATGTCAGTTCTACTATGGTTCTATTATTACTTAAATTACGTTCTGTCATAATGAAAATTTTTCGTGGTCCGAAAATGCATAATTCAAATCCATAATTATTGGTTCAGGGAGATAATATGGACGTAAAGGTGTATTTAAGATACAGAGGAAGTGACACCTTAAAAAAAATAAAGTATAAAGTGCACGGTAGTAGTTTACCACCACGATAGTAGTTTTAGTCGGTAAAGTAGGTATTCAAAGCTTGGTCCTTTTAAGCGGATGGTTTTTTAAACCATGAGTTTGTCATCGCTGCTTGCTCTTTGTAGTGCAAATGCGGAACTAACCAGCCCTATTATTAGAACCACGTAGAAAGCCTGGTCATTGTACTTAATCCTGCAACATGTGTTTCAGACTTTTTTATAGCATTCGCTTGGTTTCGTTGCCCGTACACAATGTGTTATTGGTGGAAAATTTACCGGAGTTTTTAATTCCACCGTTCCTATTTTTGTTATGTTGGACGCCATTTTTTTCAATTGGTTTGCGATTGTTTAGGCAGGAAGTCGTTTGTTTTCGCTTTTAAAGCGCATCCCCGATGGTCTTTTTTGGACGATATCAGGATACAATGTGAATATATGTTTTACTAGCTGGATGTAACGGATTAAGCCAGTGTAGATCCGATGGTGCATGGGAGGTAATACCGTCGAGGTAATAACGAGAGCTTTTTGCAAATGCAAGTTACACGGTAAAATTTATATAAAACTACCTAATGCTTTTTGTTTACATTAAGATCACAACGTCCCTCACTAAAATGAAGGTGACTGTTAAGGTAAAAAGCTGTAAGAAGGGTTAGACAGGTCACGTCAAACTATGAGAATGTCTGAATTTTCTTGCTGTAATGATTATGGTTCAGTAGGTACAAAATGTTTTCACATAGTATTTTTTATGGAATTAAGATAGCAAACGAGCATGCAACACCACCCTTCCGCTGCTGCCCATAACAACTGTGACCGACCCAGAACTAGACTCAAAGGGACTAGGATGGTTAGTCCAGTTAGTAGATGGAGTTAGAATATTAGTTGGTTAGTTTGTTAATAAGTGTGAAGACAGGGACTGTTAGTGATAATTAGTTCTGTTAGTTAATGTTAGTAACAGTCCAGTTAGTTATTTTTAGTATGAGTCTCGTTATAATTCGGTCACAGATGCGTTGCTATCCCTGAGGACTGAGATGGTCGCCTCCAAAAGTGTAACCGGCTCCACACCTTCCTATCCGGAAAACAATTATTATTACACGGTTAATGATACTAAGTACCGTGGCGGGCGGTGGTGTCTACTAGTCCTTGATACCAATAGCTATCTTTTCAACAATAGTGGGTATCTGCCACCGTAATACCTTCTACAAGGTAGTGAAGGACGCTTAATAGTCGTCATCCATAGCACAAAGGGTATAATTATACTTGAACTTGGACTTCAAAAAAAAATATAACTGGAACCTCCTGTCATTACGACGAGCACATCTGTAGATTAACAATTTTTGATATTCAATAATTTTATTTGCAAAAAAATAACAGAACCTGTTATCACCTCTTTCGCAACTGAAGTTAACAAATCGTAACGCAAGCAGGTGGATGCAATTCTCGGCGCCCCAATACTATTGAATATGGAGATGCAGGATAAAGGAACGCACGTAAATAATTCGCCGCGTGACATCTGGCGCTCCCCTTCGCTGTAGACCGCGACGGTGGAGAATAGACTTGCACGCCTACCGACGCGACGCGCAGTTCTTCAAAGAACTGCTGTTATTTACTGCTGAGAAATACGAAGAAGAATAGAGAGAGATGAGGAAATTTTTCATTGTTTTACAGTGTAAATGAAAAACAGACTAATGAGTTTTTTTGTAAGAGAAGTGATGTGTTAAGTATATTATTATCTTACAGTACTTCTTTTGGTATTAGCGAAGGTTAACTGTCCCGAGTATTTGATTATCTTAGGTCACTTCAGGGCATAATAAATCTCATGCAGTAAACTATTAAATCCATTACTGACATTAACATTTTTTTAATAATAGAAATTACAGTTATAAATGATGTTAATATTGTATCGACTATTAGGATATTTTTACACTTCAATATAGTATTCCTCTTCTTATATTTTTTACATGAATCCTTTATACTAATAGTTATTAATATATTAAGAAAAGGACTAAAGGTTTAACGGAAAGCAGGGAATATCAAAACGACAAGTCAACAGCCATATTAATCTGCCCTTTCACTGCGATCCCAAGGAAATGGACAATACGGATACAAATTTCATCTTCACAAAAGGCCTCATAAATTGTCTTCCCCAACCGTATTTTTCACTCACCTTCCTAAAGAATATTCTGAATATGGGAACAAAAAGATGAAGCATAAAAAGTGCTGTTTCAGTTTTTCGTTAAAGTTGTTTATAGAGCTTGAGCTAAAACTTATTTTTGGTCACATAAATGATACATTTAACAAATAGTGGCAAGTTTTTATTCCGGCATATACAAGATATTTATTTCTATGTGATCGAGCAATAATCATAAACGAAGTAATTTCTATCATAACCATTCCGAAGATAAACAACGCCCAGATTTCGCCATTCGAGAAGAAAAAATCGGGTCATAAATCTCTCGCTCCGTCAAGTAAAGTGTACACTTTAGCTGTAACAGAATATCTAGACATGAATCGTGTCGATATATCGAAACACAACGTTAGATAAATTGTATAGTAAGAAATTGATAATGGAATATTTCAATCGTGATGTCAATTCATCAAAACTCGTGGGTGCCTCAACGCTGGGCTCAGGATTTAAAATGAGATAAGTTAAATCCTGAATATCAACTAGCCAGCGCAGACTGGAAGGTTTTAAAATTTGAGAATTTTTACCTGATATAGTTCATTAAATTATTTCGTTTCATGGTCGCTTTAAAGAAAAGAAGGAAATTATAAACCATATTCAAATCACCGAGAGGAAATCGATATAAATTAGGTAAAGAATTAGTGAAATGAAGCGTTAAGTTTTGGGAAGATGACGTCACTGAAGTTTAGATATTTTATAATAACATTCCGATTTTAAATTTTTGTATAAGAAGTGTTAATAAAATGTTGTAATAGAGGAATTTTATGCCTCCACTATAACAACTGAGGAGCTAAATCAGCAAGAGGTGGTGATATGAGATGTGGTGAAGCGAGGTCAGATTTGGCGTACTGCTTAAGCTAGAGTTGAGTGGAGAGGTGCTATAGGGAGGAGCGGTGCTTAAGTGGAGAGGAAGGGTGTTTTAGTTGAATGGAGAGGAGAAATAATAAGGGGGAAGGTTTTATTTTCAGGTTTTCTATTAAAATGTTAGCGCAGTTAGCGCACCAGCACAGCGACCATGCCGGTAACTATTTGAAAATGAGAGTCAACCTGAGTAGTGAGAAGTATAGCAGTAGGGAAAATAATGTTGTCATGAATGCAAGTAATAAAAGCGAAGGTAATCTTAAATTTAAAAATTTGAATATAACATTAAATTTGGATTCTCGTATAAATTCCAAGTGGGCAATATCGACTAGTCTCAAACGAATTATCCAAGCTCGTTCCGGATATTGGTATTAAGTTATTTATTACGGCTATTATTGCATGCTAGACAGTTATGAAGTTAGGTTTCAAGACATAATAATTTTGTACTTATTCACGACTGCCCAAAGCGTAGAGCACGTAATGTTTTATTAATTCTGTTGATTTCTAACAGCTTACAACTGATTTAACATTGGTAGGTAGGTATATTGATTGAATTACATTTTTAGTGATTATTGTTTTAGGTATAGTATATTCATCATAACTAAATGTTTTCTTAAATTTAACTTTTGTGCTAAAGCAATTCGTTTTGGTTGATTATTTGAGTCCTTTATAACTTACCCGTGCTTACGTGGATTGTTGTGTAAAATTATAGGTAGGTACCACAGAGGCTGGTGATATCATTACTCTGACTCTGACTCTGACTGACTCTTTTAAATATGGCAATGGACCCGTGTTCAGCAGTGATTCATTAGTGGGTTGAAGCCAATACGTCCTCATAATAATGTTGCGTTTTTTTTAACTTCTGAAAGCGCCCGCTTATTATACACAGCTTTTATTTGGATATTATCATTAAATTTAATCCCGTGTATCGTCTCAAATATCACAAATTGTAATAAAAAGGATCAGAACTTAAATGAAAAAAAAATATGTAAATGGTCAATTTTCACCAAGAGATGGCGTGAAAACTAGTAAATAACATGTATTTTGGACAATTACCCTATATATAGTCATACCAGCAGATGTTATGCTAGTGATGATGGATCGTCCAATTCCAGTGATGGATGGGCTAACCATTCCGAATGCAATTCGCACTCGATTTGTTTATCGCGAAACATTTGCTGTTATGACGTTTATAGTGTCGATGAAATTGAATATTTAAAATCTAACGCCGGTGACTGATATTGGGCACTCTTTTTGAATAATGGATTTACGAATAAAAATTGAATAGGAATAATGCTTCACACCCATAGCCTGACAAGTACACATACCTAGACAAAAGAACAGAAATTAAAATTCAATATTCAAATTTCCTCTTCGCTGGTAATTGATCTCACGATTCTTCAAACGACGGTTTAGTAGGAGGACCATATCGCCAAGCGAAACATTGTCACTAATTACGTTACATTCAAATAATTATACTTACTCATGGTAAAGTTTTACCAATAACTTTGATATCGTAAGACTTGTAAGTTATATTGCTTCTTAACGCCATGCTAGGCAATTAATTTTTAATCCCCTGATTTTTAAATTTATTGCTACGGCACTTAATAAAGTAATTGCAAATGTCACATTTGCAATTACTTTATTAATTACTACCACAACTTACAAAATAATACATAATGTGGTTCTCGATCCGCTTATTATAAACTCTGATTACTGCCAACATTGCCATTTTTATGATTAAATTGTAAACAGTTTATTGTCCTCACTGATAATTGAGAGAAATCTTGTTCTCAATTAAACTAACTCGGGAGATCTAAAGCATGTTCCCTCACTCCGCTCCAGTGTAAATCTGTGGAGGTGTTAGTGGCTAAC
Organism: Hesperia comma; assembly: GCA_905404135.1. Lineage (NCBI taxonomy): Eukaryota > Metazoa > Arthropoda > Insecta > Lepidoptera > Hesperiidae > Hesperia > Hesperia comma. The sequence goes on along the minus strand of FR990022.1, from coordinate 17,773,437 downwards.
ATATGTGACGGAAGGTTTTATACCTGTTCAGGCTTTCGACTATCTATGTCATCACTTAGCGTGCCCTCCGAAGCACGGTAACTACAGAAAAAGCCAGTAGCGGCCATCCATCCAAGTGCCGACCGCGTCCACTCTCGCTTAAACCGCGTTCGATTAATCATCATCGCAACCTATAACTGTTCCACTGAGTACAGGTCTCCTCGCAGAATGAGAAGTTTCAGGCCATAGACAACCAGCCGGCCAAATCCGGATTGGGGATACTTCACACACCTCAGAATTTTGCGAACTCTCCGGCATGCAGGTTCCCTCACGATGTTTTCCTTCACCGTTTGTAGCAAGTGACATTTAAATGCATAAAACACACTTACCTCCGAAAAGTCAGAATTGCGTGCTTTGGCATTCGAAACCAGACCGTCAGATTTGGAGGCTGAATTCTTAACCACTTGGCTATAACCGCTTCATTGGGGCCATTAATCTATCTTTATTACCGACGAGTTTGATCACGATGAATTCACATACACGTATTTACATCACCGCCGGTGACTAAGCGGAATGGTATCCATATTTCTGGCTTGACTAAACACTTATGTTGATATAAAGGGCGTTTAGTGATACCAACGGGAGATTGAAAGGCGTGAGTTGAAGGGTGAGAATATTGCGTTTCGATTAGTACCCTAAAGATCTTTGGGTAAGCGTTAATAACTAATTCATCAAATAAATCAAATAAATAAATATAAAAGTCAAAATCAGTTTCTCGACCCCATAGTAGTGTCGTATTAGTGACGAAGCTAGTAGTAGATAAACGAGCAAACTTTCTTTCTTACTTACAAAATTCTATGATGTGTTGTGCGCCTATCATTAGGTGCTTTGTAACACATTGTCCTAGTGGTCCTACTAATAGGACAAATTTGTAGGACCACAAGGAAACAGCGGTTTTTATTTGGTTGTTAGGCGGCTATACATATTATATAGCCGCAAAAACCTTTGTCCTTAGGGTACTTACAGACTGAAGTTATTACATCAGCAAAGTTAAATGCATTTGCTTTTTCTCTGTTTCAAAAACCACTTACGTTTACCGAGCTGAAACTATTCGAGTGATATAGAAAGCAGTTAAAGCGATAAGACGACTGAAACGAAGTGTTTACGACTGCGATTGAAAAACTAACTTCACGAAAGCGATTAACTGAAGTTTAAAGTAGTTTTGGTACTAGAAAAAATGTGAATGCAGTTTAAGCTGTTGACAATATTTTACGTCGGTAATTAAATTGTTAACTTGTGCTGATTAAATGTATTTAAAGTGTTGATTCAGAGAACTAAAGTTTTAACATGAAATGGTTACGCATAACTTTGTGTATAAAACACATGCGTCGACATCTATCGACATCAACTGAGTTACATTAATTACATATCACATTTTTAAAATTATGATTATGGGCTATCATAAACTATCTGTTGTTAGTGGCAGGCCGAGTAACCTGCCAAGGAATGGGATAGGACTTCGTACGCATGACTAGCTAGTTCCAATAGGACGGACTTTTGCATTGCCTGTTGTTCAGCACGAGGCACAAGGACCAAGGATTGAATATAAGACTGTTCGTTGTGAAGAAATAATCTTTCAAAAAGCTTAGTTAGTGCTCAAGCATTGACGAAGCAAGCCGCATTATATTCAGCCTCAAAGTCAAAGTCAGCGACGCTTCGAAATCAAATTAGCGACACGAGAAGACCTACTTTCATTTTCCTGCGCATGTCGTGGCATTAATATAAAAACGGATAATAAGATCCTTTATTAAAATATCTTGGGTCCGCACGTAGTGACACCATTAATATTTCATAAGGCGAGTCAAAGGGGCTTAATAACTCCCAAGGTCTGACTCTGACCGCCATTACGACATCAACCCATCAAAAGATAGTTCGGCCCTGTACGTGTCAACCTTTTCGCAGTTCTGAAAATTCCCTCAGAGAATTGTATAGACCGTCAGAACTTGTGTCTTGGATAACGAAACAGAATTCGGTCACAAAACGTGTTTCTATGGCCAGATTTATATTTGAAGATACAGTGTTACAAATTTACAATACCAATTCATTTCAATATCATAATGTTCGTTTATCGATTATTAACATAAATGTGCGGATGATATTTTTTAAATATTTTATTTTCTGTATTATCAGCTGTTTCTCGTGGTTTGACCTGCGTGGAAGTACTTTTGACTGATTTTCAAACAATCTTTTATCTCTAAAATTAGCTCTAAAGTTAGGAGTTGATAACCCAAAAATATTGAAATCTTAAATAACTATTTTCACAGTGTCTGCTTTAATATCAACGAAGTTTCAAACAAGTTCTCAACCTTTATTTTACCCCCTTCGGGATGGAATGTAACAAAATTAGTTTTTGACGAACTTTTGCTAACTAGAAACTACCTCCCTGTCAAATTTCATTTAGTGACGTATTCAAAAAGTTTTCGATTTTTCATTGTGAATGAGTGAGTGCTCTTTTTAATCATATATTTTTTGGATTCCTGTTAATAAAATAATTATAATGTAGTTTGATCTAGAGATTATATTATCCAAAAACATTGGAAGAAATTGCCTACCTATAGCTTATAACATTGTAATCATTGATAAAATATTATATAATGAAGTTACGTTACTTGTAACAAAACATAACAGTCCGGCGATAAAAGGCCATATCGTTAATTTGTTTGTTGTTGTTCCCTCTATAAACTGACGAGTGTAAAATTATGAAACCTTTCACGGGAATCGTTGAACTTAAATAAATAAGAATTATAAGAAAATCTCACACACTCCCACTTGTGCACCACTTAAAGTGAAATGGATTTTAAAAACTGAGGCACAAAAATTTAGGATTCGAGAATAAACACAGCATTTCTTGATACTCGCTGTTGTTTTGAGTGAGTCTTTCTGGCGTTATAGTACTTCCGGGGGCTTGAGTGGTGGTAATGTATGAAAGGGCTGTAGAGGCATTTCACGTCTCTAGGGAGCTGTAAGCGTGAGTACCTGCCTTTTTATTTACTTCGCCAAATTTGTGAATCTGGGAAAGTGGATATAAAAATTGTATTCTGTGTGGCAATAGCAAAGATGTTAGTTTTTATGAAGCGTGCATTCAATTTTGTACAAAATAAAATGGTAGATAGTAGATCGGACGGAATAGAAATAAATGCTTTAATTTTTTATTTCAATGGAAAACCATTATAGGTGATTCATCAACATAGATTAGGTACTGTATTTATTTACTGTTAATTAGAATGGCATGAGTCATTTGCAGTAAGTAACACGTCAATCATAATTAAGACATGCGGTAGCGTGTATAGCAATTTCAGAGAAACGTGACATTCGACCCTACTCAAATTAAATTGAATTCACTGAAATGCAATGTACTGAGGTGCCAAAAGACGTTAAAATTGTACAATCTTGGAATCCAGGGCCAGTAAATTTTTATATAAGCTTTTGAAATGTATTTGTAACAATGTTGAAAAAAAAACACGTGATCTTTTTGATGATTCTGTTTTTATTTGAAAGTGAATGCTTGTTGTGTGGCTCATTAGAAATTAGATCGAATTACTGACATACATCTTATATTAATGTAAAGTCAGAAATAAGAAAAAATATTATATTATTATTACGAGAAGAAAATTATGGCACATAAGATTGACCGGAAATGTATAAATGCTTTAAGCCCACACAAAAGAGTTTCCACACATGGAATACACACTAACCTGTGGCCGCACACAAATTGAGATCCACGTCGGAAACAACTTTAGCTCACGATGTCATTAGTTGCAGCGTTGTAACTCCGTTATTTAGCGACCGGCTTGAAGTCACCGGCCGTAACGGGAAAAGGGTTGTAAGGGCGTTTACATACTATCCGATCCGGTATCGGGACCCTGTTATATTATTTTCATACGATTACTAGATAATCAATGATTTAGTTACTTAGTTTTACATCATTTATTCAAGGTAGGAAGGATTTCTCAGGTAGGTCAGGATGAGAACGAATTCTTCTCTGCTTCTGGTCTGTGCTTACATAATTTTTTTCGAAAGTATGTTTGGACGCAGACATTTTTGCAGTGAAACGTATGAGAAACCATTAATTTTCTTGAAAAACTTTATTACACTCCGTGGCTGCATAACGATATAAAAACCATTTAGTTATTTTAATCAATGACATTTTACATTTGCCACTCATCTGATAATAAACCCTTAATTAACATAACATAATTATCATTTACATTACTTATTTATAGACCATAAACCCAATGATATATATAGGTTTTAGATATTTGAATCCTTGAAAATACTCTTGTTTACCCTGATATCGGATCGGCTGGCGTCCGATATATCGCACAGTGTAATAACACTGTTACAGAGAGAACGAAGTAGGGTTGTGAGGGTATGACATGTTGGGATTGTGACGTGGATACTGACAGATAGGCATTTGTATAGAATTAGCATTTTCCGCGGTTCTGTATAATAGATGAATGCTGCCACATAATGGTTTCCACGTTCAATTCCAGGGTAGATAATTACAAATTGTAGACATGTACCTAACTTCTCAGGGATTTTCCACGTTTTATTAAAATCGGATATGTGCGACCAAAATATCAAGAGTACAAATATCGTAAGTAGCTATCGAGTGCGAATGATAAAAAATACTTTATTTTCATTGATGTTACCCCATATCTTTTTACTGGTTGAACCGATTTTGGTAATACGTTTTATATTCGAAAGTATGTTATGATTTTTGTTTCGTCTTTCTTCTCCTCATAAAAAGAAATATAGCACCTTTGGAAACGGCGGTAGTCACAAAAAATTACGCTCATAAATGTATTGACAAAATACCTACACGAATAAATGAATTTGAATTAGAGTTACCCCAAACAATTTGTTCAAAATTGACTTTGATTACGTTGATGATGTTCGAATTTTATCACTCGTCGTTATTTTAAATATTTTAATTTTTTTTTCTACAATATTATTACTTTGTTTAGTACCTACTATTTCGGATTCTATTTCGGATATCCGATTCCAGTTACAGGGTGCCACTTTAAGCCCTCAGAGGTCTCAAAGTTAAGCGCCCTCACTGGAACTATACTTGCAACTCCCCGAGGCTCGGCTTTGAATACGACATGTGTGGGATGCAGGGGACTGACGTCACTCCCCTATATTTTCTTTGACTCAGGATTTTAAACGCTTAAGGTAACTTTGATGTAGTTTGAAAGGTAAATAGTGAGTACCTAAACAAGGAAACCGTTATTATTGGGTGTTGGTCTTATAATACTAAGATCTTTGAATATCTCGAATCTTATACGCACTTTTAATTTACATAACTGATTTGCGTAAGTATTAGGAATTAACTAGTAAATCCGCCCTCGCTTCGCTTCGGGAAACCAGTCCCTTCAAAAATCCATATAAATTTTAACAAATTATGTTATTCCGATGTCTAAGCTATATTACTGCAAAGTTTCATGAAAATCCGTTCAGTAGTTTTTGCGTGAAAGAGCAACAAACACACACACACACTCACTCACTCACATACATCCTTACAAACTTTCGCATTTATAATATTAGTAGGATAGTAGGATAATTTAACTTGCTAAGTTGAAGGTTAACATAATTAAAATTATTACATAGCTAAAAATTTTTGGAGCTTAGATCTCTATCGCACGGTACGGACGGAAGCTAAAAAAGTGTTACATTTCACTCCCAGTCATAGATGCGCGCTTATTGATAGAGCTGGCAGGTCAGGTAAGTCAGCTGTCAGATGTTTTAAAGTGTAAGCGTTTAAGTGCAAATATATAACTTCGTTCCAATTTCGTTTCAGTTTATTCCCCTTTTTATTCCTTTAGAGGGGGAATTTTTCAAAATCCTCCCTTATTGCTCTTCTACACTACCCAAGAAACTTGTATGCCAATTGTAAGCTTCTTTCGATCAGTAGTTTCGCCTGTATATTGTGTGTCAGTGATTCATTCAGTCACGGAATTAACATTTCATCCATCCAATATCCTGAAAAAATATCAAAAATCGTATCACGCTTGCACGTGAAATACTCTGACACAGTTGTAAGTGCGAAAATACAGCCCCTCATAAAAGGGTGTCCCCAGGTTCAACGACCTTCAATCCGCTGGGGTGAATGTCCACTATCGGGTCGTGATGTGCTCATTCAAATGAAAATCTTTGTATTAATAGTTATTGGTTTTCTTTAGTAAATAGAATAAATAGTTTGTTGATAACGGTAGTCATTTCTGGAGCTGGGTGGCTAGTTGGTGGCACAGATAAGCAATGTAATCTTAATTAGATTTAAATTAGAGATTAAAAAAATTACAGAGTTCTTGGCGGGGGCATTTGCGCACCTCCAAATATAACCGTAATCATCACTTCGCTCTTTGGGAGTTTCTTGCCATTCTTCTTCCAAGACCACTCATCGAAGGGAGTTGTTGAAACGATGGCGTAGTTTGACTTTCGAAAAGTGTTTGTAAAAGCCTACTTCGAATAAACATTTCATTCATTCATTTATTCATTCGTTCAAGCGTCCGTCCCTTGAAGAATATCAAATTAGTCATATTCTAAGGTAGACCTTTTCAAACGTGAAGTAATAATAACAAAGACCTTGAATACCAGATGATGACCCTATCTACTTACCGAAAGGCCCTGAGATTGACTATTAGTGAAGTAATTAATATAATAGGTAAATCATTTTTCACACGTGGTACGGTGTGTATGTATCTCAACTGTCACAAGTGCGTTACAAAGACGCTATAATATGTGTGTGTTAAGCTGGTAACTTAAGGTGCTGCCATCATAACCTCTTGTTTTCGTTTGAAGTCCACATATCATATTGCTACTAAACACATGTAAAGGCTTGTTTAGAAGTACTAGCAACAACCTTCACTATCCGCCTGGGGTATGACGTCTTCCCTCACCGACACATTAGTTCTATTTAGCGTGAACATACACATTGAAAGCGAACAAAAGCATCCATGTGTGCTAATAACTCTTGTGTATGTATGGAGGTCCGATTTATTTTGTGACAGCGTGCGGTTATCGGATCGTCCCCGTTGTATTTAAAATTGGGAAAAGATGGATATGTAGGGTGGAAACGAGTGACATGGAGTCGAGAACTTTTAATTTCGCCTACAATTAGTTTTAGGTATTGGTCATGGGGACTAACTAGGTAAATCAATGGGTTCGGCTATAGTAAAATACAATTTTGTTAACTCTAACTATCTGTAAGGCTTGAAAAGCTTATCGTATAAAAAATCTAACAATTATTGTTTTCTATCCGGCATACTTTTAGTTTTCTCTATCAGGCATAGTTAGGTTTATGCTAACGTGCGAGAAATTTAGCACAACTGTCCAACAAACTTACATGAAGACTTATCTACAGTGTTATGACGCCGCTCAAGTATCTACGCCACTCTCTTGTCGGATATTGGACCTGACAAAGGGTCTTTGGTTTCTGTTTTCGGTTTCAGCGTAACTGACTAACATTGGCGGCGTTGTTTACCTACCATCGTCATTAATTGTACAGCGCGATAGCTACACGGTCGATTAGCGGCAAGGCTAAAATTTAATGAAAAATTTTAATTTTTCGTCTCACTCTGGTTACACTTTTTGTCTTTATGTGTTGTAGGTACATGGCATCCAGGTCTCAATATCATTCAATGATTACAAAACACAAAAAAAATCTTCTAGATTAATAGTCGCGGCATTATTTCATCCAGCGAATCTTATCGTTTATAATTTATACAATAATATCTTTCGCTTACAGGCAGTGATTTTACACGCCGCCTGAACACTTCAATAGGTTAATCACATACTGCGTTATTGTAAAATTGAACACCAAGCCCCAAAAAAGTTGCAACAGTATACGAGCAGCGGTCTCTACGGGTGCCGCTGTCCCAAAACGCCGAGAAGGGCGCCCTATCTCGGCCGGCGCTATTGATTTCCATCGCCCATCGCTCACGGCTCCCCCTGTCACACACCTCGTCACTTGTTTTACGACGTAATTAACTTCGTCGTAACCAAAGTGTATTAATATTTTCGTTTATCACTCCTTCAGACATATTGTATAAGGAAAATATGACCGTATTTCTTGGAAGGGACAAAATAATGAAACGAGCAAAATTTATGAATTATGATTATGAAAAGCAAGAGTTTCCCAGTTTAACGGACAATTAAATTTTTATTGGTTATCCTGGTAAACTCATGGGACCGGCTTAGATGATTCTATCGTCAATCAATTTGACTTTAATTTGATGAGTAAAGATATGACAGAAATAAATTAAAAATGGTTAAATAAAATAAATAAAAGAATTTATAGAAGTTGGAATTTTACACGTACTTCAAAATCATATTTACCCTTTATCCTTTTATTTTTAGATCGACATTGTATAAGACTCAAATCGGTACAAGGATTACTTCAATTAGTAGGAGTTATTAATAACGTTGGTTTCCTCGTACGTATGAGGATTAGAGCAAGAACTGTTAGCGAAAATGATGTTAATTATTGTTGATATTGAATGATTGAAGCGCTCATAGCCCAGCGGCTTGCGTCGATCCTAAGCGATCGACAAAGTTAAGCAACAGCGGGCGCGGTCGGTAGTCGGATGGGTGACCGCTAGTGGCAAAAATTTCTTGAGCGCTTCTGTGCTTCGGAGGGCACGTAAAGCCGTCGGTCCCGGTTGTTATCGATCGATAGCAGTCGTTAAGCCATGTCGGAGGCCTCCGGGCGGCTTGAAAACTTTCGACACTGGGTTGGCCACTAACCCCTCCACCAACCCGCATTGGAGCAGCGTTGTGGAGTATGCTCTAGGCCTCCTCAGTAATGAGGAGAGACCCGTGCTCAGTAGTGAGCCATTAGTGGGTTGTAGCTTAGCTTAGCTTTTATTGTTGATAATACTCTAGTTAGAAGACATTTGTTAGTAAAGGTCTCGTCATTCCGTCCCAAATACGTTGCTTCTCTAGAACTAACTTGCCTCGTGTAAGCGTACACGAAGATCTCTGTTGATAATTAAATATCTACCTGTGTATTTTTAACGTGGATGTCATCCTACTATCCTACTAATATTATAAATGCGAAAGTTTGTAAGGATGTATGTGAGTGAGTGTGTGTGTGTGTGTGTGTGTGTTTGTTGCTCTTTCACGCTTAAACTACTGAATGGATTTTCATGAAACTTTGCAGTAATATAGCTTACTTAGACATCGGAATAACATGATTTGTTAAAATTTATAGAGATTTTTGAAGGGACTGGTTCCCCGAAGCGAAGCGAGGGCGGGTTTACTAGTTGATAATAATTATATTAAGAAAATGGCTTATGCTTGATACCAAAATTCCACCGGATGTGAAAGTGGAGATTATGTCTAAGAAGGATTAAAATTGATATAATCCTCCAAGCTATGAGCGGTTTAATTACAATGAGGATTCGTGGAAACGAATAATTTATTTCCAATAGATATATTACAGGCAATTTGAAGAGGCCACAATTTGCTAAGAATGCTAAGATACTTTATGAGGTTAACTTAGATGGTTACTTTGATTTGTACACTGACATATCTATTTTTTACACTTGTTTTTTTATATTGTCTCTTAATATAAATTTCTTTCTCATAAATGTGGCTATCAAGCAAAAACTATATTTTTTAAATTTTTTGAGCCGTTTTAGAGATCGTTCAAACAAACAAAAAAGCTTTGGCTTTTTCAATTAGTGAATAGTAGAATAAAGTCAGAAATATCTTTCTTATTTTCATACCTTCTCTACATTGAAGTAAAATCAATCTGCTTTCGATTACCCAATAGCTATGCGTGCAAAACCAGAGTCCAGTAAAACACATATTTTAAATTGCGACAGGAACGTTTCATGAAACCAATAAATTGCCTAAAGATGTCCAATAAAATCAGCTATTTATTTCATTACATTTTTCAACTCGTAAAGTAATTTCGACCCCTCTGATAGCATCGACATCCAGCGACCTACAATTGGCTTGTTTTATTTCCACCGTAGTAACTCCTTCTCTTTATTAGCACAGAAACGTCGGAGCAACGTTGTTGTGCAGTCGGTTTCGTGGTTATGTTTGTTTTATTGGTAACTAGAGAACCGCCCGCGCTTCGCTTCGGGACCCGTAGGTCACAGCCGCGTAGGTCCCGCTCCCGTGGGAATTTAGGCTAAAAAGTAGCCTATTACATTTGCCTATGACTTAAGTAAATTACATGTAGTATTTGATAGCGTGATTCAGAACTTGCAAATGAATTTTACTAACGCCATCTATTAACAACTCCGGAAATAAATATCTAGCAACTAACAAAACATCGATCTTCCCCGTTGGGAATGGGATGTTTTTCCGCGGTAAAAAGTAGCCTACGTCACTCTCCACCCTCCTAACTATCCCCACACACATAAACCATACCATATAATAGCTTTGCTGCGACGTGAAAGAGTAACAAACAAACAAACACACTTTCACATTTATCATATTAGTAAGGATGTTTTCCTTTTTGTACGTATGAATATCTTTTTCTTTTATTTGGATGTTGTTGACTGATTTTGTTGGGTTTATCTTTGATCACTTGGATTTTTGATAAATGACAATCTTCATTGTATATCATTTTCCGAAACCTCAACACGGGCCCCCTGGTGGTAAATATACCGTTACAAGGTCATGAGCATCTGTACTTTAATTTGCTTTAAGAATAACGCCCCATAAATACCACGCTGAAGTAATTAAATCCCTCCTTTATACTGTGAATATTACCTTGAACGCGATTTAGGTCTCTTTCAAATCAGTGAATCTGTTACTTGCATTTCAGTAAAGTTTTGAGAGCCGATACGTATACCTATGTATCCTATCGTTACTTAATGGTATGAGTACTTCTGGTTACAGATGAAAGTAGAAATATACAATTTGAGATATTAATTTCAGTCTCAGATAAACAAAATTGTATTTAAAATGCCGCTATGTAACGTTACGCTTTTCTAGATTACTTATGAACATGAACTAACTAATGAAGAAGTATCTACTATGTGTATTATGGTCCATAATTAAAAAAATGAATCCGAAGAGTATTTTTTTAAATATAGAACCATACAAGTAACAAATTGAGTACGGACCTTTTTAATAATGAAATAATAATGAAAAATTTGACTTCATTTCTCTATAATAATATACAAACATAGATCTTTATGGGGAAATGAATAAACTCAGCAAACAAACATTTAGATCCGTAACATGTTTTCCAAACAACGCTCTGGAGCCAACAAAACCAGGACAGTCGATCCTTCAAAGCACCCTTCATGATAAATTGCCCTTAGCGGTCACCGAAATGATGACCGCCCGTTGCATAAGTTACTTGATGGCGGACCCAACCCTGAAGCTATGACCCGACCAATCTTGCTAAGCCACTTTGCAAAAACAAAACAAATAGAACATTCGCATAACAGCATCAGAATGGTTCTTGTTGTAGATAAGATGACAGTTTGTTTCATGTTCTTCTTTGTATTGACTTTATTTATTCGTATTGTTTTGTTTGGCTTGAGGAGAATGTAGGAGGTTACCTAAGAGATCACTAACTACAAACTAAAAATACATATTACTAACAAAAACTGCCTTGGCTCTCATTTGCTAACTAACTAATTATCCTAGTACCTAGCGATTTGAGTATTATGTGTCGATAACAGCTGCTATGGGCGGCAGCAGAAAGGTGGTGCTGCATGCTCGTTTGCTATCTTGAATAAAATAATAATAATAATTCTGCAGCAGGATTCCTCGTGTGGTAAGTAGCATGGACCTATACAAATGACACAGAAACCCGATTGAATACAAAGATCTACAGGCTACCTACGCCTACATTGTTTCCGATCAGTGGGCGTATGTCAGTCGAGTGACAATATGAACACTCGCAATCGGAATCAGATTGTCAGCCAAACGTTATTTATTCACTTTGCAAAAGTTACACTATGTAATTATCGATGCTGCAGGATGGTAAAGTTTTAACCGACTTCTAAAAAGAAGTCAAAATATTTTTTTGGTAAAAGTTATTGTTTTTGCGGACGGCCAGTGCCTAAAAGGATGTAGCTACGGGACCAACATCAATGGACGAAGAATTCAGGCTTAAGCCCGCGAAGTTGCTTAAATCGCTAGATCACACTTACGATTGACCCAAGCCCTTACGCCACGAGTTTCAATGGTGCCAATAATACGTAATCCGTTTATTTACAGTCACAGCATCAAACGAACGCTATCGGAACCGGGACTAAGCTTTGAAAATCGCCGAATTCGTTCTTGCGTAACTTTTAGGCATATTGGCCTGCGCTGTATTCGCTTGTCAGCACATTTCAGTCAGTTTTGTTCTTGACTCGTTCAGTTTGAAGAGGGTTTGATAATTATAACTGTAAATTTAAATTTAAAAAACCCTGACTAACTTACTCGTGATGCAACCTGCTGAAAAATGAATGAAGCTACGGCACCCAGTCTCTGTTTTTACAAACCGTTGGTTTCTCTTCCATCCAGTTTTATCCCGAAGATATTTTTGGTTGGCTAAACTTTGAACTCGTCTGACTACTCTCTTGCTTGCGTCAGTTGCTAAAAGACTTGTCCTATTCAGTTGGAGGCTAGAGAGCCGAGAGAGAGAGAGAGAGACAGAGAAGAAAGAACAACTTATTTCTTTCTTTGATCTTCTCCCTTTTATAATCGGTAATAACACATCGGTGATGACTTTGCTGTTACTGAAGTCCATGGGCAAGGAAGGCTAGTTGCTATTAAGTTACTATTTACTAATGTAGTGAATTAATACGTACGTGTCAGCTTCTTTGTCGATTATCATCATTAAGAAAACTCTATGTTAGTAACGATACCTTGCTTCTCTGCGGAAAATGATATCAGTGAAGCAGGAAAACTATAAGCAGGGAGTTTAAAGTCGCATAGCAATAAAATATACGTATGTATGTTGTAATAAATATCGTTTTCGACCGCCTATGATTTAGAAAAAGAATTATTCAAAATTTAGCGCCTAACACCAGTATTCTTCATGTAATTTACATTGAAACATTTATTGCGGAAAATCATTTATTTAATTGACCTTTGAGACTTTGTCCACTATAGTATAGTCATAGTGTGATAGAAAGGATGACCACTAATGGCATAAGCTTGAGCGGTTCCTGAAGGGCACGTTTGTTATCATAAGAAAGCAGTCATCAATCTATTGCGGCGGCTGTCAGACTGCGTAACAACTTCCCATACTTGGGCAGATGTATTTAAGTATGCTTTAGGCCTCCTTAATCATGAGGAGAGAGCCATACTCAGCAATGTGCTATGAATGGGTTAAGGGTGCCTTTCCACCAGAGATGAGCTATGCTACGTTGCTAAGGATGCGTTTGAGATCTACCAATCACGTACATTGTCTCGCCTAGTTGCCGCCTGAGGGCTTAATGTGATTGGTGGAAGGCAAACGCATCCTTAGCAACTTAGCATAGCACATCTTCGGTGGAAAGGCACCCTTAAAATCTTAGCTTTGCATAGCGGTCCACAAAATAATCAAAACTACGTAATATAAATTCCCATCTTTCAATGTTCCGTAGTAAATTTTTTGAAGAAATATAAAAACCGCGTTAGAATTTGAACAATAAAAGAGCAGTTAGTGTTATAACACGCGTTCTCGAATTCCGACCGCTACCCTCAGAGTTCCGTGACAATAAAACATTCTAATCACTGACGTTTGCTGCAATGTTAATACTTTTTTCATCAAAAATACAACAAATAACAATCACACTTTTAGAATTGGCTATGATTTTTTATGTTTGTAGGGACATATTAATCTTGTTTTACTAGAGAGCCAATTATAAAATACACAATGATTTTATGTTCTATATTTACTTGTAACAAAACTGTGAATATCTACATTGGAGATATTTCAGAAAAATTGTACTTGTTGTTCATAGGGGCAAAACAAGCTGAAACTATTAGTTAATTGAGACTTTTTGTCTATATTCCCTAACGTATTGATGGATGCTGATGCACAGACATGACAAAAATCGATTAATGATTTAAGTACATACCCTTTTTTCCTTTGATTGCAATAGGAATGTTTTGGAAGTGAATAGTGGCTAGCTCACAAAACAACCGCGGGGCTATGGCGGAGCTAGTCATAAATTAAAAATGAATGAAACTTTCGCATTTACAACTTACCAACTCTTGTCTCATTAATGTATAATTTAAAGCTTTTAGCTACGGTGCTTTTAGTGTCTAATTGCGGACTGTCATTGTATTACTGGAGTACATTTGAAAGACTGAAGACCTCTGGTGTCAGAATCACACTTAATGAGGACAAAATAGGCCTCTTGAGAGTTGGAGATAGTGATGTAAAACATTTTTACGGAGATACTAAGTTACAATGTAATCACTACACTTAAGTAACTAAGGAAGTTAAGGAATATTCCACTTTTTGCTTCACTGGTTGAGGCGTGGGTTAATAAATAAATAAATAAAATAAAGTTCTAAACTATTGCAGCACTTTTACCCTGGCGGCGCGGCGTGCGCTATTAACAAAACATTATGAATATTCGTCGGTTATTATATTAGTCGGTATTAATATTAGTCGGTAGTTGGATGGGTGGTGCTAGTAGGAAATTTTTTTAAGCACTCCCGTACGTTGAAGGGCAAGTTCTTTATTTCTGGTGCAGTCAGTCCCGGTTGTTATCGATATACGAATAACATATTATCTCAACTTAATACCTACTCTGGAATCAAAAATTCTCTATCTAATAAACTGTAATGTCTGTCACCATCAGAAACCGAACTAAAGACACCTCACTTTACAGGTAACATCACTACCACTCCGCTACGGTCAAAACCAGTCTCGGGTAAGTGATAAAACAAAAATACCAAAAGCTGCGACAAAGTCAGAAGTTTTCATAAGACACGAACGCCTTTGACAAGCCAACGAATTACTTTTTACGATAAGAACGGGACAGAGTCCGAATAACGTTTCCGAAGCCGGGGAATATTCATAATGTTTTGTTAATAGCGGTCACCAAACTCTCACGTTATTAAATATTTTCTTGGATATTCATCCAGTCCATTGAGTCGGGCATTTTCTCGTACACGAGTTTTGTTTTCGTTGTAGTTTCCGTTGGCCATTTCTCTTGGACCCCTGGGGGCTCTTATGCCCTTTGAGCGTTTGAGGTCCACGAAACGACACTTCGTAAAGGCCAAATACTAGTTAGCTGCGCTTGTTTTATATAGTCGGACAGGAAGTCATTTATTTTGTTATAAAATACCCACTTATTTGAACTCACATTTATTTTCTTTAAAGTAAAGTCACCATCATTGTTGTAACCGACAACTGTCCCACTTCTGATCTAGTGCTTAAATAAGTTAATTTATACGTTACAAGAATTTGATACATACAGCTTCCATTTATTACAAACAAATAGGTACTATCTATTATTAATTTTGAGGATCGGGATAAAAATCTTGTACATAATTTCCGTTTTCTGAATTTACCTGTATGTTTTGTACAACTCCCAATCTGACAGCATATTGCAGGGTTGTAATTTAAGAAATTATCAATAACTCCGACCTAACTACATCGGTGAAAAACTTGAAAAATATTTTCCCCTTCTTCACAAACCATCTTGCAAAGCAAATCAGAGTGGGGATCTGAAGCATACGGCACTGTTTGTGCGCTAATACCATGTCAATTAAAATGTAAATTACATTTAAAAACAGCAATTTTATCTCAAATATACAGCTTTTTAAAATTCCGAACAACGAATCAAAAACTAAACCTTCACGAATAAACGTGTACACACATTGACATTCAATGTGTGTGGACGTTGATCTTTTCAGTCGTATTGTAGCACGCTCTGGGAGAGGCCATTCTCTGGCAGTAGATATATGAAGGCTGAAATGATTGTGATACCATCGAGGCTTGCAAAGCCTTTGAGCATGACCGGAGATGACTACTTTACTGCCACTTATATTTAAAATATGATTAAAATAAAAAAAGATCCTGCGATTGTACTTATGGCACAATGGTTAACGTGCCAGATCGTTTGTTCCAAGAGTCCTGGGTTCGATTCCCAGGTAAGCGAAAATTTGAATTCAAGTTCAATAATTCGTTCTCGGTCTGGATGTGTGTCCTTGTCCTAACCCTAAAGTAGGGATATGAGTGTGTATCGTTAAATACCTATTCTAACTAAAACTACTGGAATAGTTCATGCAAAATATCTGCGGTAAACAGGTAGACATTCTCACCACCAAAACTACATTACCCGCATGCTGATGCTAACAAAATTGCATATCAAAGGACGCACGAGGGAATTACGTGGAAAGTACAAGTGTGTAATAACACAGGCACGTCACTCCAATCATACCCCTTTGTGCTCCAACTGCGAACTAACTCCAGTTTTCCCAAAAGGACAGCTCCACAAACAAATGTGTTGCCCCAAAGTAGGTCTTTGCTTCTGGCGCACAAATTGTTTTGTGACTCTGTTTGTATTAGAATAGGCAAATCATGAAGTCCTTTTGTGTTGTGACGTTGTGGCGTTGGGGAACGGATGAGGGTAAACTCAAATATTAGCAAGTAATTATTAATGTTTTGCTAACAATAATGTCGATTTAAAAGAAAAGACGTTCGACGGCGAACGGGGACGAAATGTCTTGTCATCTGTCTGTATTTATCACATACTTGCCCCGATTCTGCTAATTTATAAATGCTTAAATTGGGTCTCGTTTAAATAGTTTAACACATTTTGCATACAAAATGTGTCAAACTATTTAATCGAGTCGCAATTGTTGTTTTTATAAGTTAGAAGTATAGTGTCCTGTCAGAAATAAATAACCTATTTCAAAGTAAAAGTGACAAAATGTGAGTTAATAACAATTATATTTTTTTAACTCAGTGCAATTTCTACTGTGTAGCAATTGTTTTAAGAACAATTGTGACTCGGTTACAAAAGTGTGGAGCTGGATACACTTTTTTAAGAGGCAACTATCACAGTCTTCAAAAACAACAACCACTAACAGGACTAACTGTCACCAACGGGCTCGAAGCAAGTCTTCACATTTAATAACAATACTAACCGTCCAAGTCCCTAAATTGAGTCTTGTTTTAGATCGGTCATATCATGGAGGAAGTGGGTAAAGCAGGCTCAAAATAAAATACATATAGAGTTACAAAGTTATACATCCTACTAATATTATAAATGCGAAAGTTTGTAAGGATGTATGTGAGTGAGTGTGTGTGTTTGTTGCTCTTTCACGCAAAAACTACTGAACGGATTTTCATGAAACTGTGCAGTAATACAGCTTAGACATCGGAATAACATAATTTGTTAAAATTTATAGAGATTTTTGAAGGGACTGGTTTCCCGAAGCGAAGCGAGGGCCGATTAACTAGTAACAATGTAAAAGCTAGACATTTAAACCGCTTTGTTACAAAGCGCGAGACAAAAGACAGACTAAGACTGACAAGTTAATATTTCATTACTTTGAAATATTTAAGAGCCATAAACTCTAAAGCGTGATTACTTCATTCTGATGATATCGATTCAAATATTGTAATTCAAATCGTAAAGTTCGCTATAGCACCGTACACCTAAATAATCAAGAGCACGCAACACATTTTAATATCGCAAATGAAAATAAATTCTCAAGTTACGGTAATCAAGAATGTAATAACAAAAGCATTTCAGTCGAATCAACTCCTTTGTGCTTCAACGGACTCACTCAAGTTTCCCCAAAAGGACAGTACCAACAAAATGTTTAGCCCCAAGTCTCTCGTCTCACGTACAAATTATTTTTGTGTTTGTCTTAGAATATTTGATTTATTACGAAGCAACGATCAACAATCTACGAACGTCACGTGATCGGCACGCTATGAGGTGAAAGATTTCTAAACTATCATTCGATTAGGTTCAATTAACGTTTTATAATCGTGATAAAATCACTCAGTTTCAGAAATTAAATTAAAATTAAAATATTAATCATCAATCTCAAGTACATTAATGTAAGAATATTGCTAAGTAAAATAAAAAATTCAATCAATATTGACATGCTTACATTTCTAGGTATTGATAAAATAATGATTAAAAAACAACAATAATCCGGATTCTTTTGTGTCACATGTTTACGTTAAATAACAATTTTTATTGTTTATTATCCATGTACAAGCGTTGATCAGGTAAAATTTTATATAACGAAAATGAAGACATTTTTCATAGAAATAATTTTTGCTTAGGTAATAGATGAAATTTTTGGGTAGAACGTTGCTTAAAAGGAGGCTAGTTACTCTGAGTATGAAAGTAATAACAAATACATATTTACGAGTAGACCTACATACTACAACGTATTATCATACATGCAACAATATATCTCAAAAATTCAACCCAAAAAGCTTATTCACATGAAATTAAAATTAAATAACAGTTATATTAAAATTAAATACGGTCCCAAAACAAATTACCTTTAAAACGCCCCAATAAAACTTCAATTACAGTAAATAAACAGTTCATTTGAACCATCGACGTGAATTCCCTTTGCGGAACGTAGCGAAGCGTATATCTCGGAGCATTCTTTGAGCTATAAACAATTTTAAGCCCACATAACACAATAATAATATTCCGTACAAAGCCACACATCTGGTGCGTAATCTTTGCCTTTGCCGTTTTCAATTCTCTCTAATCCTTGGCTCTAGAATAGCTACGTATCGGAATACGCCTCCGCTTCGCTCTAACCTCACTTTGCAAGATCATAGAATTTCCATAGCCCCCGAATACACATTTTGTGAACGATATTAGAGATACAATTCCCTCGCCGTTCGACGATCCATGCATCAAATTATGTTTTGGGGATAGAAAAGTTAGGAGTTTTCTCTTATCTCACGAATGTATTTTGTGAATAAGTTTGTATAGTTTCAGTTGTGTCTTGATAAAGTTATTCGCACGTACACTTCACTACATAGTATAAAACAAAGTCGCTATTTTTGTCCGTCTGTTTGTCTGTTTGTCTGTATGCTTAAATCTTTAAAATTACGCAACGGATTTTGATGCGGTTTTTTGTAATAGGTAGAGTGATTCAAGAGGAAGGTTTTTATGTATAATAGATGCATATATTCCCACGAGAACGGGATCCACGCGGGTGAAACCGCGGGCGGGCCGCTAGTACTACTATATTTGGAACTATTCTCGCTTCATTTCAGTACACCTATGTCGCAAAAATGTCATACTCTAATGGGTTGAAATGTCGGCGTACGGCGACGTTAATATACTCTTCGGGAGCACCTGTTCTAGGTATCCTAAAAAGGCTCTCTATACAGTAAAGGTTATATAAACACGCACTTAAATAAGTAGGGCTTAAAAACAAAAGGAAAATTTAAATTATTACTCAAAACACGCCGTAAATTAAAATGAACCGGGCGCGAAAATTCTAGCGCGTCGTAAATTTAGAAATTCATAAAATTTATTTTCCGATATATTTTTTCTAAACATCGAGGCGCGTGAAAATTATCCGAACTGAGGCTCAGAGCTTCCGGCGCGGGGCGCGGGGGGCGCGAGGGTACATCCCCTTCTATTTTCGGCGCTTGAGTTATAGCTCGACCAAACATTGAAGACCTTTTTACCGAAATTCGCGTTCCGTTTTACGACTGTTCCTAAGCATCGGTCGGATAAATTATTCAAATCCCGAAGTTTTTTCGTAACGCCTGATGTGGGTTTAGCTTTAGGTGTTTGTAAATAATTGAAAATAACTGCGCGTTGTAGGCCGGCTAATAATCGACGCTTTGCTTTTATTTTTTTGTGAAGTAGTATGGTCGGGGTGTTTCGCGGCCTCGATTTAATCTGTTTGGAATTGCTTCGTAGTCAATACGAATGCCCAAAATAAACTGTCCTGTTTTGTATTGAAAGTGTTTTCCCTAATATATTTTTATTACTGACCTTTTTCTATAGGAAATGTTGACATAGCACGTAAATATTTATCTCTTTTGTGGTTTGTTAGTTATTGACAATTGCTAAGTGAGATGTAGTATATTTTATTTTTATTTTTGACATAATAATTCTTAAAATTTATTTTATCATAGTATTTGTCTCCGGAACGTTAAAATATTCATTTTTAAATAAAACTTAACTTATTTCATATAGGTACTACCAAACACAATACGCACGAAACTATCGCCACAAATAATCATTACGAATATACATTATATATATTACAATATACATACTGTAAAATCACAGTAAATTACAAACCTATTCAAAGAAGAAGTCTTAAATAAAGTGAAAAATAAACCGATCACTTTTAAAAGTGACCGAACATAAACATCCCAGCCACAAATCAATATGACTGGAGGATTCAATCAAAAATTTTACGCGCACCAAACTCCAAACAACATCGAACTACACTCACTGGTGACATACCCTTGTCAGGACTCATTGAAAAGAGAGAGATGCGCGCGCACGTCATTGTGAAATCGCCCCCACTTTGAGCTACGAATTTGCTAACGCGCGCCTTCGATTTATTAATATTGTTATATATTGTTATTACTGTATATTGAATGAAAAATAAACGTAAGCGTTGGTTTATTAAAAATATATTTTTTTATTATTACTTTTATTTTAGCAACTAATTCTATTCAAAATACATAATATAAATAAATTTAATATAAAAAAATATTTTTTTAATGGGATTTTATGCGAAAATTCATCGGCTACGAATTTTCGTAGCGCGCAAATTGTAGCGGCTTAAGAACACGCATCTACAAAGTATGTCAACAATACAATTTCTCGCATAACATCGCGCGAGACAAGAGATTCGTAATAATCAACCACGTCGCACAAAGCGAGTTACTTGCCTAGCTAAATATCTGCGAGGGTGAGTGAAAGGGAGGGTGTATCAAGATTCGAGCCTCCCCATAGCGTTCCGTAGCGAGAGGAAATTTTAGGTTAGTGGACATGTAGACATATAGACGGGAACACGGCAATTTTGTTGCCTAATTTAGTTCGTGTCGTCTTGTGTTTCTTTTGTGCGTAAGGTCACCGTTCGTCGTTGTCACGTGATTTTCCTGTGTTTAGCATAAGTGTAATGAGTGTTTAATGAAAGTTTAATTAAGGTAAACGGTTTCGGCGCCGCGATTCAAACGATCGCGTGTTATCCCGACTTGGAACAATCGAGCCCGCGGTTTTTGGCGTGCGAAACGGAGGGAAAAAAAGAGAAAAATACACGAAAAATACATGTATTTGTTTGACCCCGGTTTGTTTGTAAACAGTGCGGCGTGCGCTCGACAAAAGTAAACATTAGCGCGCATTTAGCAAACCTATTCCGGTATTCGAAATTCGCGTCACCGATGCACTTTTAAGTGTTAACTAAAAGCTCAAACTTCGTACCTAAAATTGTGCCAATAAAATTAGCGTTCGTGTGTAAATTGTGTAAATAGTTGGATGTGTAAAAAAATTAAAAAATACAAAAAAATATATAATTCTAGAATTGTTATATACGATCGGGAACTTATTTATTCAGTCACGTGTGAAACATTGAGTGGGTGAAATACGTGAGGTCTGAGCCTCTACTATAAAGATCGATAACATTACGCGTTACGGGGCGAGTGTTGGTACACAGACACAGCGCACGCACACAGCCGCGTTGGCCCTACACCCTCCAAAAGTAAGAAAGTAAACAGCGCCAAAGCTTTAAACCGAAACCGAATTTATAGCATAAGAAATCGTAGTACAAATCCCTGTGATTAAGTTTTGTGTTCATAAGTCTGTGATATAAAGACATGCTGGTGGGGGCGAACCTGTGCAACCCGGGCGTGTTGTTCCCGGGGTTCATGCACAACCAGCTGGTGATGAACGGCACCAGCATGCCCTCGCGACAGGGATCGGTGATGAGCTCCAGTCCACCGACTCCAGTGCACAACCCTCAGAGTGATACCAAGAGGTCATCACCGCTGACTCTGTCCGAGCGCACGGGAGCCCCGCCAGGCGCCGGGAAGGATGCCGTCAAACTGTTCATCGGCCAGATCCCCCGGCATCTCGAGGAAAACGACCTCCGCCCCATGTTCGAGGAATTCGGCAAAATATACGAACTCACGGTGCTGAAGGACAAACACACGGGCATGCACAAAGGTGAGTTTTTAAGTAAACTTTGTAAAAACAGTTCTGTGAGTTATGAATTTTAAACTTGTTCAGCTTGTCTTTCGACGACGAAATTTTTGTAATGTAAAAAAGTTTTATAGAATTTTATAATAGTAATTTCAAAATTGAATATTTTAAAGCTTGATTTACTTCGGCGGATATTTATACGACATCGGATTGAGGGCTATTTACTTATTTATGATGTTATGAGTGTTTAATGTGATTTTACAATAATGATGTGATCAGTTAATATTTTCCTGACATTAAAACGATTTTTTCCCTCTCATACGATTATTTCTTGTTTATTCGGAATAGGTGCGGAACATTAGAATGAATTTTCTCGCTGAAATATCATTACGATTTATCTGATTTCTGTATACCTTCTTAGGAAGTAGGACAGTATTTCTTGGAAGACGTAGGTATACATGTACACGACGTATATGGTCTGTAAGACATAGACGTAGGTATATGTGTGTGTATACGTACATAATAATAAATTATTCTATACATGTTTTATCAAATTCAAACCGATATTGCGACTGTGTTTAAAAATAATAATATTTAGGGTAAATCATTTTCCATGTCTAAACAATATTATGGTACCTACCTAAGCGTATTGGTAAATATTTTGCAGATGTGGTTTTGATATTTTTATACATCTAGGGGTAAAAATAAAAATATTGAGAATGTTATAGAACTGAGATAGTACCTATAATAAAGTGAGACTGAAATAAAATAAATACATGCGTTTGATCTAAAATCATTAATTTTCAAATAAATGAAACTATAATGAGAAAATAACTATACGGCATGATGGTTTGTGGTAGATGTTGTATCAACAGTTCCAGCGCTTTCCACGAGATCGCCACACCTTTTTCTGACACGCTGCAGCGTTTAGGTTTAGTTTGAAGAGTGTGGGTGACAAGTTACAAAGGAAGGTCACTTTCAAAGGAGGCCTTTTGTTGCTCTGGATGTGTAACGGACAACAAACAAGACCGGTTCAGAGCACAATGTTTGTTGTACAAAATAATTTTTCATTAGAGGCTTAAGCAGCAAAAGTTCAAATGTAATTTTGGGAGGTTTCTTTGATAATAATAGGTTCATATCAGTTTATTTGAATATTAAAAGCAGTGCAGTAAAACAAAAGAACATTTACTTTCAGAATTTTAGATTTTGGTTTTGTTTATTACATTTTGTTGTGATTTGCAATTTGTTTTTAGAATTACATAGATAGGTACATGATTTTTAATGCTAAGTATGGTTAAAATTTATAAAGAAAATATCATGTGTCCTGTCCTGTAATCCAAATAACCTTTGTTAAGCAACCCTTTAATAATGAAAATGGATATTTTGTTCACGTCTTGTAGTCACTTTTGATTTCAAACATTTTGCAGTTGTGTAGTAATTTCCAACAGAGTTGTTTTTGAAGAAAAATTTAATTTATTTTTTCAGCATAATTTTAACTAAACTGTAGCACACAAGAAATATAAGAATTGCTTGTATTAAAAAAACGCTAAAAATGTCATGGCATGAATGGAAGATATTTATAGT
Source organism: Hesperia comma (assembly GCA_905404135.1). Taxonomy (NCBI): domain Eukaryota; kingdom Metazoa; phylum Arthropoda; class Insecta; order Lepidoptera; family Hesperiidae; genus Hesperia; species Hesperia comma. The sequence continues at coordinate 17,749,747 of FR990022.1, read as the reverse complement.
GAACCCAACTTAAGATTGAAACGAAAGAGGCGCTGTCGGACGCATTTGACATTCATTTGACCAATCATTGCGCACTAGTAACTGACAGATGAATGACCACAACGTACTTATGAATGACTTTTTGTTAGTTCCAATTTTTGCCATTTCAGAGATAAGTTGGGCGCACTGTACCTACATTTTAGCGACATCTGACGTCTCTAATAATCCGTATTCATTTGACTTCTTCAGCGAAGTCCTGATGATGTTCTCATCGCTACTAAACTTACTGATATCCAAGTAATTTTTAACGTGTAAGAAGATACATAGCTTCCGCCCGCAGGCTTCGCCCGCGTGGAATTAGTTTAAATTACCCCACCCTATTTCACCCCCCTTGGGGTGGAATTTCCAAAAATCCTCTCTTAGTGCTCCCCTACACTCCCCAAGGAACATGCATGTCAAATTTCAACTTCTTCCGTCCAGTAGTTTCGGCTGTGCGTTGTCTGTCAGTCAATCACCAGTAACACAAGAGTTTTATTATAGATTTCAATTTATTGAAATAATATATCTTCGAAGTACCCACCATACCTTATCACCAAAGTTCATAAGAAAATATTGACGTGACAACGTCTTATAAATTGGTTTGCCGGGTGACACTTCAAGAAACTGCGTTACGCTCCGCTCACGTTATGCGCTCACAATGAGAGCGAGTGAGAGGCACGCGTCCCTTCCACTCGGGCATGGTTAGCCCGCCTAAGAGCGAGAGAGACAGACATAAAAAGCACAATCGGCCTTTGCGTTCGGCAGCTTGATTACTTTGGAGGTAGATATTTTGGTAATGTATCCAATTATTACTTTGTTATTGACTTCTGGGACTATTTATAAATTTTAAATGTTACCTTTTTATAAATGTTTCCTGTATTCCTTCTTTATTTTTATTGATAAATTTCTGTAACTTTAAATACGATTTCATGACGTTTGTTTACTTTGATGATATTATTTGTCAATCATTCCATCAGTATTTTCTTAAGACGTTGTCACGTTCAACTATCGTCAGTAAACCGACTTTACAGACAACCAGTTTTTTTATTATTATGACTTTATAAATTATAATAATATATGTTTGGTAAATCTGTAAGATATTATTGCAATCAGAATTAGTCGACGGTCCGTAAATTGAGTAAATGGAAATAATTAGGTCTGCGCCGACCCAAGTCACTTTCCTGCCAAATGTTGGGTCTTATATTGAGTGACAGTTTATGTATTAGCAACATAATGGTTAGTGACGAAAGAAATGTAGGTACGCTAATCTCTCAAATGTAACAATATCACTACATAGTATAAAAAAAGTCGCTTTCTCTGTCCCTTTGTGTCCTATCTTTAAAACTGCGCAACGGATTTTGATGCGGTTTTTTAATAGATAGAGTGATTCAAGAGGAAGGTATAATCCATTTAATAGTTATTGCACCCGTGCGAAGCCGGGGCGGGTTGCTTGTTTATTAATAAAATGCATAGAAGGTTGACGACATAAAAGATAAAATAGCGTAGATAAAAATGCGTATTAAAGTACCTCCAAACTGGAAGAAAAAAAAACTCTTGTTATAAAGGTCCCCATCTACAATTATGACCTTTCTTTACTTACTTAAGTAATAATAATAATAAAGGGAAATCGGCAATGTACTCTGTAGTTTAAATAACATAAAATTACTGGCTTCTGTTTCTTTTTATTGTTTATTTTGTTAATATTTACTTTGGCTCACGAATTATCGTTTATTTCTTTAATGGGGGAAATTTACACCTTCTGTGTCGTAAAAATACAAAATATTAAAATTTCACGTTTTCTGATTAAGTCTTTACGTTATACCAGTTTAGTTTAGTTTAGGATTATAAGACTATTTGCTACAATAATAATAATGCGTTATTGTACACCGTAACAAAAATATAACAAAATGAGACATTTGTATATAATGCGATTTTTCCAGGCAAATAAGAATATATTATTTTATCGAACAAAAATACTTACTCACTCAAATAAATAAGTTTGAAAAACCGACAACACAGGGTAACTAATTGATAGTGATGAGTAATTAATTAATTAATTAAGTAACCTACTGTCGAGGTTGCAGATAATAATGTTTTTAACTAGAGTGCATAGACATAAATTTATTTCTTGTACACTTTATTTGTATTTATTTATTTATTTATTTATTTATTATACACGTTTCAAGCCCAGCCAACTCAGAGGAAGTAATTAAATTGACGGGGATTTTAAACCTATACTATCAGGAACACTAAACATTTCCATAAAAAAAGGTACTCACGATTTTGAATTATGCATTTTATTTTACCAATTTTGCGATCCAGTTGCATAGATCATGGCAACGGTGAGACTGCGATGGCGGTGGGAAACCATTGACTGGTGACACTTGACATAATTATATTATACTAATGACAGAATATAATAATAACTTTGCGTCTTGATTGTTTTGTTTTTAAATAACGACTCACAACACTAGGGGTGCGGTTCCAATGCGGTGGCTTGAAATCCACACGAGGCACAATGAGATGTGGATTTCAAGCCATGTGATTGGTGAATCGCGCACAGCTCCGCTCCGCTCCGCCTCAGTGGAACCGCATCCTAACGACATCTTTGCGCATTGAACTTTGTACTGTTTTCGTTTAACATAAAGTAATCACTAGATTCCACGATAAAATAAAATAATTCGAAATCGTGAGTACCCGTTTGCATTTAAAATAAAGAAGAAGTTTGTAGTAACAATTCTGCTTGTAAAAGGTTGTAAAAATAAAATGACTAAAGGAACACAAATATAATTTGAATCTTGCTCGTTATGAAAACAAAACTGACTCGTTGGTAACCGGAATATGTTTTAACAGTCAGTAATTAATATAAAAGGCTGCGCTTGGACGTTCATAATATAAATTGGTTTGACGCGCGATGCCCAGAAAGCTCTCAAAGCTCTTATCCATTTTGCAAAAAATTGCAAACAGCTCAAAAATAACGTTGCATAAATTTTCATATTCAGTTAATTCTGTATGATAGAATAAATTGCTGAAACAAATATGAACTGGTTGTGTGTGAATATGTCTCTTATGATAGGTTTTTGTGCTATAGGTACCTATATTATGTGTTTAGGAATTGTGTTTTATACGACATGAATATTTAAGAGATTCAGGAGTTTTTATGATATTTTTTATCGGGGGAATTAAACACAGAAATTGTTATAAAATCAAATTTCACGTAATTTGATTAAGTTGCAGCATTTTTTAATTTACGTAAGTATAATTTATTTTCTAGCTCCTACAACGATGGATATTGTAGGAACTAACCCCACTGTAAACACCAAGCATGTTTAAATAAACAAGTTACTTTCAAAGAAAGGCGTCAAAGTAACCTTTTATTTGTGTGCTCGCTGCCATCCCAACATGCATTTATGCAAGTTAAACGCAAACTAAGATCTTCATTGGAGGTCTGACGACGTTAAAATTACTTTGTCACTGTACTGTGCACGGCACACCCACGATAACGAAATAATGTATATCAAAATCCCCTGCTGTTTTTCTGACTTAATAATTATTTTCTTTTTAATTTTCATCCTGTCTTCCTTGAGAATTATAATGGTAAACTCTATAACATTTAGGGTATCTGGAAGAGATTACTCTTAGCGATAATACCGACTATTCTTTACACCACGTTTTTCAATTCGTAGAAGTGATATTTTATGAATGTTGACATGGTTCTTGGTTCCTTATTGGTGTACAAAAGAGTGTTATTGTATTGTTTATATACGATGGTAAAGGCCACTTGTAAAATGTCCTTGAAGCTCAGTAACGAGTGGCGTGTGGCCGCCCGACTTCAATTAATAAAAGACGATATTACCGATATTAACTCAACAGAGATTAACTTACAATGCTTACGGTCACGGTATGCGTCGATTAATCGAATGGCAACACAAACAATGAAAAATTATAAACTTGCAATGTATATTATCTATTAATTATATCTCAGGAACTAAGCAACATTAACGTGAAACATGTAACTACCATTTTTTATGTTAGACCTCTAACAATACAATTACAAAAACCGCTTTAACACAACGTAACATTGTTCAATAGTGGTTCAAAGTGGTTCAGTTTAGTATCTGTGAACGGTGTCTACGTGTGCAATGTTTATGGCTTGAGCGCGCTATGTTTGGAGCTTTACATCTGTTCTAGTGTTTACAGAGATTTTAAGTATAGATAGGCCCTACGTTTCCAATAATAGACTACAGGCCCAGCACTCAGTTGGACAGCTTACAAGTGGCGTCATAGTGCTGAATCTTATTATTTTGTGCTCTTATATCGTCCTATACACATCACCTGGCGGTTCATATGACCCATCCATTTTTGACATGGGCCTGTAGTCTATAAGTATTCGCTCATTTTCTCTATGTGCGTGAACTTGGCGTACAAAAGAATTGGGTTGTTATATTTGAAAACGAAAAAAGAAAATAGTGATATCTCGCTTCCGCGTACCGTAATTTATGTCGTTCCGTCTCTGTAACACTTACCTACCTATGTCAAACACCATTTTAACAGAGTTATTGTTTTAGAAGTAATGAAAATAATCAATAATTCAAAATTTACATTGGAAATGTGATTATATCGGACTTATTTGTGTTTCTTGAGTTAATATTAGATCGGAATAGGTCACACTTTCTGAAGGCAGAAGTAGGCATATTTTATGGTCTTGTAGCCGAAGTTACAAAAACAAATTTCTCTGTTGAAAAGTCACTTAGTGTCATTTTAGTCTGTCAATTTTAACTGTTTAACGGCGATTTAGAGCAATCAATAGCGACGAGAGTTAAGATTAAAATACTTTCAAATTTAATTCCTTTCCAAAGTTTGGAACATCCAGATCTGATATTTTATAAGAATAAAGTTAGATATTAAAAAATTGGTTGGTTGGGTGGCTGATTTAAGGGTAAGTTGGGGGAGACCGTTACATCTTCAATTTTTATCTTATTTCCTGGTCAACACTCGTTATTTCATCTTCCATAAAATAAGGGAATCAGAAATGTGTGGATTCGTACCTTTCTCCTCTTTAGTTATTTCAATTTTGTATCTGTTCAAGTACTTTACAAAAATAATGCTTTTTATGTGGGTTTACAAAGGCTTCTTTTTTGTTAATATATTTCTGTTTTCGTCAGAGTTAAATTAAATTCAAAGTTAATTAAAAGTTTGCGCTTTGTAACGTCAGGTTTTACAATATTTTCAATTATAATTGAAACAACAAGAAAATAATAATACTGACTGATTCCTGTGTAAGAGCGATATACAAGAAAAATTATTACAGGTGGACCTTACATAATAGGACTCAAAACAATGATTTTTAGAAATTCTTTCTCTTTCGTTTTTGTTCGTGATGATGATTGCGCTAATTTGGGTGCGGTTTTCACTCGTCTGTTGTGATAATTATATTCAAAAAATAGTGTTTGTTTTATTTCAATTAGGTACTGTCTATACAAAAAAGTTATGTCATAAATAAAACACGCCACTATAATTGGTAAGGGACCAATTTCTTGAAGCGAAGCGAGGGAGGGTTTACTAGTTAATCTTTTTTTTTCATTAATAGAAAATGTTGGCCATTCGTCAAGTTTTAATGGTATCAAGTCTATTACAATGAGCGGTATTGCAATGGAATTGCAACAAATAACTATAATACATAATATATAATATAGCAAATTAGCACAAAATTAACTATAATACATAATATATGATATAGAAAATTAGCACAAAATTAAATGTTCCACAAAGTCTTCTATATCACTTGTTACTACGATAATAACCATAATGGTAGCTTTACCTAGAACTGTATCAACTAGAAACTCTTTAATGACTTACATAAAATAATTACTGCAAATTGGTCTTTTAATAAAGTAGATGGCTTCAGTCAATTTAATGTGGCGGGTGTATCGTGACTGAGGAAGTATTCTTTAGGGAGAGTTTTAAAAGAGAGTAGCCTTCAAACCTATTAAGGGGCTAAAATAATGTGCTTTATATTGCATGTGCTAGGGGCCTGCTATTCCATAGCTATACCTATCTGTAGACTTAAATAATTGTAGGTAAAAAATATATTAATCTAAGCATAAAAATAATAATGTGGGTGAGGTCAATAAGCTGATAAATAATCGAAAATGACCCGTATTAGTAACATTAGTAAAATCCCTATCTCTATGCATAATAATTGTATTAACAGCAATTGTGTTCCGTGTACAAAGATATGAAGCAGGTTACACTTTTTTAGGGGTGACCATCTCAGCCCTCAGCTCACAGTCTCTCAGCCTCAGTCACGGGCTGCATGCTCGTTTCCTTAAAAAATAAGGACGTATGTACCGTTGGAACTTGGAACTAATCTTGGATATATGGAGCCCATTGCCTTGCTATAAAGAGTCTTGACACCATAGTCATAGCAGTGTTAGCATCATAAAGCAGGGATGTCCCGTGCACTACGCGTCACCTGTTATTAGGAAGTAGTGCTCAAAGCTAAACTCGTAAAGAAGTGTTAGAGCCACAAAATGAAGCGTATTTTTCACATGTACAGTTAAAGCACGTGCATTTATAATTTCGTTGTGCTCGTGTTCTCGAACGAGCTTCTCTGTACCTCTTTTCCCTAATTGACTCAATAATACGGCTAACACGTCAGGTTCAACGTGGGAATATAATATACGTGTCTTAAAATTGTTTCAATAAAACACACCGAAGAACGTTACGTATGAGTAAAGAGAAATAGAATATTCGTGTAAATCTTTCAAATAATTTCATTTGATGAACATATTCTTATTGATGGCATCAAAGTCTTCTTCAATAGAACAATATACCTAGATCTTTATTAATTCTTTTGTCTATTTTAGAAAATGGTTGTCCCTCTTGTTTTTTGATGGGTGTACCGATTTTACTAATTATTTTTATATTTAAGGTAAAGTAAGGTAAGGTAAAGTGCTCGTTGTGTGATCACATTTAAAGAGCTAGAATCAGTCTGATGAGCTGTTAATTAATTTCTACTAATACGATGCATTGACATCGATTACGTTGATAACGTTTTCAATTTATTGCTTCTCGATGTTGATATCGATATTTAATTTTAATTTTTTTATTATATTGATCACATTTAGAAGTGGTTGCATCACTTCACCACTTGCTGCTTAACTTTGCTGTTTGTAGTTGTGGTATTATTATTTTTATTTACATGACTACACTCAAAAATCATACATTATAAATATTAAATATTGATAAAATTAATATGATTGTTTGTTTGTACATAAAACAAGTTTACTCTAATGCATTTATTGCATGTAATGTTTATATACCGGAATAAATTGTTGGGTTAGCCGTTAGTTCATCACCATTTGATGGTAAAAAGTGATCTTGATAGAAGAACGAAAGAATGTTGTACAAAACATTAGTGTCAAATCGAGTCTCATATAGTTGGTACAACTTTGCGTTGTGAATATGAGTCATGTCATACCAACGCATCAATGGCGGAATTATTGGATCAAAATGTAATTTAAAATCCAATCCCAAACGTTTATTTAACTCGCAATCGCAAAAACATATTTTAAGATAAAACGAACTGACAATTGAATCTACATATAAATATAAACTTAATGGAATATGTTATTTTCACGAATTTTAGATAACATTTGCTGATGCAATATTGATATATTTGCAAATAAACTTAATTGGATATTAATGAACCTGCAGGGTATATGCAACATTTTATTGCCAGTGAAATATATTAAAACCAAATTTTCTGGTAATAAAATTTAAATATTGGATACAACTGGTATACAAGCATTCAGAATTGGCTCAAATTTTGCATTTCATGACTCTTATATATTTTTATGGTAGATAAAGGATTTATATTATACCTGGATGTTATCATCGTATAGTCCATAAGGCCGATGGTTTTATGTCATAAGCTAAATATTGATCTACTAATGCTATAAATAAGCGACACGTGAGTTTCCAGACAAGCCACAAATGTGGAAAATTGGTGCAACCACCACGCTGTCCCAATGTGCAATGGTAAAAAATGGTATTGTTACCGGTATAAATTAATTAATTAATATACAAGCGACATGTCATTTACTTATCAGGAAATATCGACCCCTTGTCGTATAAAGATGAAATTTAATAGGGAGATAGTTTTAAGTAATTAACGTCCGCTTCGAACGAATTTTGTCATAATTAGGTATTCTGACGCTAGAGGGGTAAATAAGGCTTGATAGTATGCATGAAAATCAGTAAAATCTACTCCTACGCGAGCAAAGCCAAGGGCAGTGGCTAGTTAATTATATTTTCGTGAAATATGCCTGGCTGCCTACCAACCCCTCGGCCTTGCTGCCTGGCTAGAGGATTAAGTGCCTTTATTCTTCTTAAGTCATTCGTTTCCAAGGGTGACGATAACCACTTACCTTAAGGTAGCTCGTTAGTGAGTTTATCATAATGATAATAAACTGCATAAGAACCTTCTAATGCATAAAAAGGTTCGTGAGATTGGCTCATAGAGGTCATGAATTGTCGTAACTACGATTATTACAAGGCTGAAAGCGTTACAGCTTCCTTAGCGACATGTTTTCAAAGGTTTCCTATAAATACAAATAGTATATTTTGTTGGCCAATAACTCGTTCTTCATTATTGAAAGGAAGTTGGGCACAATGTCTCGATATCTCAAGTTTCTGTTGACTGGAACCCGTGCCAAATATAATGGAATAGGCACGGCAGTTCCAATGGACCGACTTACTAATATCATATAACAAGGATTACTGGATCTGATTAGTACTGACAGCCAAGTAATTTGAACATTGAAGTAGCGAACAGGAGGAAGGATTTATTATCACTTGCTTTTAGAACAGGAAAATAAAAATGTAATAATTTATTTCATGTAGTTATGCATCGTAAAATATTTTAAGTAAAACTACTCAACTGAGAGTTCTTCATAATATTTTTAGGAGTATGTGAAGTCGGCGAATTGCTATTTTCTTCTATATATATTGTGTGGTTCCTATAATTATTCTTCTACCCTTAACTTGTCTCTGATTCCCAGTCTTAAAATCCAAGTTCTTAAACTGCTAGAATATAAAAAAGAAGATTTATTATATTTATATACATTATATAATACATTATATTTATCATAAAGAAAAATCGGTGAAATGCAAACATAAATAAAAATTGCAATAAATTATTCACACCCTCACTTAACTATAGAAGCAACATGACCTAAAGCAAGTTTGGGCTTAACTTAAGAGAAAATACAATAAAATTGGTTGTTAAGCTATTAGACAAGTACTTGGCAAGTGTAAGTGTTTTGCATAATAGTATAAATTCCATGTTAAAATTCCACGTCACAGATCCGCGGAGTGCCAAGATTTTCACAATAGCACTTCCGATAAAATTAGGGAACATTCGCCTCGTTCTGAGGCGGATTAAATGTTGAGACGTGAAATCATAAAATGTTTTTATTCCCTGCCATACTATTTACGGATTGGAACGGAAGTTGTGTGCTGAAGAGTATGTTCAGAGAAATTTACTTAAGTAGTCTACTGAAGTTTTTGGACTTTGAAGATATTGGAAACCTGACGGTAAATATCTTACAAAGGTTTGTTAACAAGCTCAGGTGACACAGACAATCCTAACCGATTTTGAAATCTTAACTATTCTGACCATTATACTTATTTGGTGGACTGATTTTAAATATGAAAACCTGTTCTTGTTTTTATTGCATGTAAAATACATCTAGTATTTCTATACTAAAGGATATTAAGAGGAACGTTTCATAAACTTCAACTGCACAGCAGCAAAACCTTCAAAAACTCCTTTGGCTGAAAGTAACAACCATTAAATCGCTGTCTGTAACAGATACAAACGCATAAACAACGTATTAATGTTCAAACCGATACAAAACAACTCGAAACTTGCATATTTTTACCGTTCCACCAACATAACTTTTCCGACGGTAACATGCGCTGAAATTAACTTCGACCTTATTTACAAAACTACTAGGTTTAAAATAACGCAAGTAGGGTGATTCTGTGCGAGTATTCAAATTGGTAATATGTTACAAGTGAATAGAGCGGTTCAAAGAGCAACATCGGCAGTTTCACTCGGCTTTCAACGAAATAAAGCTTTAAAAAAACGCCAAGTTTTCCACTCAACTGAACGAAAACATTGTTCAAGCGGCCGTAGCGCTTCTAAATAGGGTAACTGGAACAAAGAATATGTTGGGGTCTCGTCATCAGCCTTATTAACGGGCTGCTGCTGCCACCAGGCTTACAGAATGGAAGTCGTGCCATCTCAGTTATCTATGGAGTTTTTTTTATGGAATTAAGATAGCAAACGAGCATGCAGCACCACCTTCCGCTGCCGCCCATGACGACTGTGACCGACCCAGAACTAGACTCAATGAGTCTCGTTCTAATTCGGTCACAGATGCGTTGCTACCCCTGAGGACTGAGATGGTCGCCTCTAAAAAAGTGTAACCGGCTCCACACCTTCCTATCCGGTACACTAAGAATGGTACTAAGTACCGTGGCGGGCGGTGGTACTTCCACGGGTGAGCTCTAGGCCCTACCACCTAGCAATTTTGCAATTTTGATAAAATTTTATCTTATCTTAAGGTTCATACAATAATTATTTTAAGTTATGATTTAGGTGTATCGGTAAGTTAAGGATTTTTTATTTCCTTCTTGTCTTAATTAAGGTGTACATGTAAGATGTACACAAAGTACAAAAAACTGTGCAACAACCTTTTAGCGATTCGTGTTAATATTCCTAAAGATATGACTGACAACCGTTGAAAATATGATCACCTGAATCAATGCTTTGATGTACGAATTCGGATCGCAGCAATTTGCGTCGCAAGTTTCTGCGTTGCGACATCGTATCGCATCGCATCGTAGTTTTGTGTGAGTACCCTTTGGTATCCAAATAAAATTACAATAGTTGTTTGCACCAGTAAGGCGTAAATTCAAATCTACCCTCATTATTGTGATAATCGCTGCTGGTTCAATACCGCCATGTATTAAGTAGTCCAAATCTGGCTATCAAGTAAACCGCATGCTCTGCGCCGCTGTTCTTCCACTATCGTGGATATTCGTCCTTTGCATATACTTTCATAACCGCTATAATTATAGAAGCTTCTATATAGAAGGTCGCGCGTGTGTGTATGTGTGTGTTGGATTTAGTTTGGATAAACCTACAAGTTGATCGTAAGATCGTAAGTCACTTGAGATCATCGGTCATCACACAGCCCCACTTGAAGATAGGTCTAGACTGATTTAGTACTACATACTCATCGAAAACCGCGTGGTTAGCGATCGGTCTGAATAACAACAGTTGTGCGATAATACAAAAGTTGTTGAAATTTCTCAGGACTTCCTATATTACGTGCGAAATGTTGGTTTAAATAAAGATCAAAAAAGGAAACATAAACTTCATGCAATCATTAATACTTACAAGGTATAATCTATTCAAACAATAATAAAAATAATTTTTAAATCATACTTCGTTTGAACGCGACATTTTCTCCACTTACAATTGCTCCTCAATCGATGAAGAATATCTGAATATCTGGTCTGCCGTCACGGGCACGTCGTAGCCTTCGACGAACGCTTTCAAAAACATAGAGATATTACAATAGAGTGGGTGAGCCATACGGCTGCCCATACATTGCAATTGCCCCCGGTTAGAAAGAGAAACAACGATAACGGTAATTACCTATCTCTCTCCGATCCCGATGAGCCAGAAAGAGAATGGTGATTACTAAAGATTTCGTCTCTTTTTATCCTAGGTACGCTCTGAAGCATAGATCATACACTATATATATATGACTGAAGCCTCGCTATAAAGAGAAAGGTGATTACTAAAGATTTCGTCTCTTTTTATCCGAGGTACGCTCTGAAGGCTGGCTTCTGCCCTCTAGCTAGTGTAATATCTCTATGGGGGCAAGTCGTAGCCTTCGACGAACGCTTTCAAAAATCGCTGACGTTCCAATTACTTCTTTTATCGATGGCGATGGCCAGACTCCGACACATAAAATGAATGAATGAGTTACGTTTAGACAGGCGGCGAACGTTATATTATACAGAGTCACTTAATCTAAAATACTTAAAAGTAGTAGATCAGTCATGCTTAAAAATAATCTATATATATAAAAGCGAAAGGTCACTGACTGACTGACTCACTCATCACAAAATCTCAGAAACCGCTGAACGTATTGAGATGAAATTTGGCAGGGTAGTAGTTTATAGTTAGAAGGGATCCGCTAAGAACGGATTTTTTTATATTCCACCCCTAAGGGGGTCTAATAGGGGTTCAAAGTTTGTATGAAAGTCCGTCAATTGTAAACCAGGTGTTATGAAAATTGGTGTTTAGAATTATGAAAAAAAATAATGAAAAACCTGTATCAAAGTTTTTTAAAAAATCATCCCTAAATGGGTAAAATAGGGGTTGAAAAGTTATAAAAAAAGTTTGTCTCTTTGTACACGCTTATCTCCGGATCGGCTGAACGGATATTAATGGAACTTTTACTGAGAGATTCGGAAGGTTTTGAAGCAACATATAGGCTACTTTTTATCCAGAAATTCCCGCGGGATCAGGATTTACGCGGGAAAAACTCTTATGCGCCAAATCGCGGGCTTATATTTTTATGGGACTTTCACTGGGAGATAGAGGAGATTGTGGACCAACATACTTATAGGCTACTTTTTATCCCGAAATTCCCGCGGGATCAGGATACACGCGGGAAAAACACCTTCGCGCCAAGTCGCGGGCTTAGATTTTTTTATTTATGGGACTATCACTGGGAGATAAAGGAGGTTATGGAGCAACATATATTTTTATCCCAGAATTCCCGCGGGATCGACGTTCACGCGGGAAAAGCTCCTATTAGCGAATGAACTCGCGAGCTCAAATGGGGCTTTTACTGGGAGGTAGTGGAAGTTGTGGAATGTTATATAAGCCACTATTTATCCTAGAATTCTCGCGGGATCGGGATTCACGCAGGAAAAACTTTGTGACATACTGAGTTCCACGCGGGCGGAGCCGCGGGCGGAAAGCTAGTTCATAATAATTACATTAATTTATGTTTTAACACAGTTTTGAAAGCGACCATCTTAGCCCTAATAGAAAAGGTATTATCACTTCTTAGGGTGAATTAGACCTATTTATTTATACTGTTTACAATTACCAAACTAACTCCTTACAAAAATGACTAATGTTCTATCACCATCTGGAAACTAGACTTACCATCATAGTCTTCATTTTGTAATAAGAACCAAATGTCATAGCGATCATGGGAGACTAGAAAATTGTGATGCTGGTATAAAAAATGGTTTTATTAAATAACGTGAAATAAAAATGAAAACGTAGATATATTATATTTCATATCATTGCACCTTCTGTATAGCAGGTTATATTATTTATTCGCCTTATATGTACATAAGGCTACAGAACACTGAACCTCAAACTTCAGCATTGTATAACTTTAGTTAAATCCTATCGACAATTTATTTAGTTATGTTCACGGTATGATGGCGTTAAAGGTAAACTATTTGTCGTTTTTTCATTTACTGGACAACTCTATTCTTCCTATTTAAATTTTGAACAATGTTTAAACCTCTAAAAATGTACCTCCTCGACTTTACACAGAGTGAATCTCGGTCTTACCACGGATGAAAAGGTGGTAGGTACTTATTAGCCTGCTGACTATCATGGCCATTGACCATTTACCATCCATTATTTTAAAAAATGTGCAGTCAACAATCATTATTAAAAGTTTTGTGTTAAATCTATATAAATAATAGTTCTTATCCTTTGAAAAACACAGTAAAATCACGCAAATAAAATAATTATAGATAGTAGTGTAATTGAAGTATGTCTAGCACAGTTAGATAGTCATGCTGAATTTAACAAAAAATGCACATAGATTTTGCTTCACAAAAAACACCAATAAGTTGAGTACCACTGTCAGAGGACACTAGAAAGGCAGAATATACGAGGGAAAAAGTCGTGAATTTTCTACGTGCTCACCTCACCGGTGTGAGGAAGAGAAGTATAACTCATAAAAGAATTCTGATTATATTTCTTCTCCTGGTATTAAATACCGCACTGTTATGCTGAATGGAATAATTTTTGGAATAAAATATTTTTTATTATACAGGAGAACCACACAGCTTTTTGGGTTAATAACATAAAACGAATATACAGCACGCAGCACCCCTTCGTTACCGTCCATTTCAATTAGGACATTTTAGTTGTTAGTTTATTAGTAGATAGGTACGCTTGAGGACTGGGGCAGGGACTGTTAATGATAGCAGTCCTGTTATTTTGTTGTTAATAGTAGTCTTTTTAGTAATTGTTAGTAAGATGATTGGTGTAATTCAGGCAGATGTGTTGCTACCCTTGAAGACAGAGTTGGTCGTCTCTAAAAAAACCGGCCAAGTGCGACTCGGACTCGCGCACGAAGGGTTCCGTACCATTATGTATAAAAACGTAAAAAAATCAGGTCTGTATGGTCGCTTTCCCAAGGGCCACTGTGGCCATTGTTTTATTGTAGCCACATATTAGCCACAACGCCATCTCGTGGACCGAAAGGTAACTAAACTATCGCTGAGGCGTTGAAAGTATGGGTGCCTACTTAAATATTTATTTTATTCTGTTTTTTAGTATTTGTTGTTGTAGCGGCAACAGAAATATAATATCATCTGTGAAAATTTCAACTGTGTAACTATTATGGTTCATACGGTACGGAACCCTAAAAATGTACCCGGAATGAATAAAACCTTGCACGCACGGGAGCCGTAATTACAAAAGCGTCTCTTTTCGCGTCCCAGTCAGGTAAATAAAGTTTACTTTGACGGGAGTTTATGACAGTACTACGACACGGATCCGCGACCGGAACGAAAGTTTCGTATAAATCTAGTGACGGTATGGTTGCATGTCCGGTAGGCAAAGTTTTTATAGCCGGCAAAACGTATAAAGTTTTCACGGAAAAATAGTTAAAGCATTAAAATGTTGGCGTATTACGTCTTTTGTTCCAAAGTTTGTTGATGTCCAGTTTATAGAGAAATTAATTCGAAAATTTAAATACGTCTCTACCGCTCGCTACTCCCGCTAATGACAAAATTACCTATCTGTACTCAGAGTTCAATTTAGCTTGTAAGCATTTACTTACGACACCGCACTTCACGGGATAAAGCCAGGTTCCACCAACACCACTTAGATACCTGGCGTTCGTCCACAGTTCGGTTTTCACGTCATTTTCTGCCGCGTACGTGTAAACTGTAGAATGAACTTCATCCCTCAGTATTCCCACAGTGCTATGACATGGGGTCCTTCAAGAAGCTGGTCTATCGATTCCTTCGAGGTCGGCAACGCGTTGGTGGCGCCCCTGGTGTTGCCAATGTCCATGGGCGACGGTGATCACTTACCATCAGGTGACCCGTCTGCTCGTTTGCCTGCTTAGGCTAAAAAAATATATATTAAATTCTCGCCGTCAATCTACAATATACCGCAATTAAAACGAGGGAGTCTTTGTTCAAATTTTCCACGCACCTCTAATGTTCAAAATTTATTGCGTGTTAGAATTTAATTATTAAGTTTCGGTGATGGTAACCATCGTGAGAAAACCTGCACACCTTCTGAGATATCTCTCTTATCCTTTTTCTCTCTCTGAGGTGTGTAAAGTTTTTTCATACTTGTTTTTTATAGTTTTATTTTAGGTGGCAAGAAAAAATAAAACTTTTCCTTATCGATACTTAAAATTATTTGAGTTTAAACTTTCATGATCGTGAACACAAACTTTTGAACTTTAATCGTATCGACGACTGATAAAAGTCGAGAGCGACTACGATAATTAAGGTTTCATCTGAACCAAAAGTAAATTTTCACGTAAAATCCTTATTCAACCAACCCGTAACTGTTTGAACGACCAGCCAACTGTTTGTTGACGAGCGATCGTGTGAGTCAGATGATGGATGCGTCGAAAGTTCGTATTTTTTCGCTTTCGCTGAAATGACGAAACGCCGCAGAAAACAGCGAAGGCTTCGTCCGTTCGTCGACAAGTTGTGGTAAGAACAATTTCATGTTTGGCTAAACTAATAAAGGAACTTTTAAGTTTACGGGCAAGTTTGCGGGTCCGACACGGACACGACACGGGTCGTGTGCGATCGCGCATGTGTTCGCGCGGACGCATGCGTGTCGGCGTCGTGACGTCACGGCGACTCGGCCGACTCGCGACCGCCAGTCGTGCCTCGGACGGCCGCCAACATAACGAGCAGTCGCGCCAGTCCCGGCGACGCACGTAAACAATCTGATCCAACATGCATCCCCGACACTTATGATCGCGGCCGGCTGATATTTCGGTGTATTTAGTTCAATTTTGATGTATTCATTTCAAAGTAAATAGTGTTATTCGTGGTCACGCAAAGTTTTTTTTTGTAGTAATAAAACGTGTCTTTTTAGTGCCATTTTTCTAAGAAACGTAGGTTTAGAGTACGATATCTTATCGCAGTACAAAGTTCAATATTCATTGCCTTCTCGCGTATTTGTAGGTTTTATAAGATTAGGGAAGCTTCGAAGTGATAGTGCTAGTTCGCTAGATATAGTTAGAGCTAGTTGTTAGGGTTGAAAAAGTTTTATATACACAGATTTATAATGTCGCTGATTTGCGGAGGTGAGTGCGAAAGTATGCCTTGCCGAGAGATCGTAAGCCACTGAAAATTATGTTCCTTTCACCTGTGAAAGGTTAATTGACTCACTCGTTATAGCCAACGTAAAGCAAACACTCCTAATTACAATTTATTTTGGCCTTTAAAATTAAGGGTCGTTTGAAACGGTTTACGGGAATAGGTTATTAAATTACGTAAATAAACCTTATTGCGGGAGTAAAGTTTTATTGAGTTGTTAAGAACAAGATTAAGTGTTTTATTTAGATAATTTTAAAGTTAAACAAACTTTTTAAGTCTGTATTACGTAAAACTTTCACATATTGACTAAAGCCGCAACTGACGGCGTAGTTGACTCACGAAAAGCTATTAGTTCTGCATCGAAAGGGTTGAACTTTACTAAGTATAGAAGCGTAACCTTTGATGCCAATTAAGGAAAATGGAATTGATAATAAGTTTAGACAAGACAAAAATTAAACAAAACATATTCAAAAGGATAAGATACTTTCAAGGTCGAGCGATAGTTGCTAAACGCTTAATAATAATGAAGATAAGGAAAACCAAATAGGTATTAAGTTTTTTCAGGCTTTCATGTTTCCGTGCTTGAAACTTCATAAATAGAATACAAGAATGCAGTATTTTCATAATTCAATTATTTCATTAAATTTAATTAGTGCCATAAAACCAACCTTTATTAAAAATTACACGCAAAAAAGTAAGAAAAAAAACAATAAACAAATCAAACAAAAACATAACCTTGAACCTTAACATTCTGGAATGTTATTTCTTGTGCAGAGACGTTTCTTATACGTTAATTATCTTTGAATATCATCTTTTGACTAAAAAAATACTAGATATCATTACAGTATGGTATTCCAATATTCTATTATTTTATGTCCTAATATAATAATATAATACCTACCTACTAGGCATGTACCTATAAGGTTATATTGTTATAAATGAAATCGTTATTAGTAACAACAATTAAGTAATAATATAAGGTAGGTGTTTTACAAAGTAGCAGCTATTTTCAAATCATTAGGTATTTCATGTATGTTTTAGATAGTAATAACACAAACGTTTAACAATGTTATTTTGGATGAATTGTGTCACAATAGTAAATAAACAATAGTGAATAATAAACAGTGATCACGATAGACATAAATTAAGTTACAAAAATACTAAGTGAGTCGTGTTAATAGGCGCATGAAGTTCAACGACTCTATCGCTGAAAGCTGGGCTGTTCACCTTTCAGAGTATAACGTATTAGAAAATGTTTCTTTTCGTAGAAAACCGTCGAACACTTGCATTAAATTTGGAAAATATACCTTAATTGACTAGGTGTAAGTGTTATATTTGACGGACCGCTTGCCTGCGTAGTTGATCAGAAGAGTCTGTACTGTGAAAGGGTTATGTTTGGCTTGGGATGATCATGATGATGATGTTGATAAATCCATGGGGCTTAAGGCATAGATTGATGACTAGTACTAGACGTTATAATTTTGACTGGCGTTACAATTTTTAAAATGGAAGGCATAATATTAAAGCTTTAGTGCTTTGCCTAGTATATCTTAGTAGTAGATATAGGTACATAATAATTGTTAGTGGGCAAAATATTATGATGATATTAGTGATGTGGATTTTTTCTTATGGCAATTTGATTTCTTACGTTTGACTATGATTACTTAGAGTGGTGTGGTGAGTGCGATATACATTTCGGTAGCCAAGTGCAATAACTTAGAAGAAGCTGGATAGATAATTCTTCACTTAAAGACATACAGTGTAATCAAATGGAAATTATGCTAATTGTGTGTAGATATGTGTGTGTATGCCTGTGTTTTGTTTATGCGCGCACGTATGTGTGTTAGTCATAATCGCAAAATTTCAACGGTTATTGTGTCTTGGCGCATTTAGTCCTCGATGTTACATGTCATCGATATTTGATAGTCGTTAAGGCATGGCGGTAGAATTCAGGCAAACCAATACCACCAACGTATAAGGTATTATAAATATTTATTTATAAACAGTAACGCGAGCCCTATAGGTAATGCTGTACGGATAAAGTGGAATTTCGTTTCATTTTACATTTAAGCTACAGCAATCAGTACTATTGCTAATACTATACGCAGTAAAAATAAAACATTTACTGAGTCGAAATACAAAGTATGTAAAAGGCTTTACAAAGTATCCGTAACGTATAATCGAAGCGGGTTGGGGGAGGGGGTATTATAGGCGCAATAAAGGTGAAAGATGAGGTTATGAGAATAGGTGCGAATATTTCAAAGCTCCGGTAAATGTAGGAACGTCGGTGCGAATCTGCGATAAATTGGAGTTATGATGATAACGATTCGAGGATTGAGAATATCGCAATTCAAGGCTAATGCGCGAACAGAAATATGATAGTTATATTTAAGTTGTGGACAAAGAAACAATATGTCTACGAGTACTAGTAACTGCCAGCTTTGAGAAATAATATAACTGTGTTTGCTTTCGATATGTAATCTTAACATATAAAACTCTAGCGTTACTTAGTGATTGACTGACAGACATGGTACAGCCGAAACTACTGAACGGAAGAAGCTGAAATTTGGCATGTATGTTCCTTGGGGAGTGTAGGGGAGCACTAAGAGAGGATTTTCGGAAATTCCACCCCAAAGGGGGTGAAATAGGGGGGTGAAGTTTAAACGAATTTTACGCGGGCGAAGCCTGCGGGCGGAAGCTAGTTTGTTCTAATTGTATTCCATACCAAAGACAGCTTTCGCCCCTGCAATTAAGGTACATTGCAGAATGAAGACGAAAGTTTAAAATGTTGTAGTTAAGTAGATTTCGCGTACATGCTAAATTGAACTGTGGGAACAGGTTACAAATTTGTTTTTAGCAGAGAGTGGCAACTTCATATTGTAGGTGACAGAGGTTTTTGTATACTGCCTTTGCTTTGAAAAATATGGGACCAGTTTCCCCATAATATGACTGCGGCCATTTCTGATCTATTGTGATCTTCCCAGTTTTTATTACATCTGGATTTGGATATAAGTGTTAGATAAGTAAAAAATAGATAGATCTATGAATCAACTTGGGTTTAAACTTTTTTTATGCAACTAAAGCTCATTAACCTTGATACGACATGTACCCAACTACTTTCATTGTAATATTTGTAACCAACTATATTGCAACTATATGCAATATAATAAGAAATGTAAATCATTTAATTCTATAAAGGTTATTTAGAAGTGACCGCGGTAATAGTTGAAGCCATAAAAACCTTATTAAAGTACTTTCGTGATGAAAACACATCTTTGTAATTACAGTTTTATCGCTCCAATAATAGCGGCTCACATTCGCTGCATTTTTCAACGCTATTGTATTCGATAAACGAGTAGGTAAAGTTGCAACAAAGAATAGTGGGAATAATTACAAATATTTAATTTCAGTTTTCATTTTATAGAGCGTACCTATTTTCAGTTTTTTAGTCTTCGGATTTCATTTTTATAGAACATTCGATAGGAAAATGTTTATAAAAGAGTTTCGAATTGGACTTCAGATTGAGGTGGGTATTTATTAAAATGAGTTTTTATGACTTTTCTGGTGTGACGGATATTTTGACTTATACAAATACCACAAGCACACCAATTTATAAGGATACGGGAAAAAGTGCTACGACATACATTTTAATGTGTAAGTGACTGGTGACTATTTTCGGGTTAGATTTCTAGCTGCATCAAATATTGTTTACTGCAACACGTAAATATTTCTTTATTGAGTTGATTAACCCAACTTGCTACAATTCTACTCACTTAACGGTTAACTTTTATTATGTATTTTTAAATATTCACAAAAGGCTATGATATCTTTTCTTTCTTTTAAAACTACGTTAACATTTCTAGGTGCAGTATATTCTGTCAGCTGATAAAAAGGATATAAATGAATCTGAATGAATGAGCCGTAATGCAATAAAATAAAATAAACCTAAAATGGTGAACGTACGAGTACATTTAAGTTCATTAATATTATATAAGTACAATTTTACGAATGGAATATCAATACGAAGTCTGCGTGAACAATTCATGTCCTTACCTATACGTAAATAACAGTAAGAATCAATCACAAAACTCAGTGTAAGTAAACAAAAGAAACCGAACGCAAAGTTACAATATCAATAAATTAATCAAATATGAACGCAAACATGCTAACAAATTGGACTGAGATATAAAAGTAATATGATGCCAAAAAACTAGTGTGAACTTCGACCTTGAGTCGTTGGAGGTAAACACCACTAAATATTACATGGCGCGATTTGCTGTGCCAGCGCAAATATTATCACGTTAGTGACGCACCAGTGAAGTTGTGGTGATAGGCTTTATCTTAGTGAAATATTTTGGGCGTAACTCTAATTGGATAAGGCTTACGCACACTTTTATCTTGTTTTATTTAGTTTCTTAGTTGTTATTGTTTATTGTACACTAATAGGACGTATAGCAACATAGCGTTTTTATAGAAGAACGTGGGCATTTAGTTTTGTTTATTCTTTGAAATAATGAAGTATTTATTATATTATCTCATCATCATTACCATCATCTCAACCCATCATGGCTCACTTGTGAGCACGTGTCTCTTCTCACAATGTGAAATTTAAAGCCATAGTTCATCTTGCTGGTCAAGTGCACCTTGGCAAAGTTCACACACTTTTGAGTTTTCAGAACTTTCTGGCATGCAGGTTTTCTCACGATGTTTTCCATTTAAATCCACATACGTAACTCCGAAAAGTCGGAATTGCATACCCATGGGGTTCGAATCCAGTTACCTCAAGTAAAAGGTTGGTATATTAAGATGTTATAATTGGGCTCCGCCAACAGCATATTTTGCCATTTCAGTCACGAAGAAATCTTGCACTTGTGCGATAAGAATCTTCGTTCCAATTAATAACAAAAAAATAAGTACTTAAATAAACTAAAAATCATATTCTGTAAGTGAAACATCATTTTTTGATAACTTTCAAACACAATTTAAAATGAAAAACCTTACAATGTCTTTTTCATGAGTCATTCGCACGTTAATTGAGAAGAGCTATTAATATGATGAGCGCTTTGTGTTTCTTAGAAAGAGAAAAAGACGATAAAAATAAAGGTGTTACAGAATCCCAGGAATCTAAAGATTCTAACGTTTTAACGTTTATTTACACACACAATATTTATCGTGTCACTGAAAGTATTTCGTTAGAACTGTGAAACATGTGTGGTCAAGGTGACCGGATATTAAAAATAATGCTAGCATGAAATCGTGTGATGTTTACAAAATGTGATGAATGGTTCTAAATAAATAGAGAGAGTTAAAAATATGTGTAAATGTAATATAGCATCGCCGTTATCTGGGAAGGAAATTTTTAAAAATATTTTGAGATATCAGTTTTTAAACACATTAAATAATATGTCACGGCACTAAATACATTATAATAAATAATTATGCGGGAATCTTTAAAAACAGTGACAGATTTCAGTATTGTGACTATTATAAATCGATATAACAAAATAAATATAAAATTGTGAACTAATCAGTAGGTCATAGTTTCATTAACGTGTTGAAGCCTACAATCCACTATGCAAGAATCTATGAACAGAATTTAAAATATTATAACAGATAAGTATATGGCTCAGTCGATTAAAGGTCGGTAGGCACTTCGCCACCCTATTTACTCCCGAAGGTATTCATATGTGGCGGTAGATTCACCCGCTGCTATACTCCCTCAAAAACCAACAATGTTTGCGAAAAGTAAGTACGCTCTGGGATCTTATGTGATCGCATCGATGCTTCTCTCTAATGCCCAAAGGGCCTATCCTCGGGGAGACATACATACACCAAATTGAAAGCACTTTGTTTGCTTATGGCTTGGAGTTACCGTCAGTAAGCAATGGAAAGACATTTTGTTTAAATTAAAACGTTACTATTGTCATATTATGTTAATTTGGCCAATTTAATATTATCTTTATAAATCTAATGCAAAATGAACAGCCTGTAGGATCGGTAGGCTTTTTACGTTAAAACCGCTTTATCGATTTTGATGAGATTTTGTATCGAGATAGTTTGGGACTCAGCAAATGGCATAGGAAATTTTTATCCCAGAATTTTCATAATGGGCCGAAAAAGGGATAATAAATTATGGTAATCTTTTATATAGACTACGGGCCCATGCCGATAATGGGGGGGTCATACGAACCACCAGGTGATGTATATAGGACGATATAAGAGCACAAAATAATTAGATTCAGCACTATGCCGTCACTTGTAAGCTGTCCAACTGAGTGCTGGTGAGAATTCAAAAGTGCAGGTAGAGGGAGTACATTTTGGTCATATGATTCTGTACGGCATTTTCACCATCGATAGATCCATGAAAAATAATAAGAAAGCGCGCAGTCCCGTAAAAAAATGGTGAGCCACAAAGTCGGTAATTTTTTTTGATTTTTTGAAAATTCCAGGGTAAATTTGGTCATTTGATCCTGGACGGCATCAGTTTCATACTGTTTCAATACAGCTTCTAATCCATTATTCCGCAACGCCGTACAAAAATCATGCGACAAGGGGAAAAAATCGAGGGTTGCAACCCCCTCTATTTCCGTGGTCTGGGGGGTGATTTGAAACAACATAAAATTAATTTATTTTGAAAGTATTTTATGCACAGATAATATTTTTTTACATGCCGTACATTTTCGTTGGTCCAAAGGTTTGTAGGGAAAAAAAAATTCAAGGAAAAATCCATAGAACGAAATGTATGAAAAATATAGTCTGCATTAAAATGTACGGCATCATTTTTTCCTAATTTATGTATCTTAATACTATTTAGAACAAGGGAAAAATGTAGGAAATTGCTATATTCTATTAATCTATGAATATTT
This sequence comes from Hesperia comma, assembly GCA_905404135.1. Lineage (NCBI taxonomy): Eukaryota > Metazoa > Arthropoda > Insecta > Lepidoptera > Hesperiidae > Hesperia > Hesperia comma. The sequence goes on along the minus strand of FR990022.1, from coordinate 17,726,159 downwards.
AAACTTCTGCAATAATTTAACAAATTTCAGTTTTTGTATTTCTCTATAACTTTTTTTAGAACAGTTTCTTTTGAACGGCAATACTATGTAACAATTATATTTTACAATATCATGTTAAAAAAAAAGTTGCCGTACAGTGTCAAATGACATTACAGCTTTTTAAATCAAGTATACCATGAAATTAAGGTAATTATTAATATACATTCAAATGAACAATAACTTTTTGACGGCATTATTTTTAATAGTACTTTTGAGTGCTAGATAATGTTTTGGAACCGAAGCCGTACTTTTTCAAATCACCCCCCAGACCACGGAAATAGAGGGGGTTTCAACCCTCGATTTTTTCCCCTTGTCGCATGATTTTTGTACGGCGTTGCGGAATAATGGATTAGAAGCTGTATTGAAACAGCATGAAACTGATGCCGTACAGGATCAAATGACTAAATTTACCCTGGAATTTTCAAAAAATCAAACAAATTTACCGACTTTGTGGCTCACCATTTTTTTACGGGACTGCGCGCTTTCTTATTATTTTTCATGGATCTATCGATGGTGAAAATGCCGTACAGAATCATATGACCAAAATGTACTCCCTCTACCTGCACTTTTGAATTCTCACCAGCACTCAGTTGGACAGCTTACAAGTGACGGCATAGTGCTGAATCTAATTATTTTGTGCTCTTATATCGTCCTATATACATCACCTGGTGGTTCGTATGACCCCCCCATTTTCGGCATGGGCCCGTAGTCTAATATACATATTTCATTATTAAGGAGACGAGTGTCTAGTGGTATTTGGTTAAGGTTCTGCATAAACATCAGCAAAATCAATCACGAAAAATTATACATAGTAAAGTAAAAAGACAAGAAAGTTCTACGTTGAGAGTTAGTTGGTAGGTATTTTCCTCATGGGCTTGAGAGTCTTCACCCGCTACATGATTTGTTATTTGGCAAATGACTGAAACAAAAGAGTCTAAGTTAGCTAAGCAGGCTTTACGATGAAAATGAAAAAAAAATACGAATTGGTGAGGTGAACCGGGAGTAACCGGGAGGAGGTTAATTCTAAGCAGTAGGATTGTAAGATTTATAAGTGGCATTAATAATAATAACAATAACGAATGCAAATGATTTTTTTAGTCTCATACACAAACACTTTGTCAAAATAATCGTTAGCGAAGATCTATTGAAGCTGCCTCCAATATGCGAACATCCGAAATGACACTATTGAATTGAAAGATTTGATGGTTTAAAACGTTAAAGTGAAATCACGTTTCAATTCGCGAAGAACGGATAATAATAGAAATGAGAAATATATTCCTCGGAGATAAAAGACCGATCACAGAAGCCATTAAGCTAAGGAAAAGAATTTAGAAACGTTTTAAAGTAGGTATCATATTTTTATCAACCTCTTTTTAAGATGTCTTAGTAACAAAAACGGCTTGGGATTATGATAACTACTACAATACAGGCATTGTTTCAAATTAGTCGATCAAATGGTAGGCCTATAGCTATTTGTGCCCGATTTAGGTAATTCCCAGGGCTACTTAAAAATCCAAATCAGCTCTCCGCTTCAATGGTCAACGTCTAGCGTTATGAACAAATGTATGAGATTGACCTTATATTATGGTCACGAAATTTTACAGCAAATTGTAGCGATGTTCATCATCATCATCATCATCTCAACCCATCATGGCCCACTATTGAGCACGCGTCTCCTCTCACAATGAGAAGGTTAAGGCCATAGTCCACCACGCTGGCCAAGTGCGGATTGGCGGACTTCACACACCTTTGAGTTTATGCGAACTCTCCGGCATGCAGGTTTCCTCACGATGTTTTCCTTCACCGTTTGTAGCAAGTGACATTTAAATTCTTAAAACGCACTTAAACTCCGAAAAGTCAGAGGTGCCCTGGGATTTGAACCCGGACCCTCCGAATAGGAGGCGGAATTCTTAACCACTAAGCGATGTTATTTAATTTTAATAGGTAGCTTATTTACTTACATGACCGTTGACCATGACGTTTTAAGCACTTAAGAGTGTAGTTTTTTTGTAGCGGATTACCTATAAAGTTGGGTAATCGTTTCTCGTTCGAGCACATAAGTCGATTCGAATTCTGCCCACACACATGTTTCAAAATCATCTGCGTATTAGAAAGTAATTAATAATTTATCTGTTACTTTGATAAACGATCCAATTCTCCCACCGGATGTGACGTAGCTAAATGTTGCTTATACGGTCATGAGTGTGGGCATTTATCGGAGCTCAAGAATTCCTAATGCAGGGTACGAATGTATGCGGGTTGAATAATATAAGTCTATTTTTATCTATTTCGCCGCCCTCACACTGGTAGACTAAGGGTTTACAAGTTAAGACAGAAGCCAGTATTTACTCATAAGGATAAATAGATAGTATGGACCGTATTTGAGATGCCTGAATGACTTACTTTTAGGGCTGAAACCTGCTTGGCTACCTATCATTCTCTCGTCTATATTCTGAGTCGCCGAATAAAAAACAAATTTATTAACAGTGCTAAAAGTTCCATTTGGCTTGTTAGCAAAATTTACTTACGTCATTTTAAACTGTGCCGTCAACCGTCAAGCAATGTGCCACAGGGGCGGAAAACTGGAGCCTGTGTGGGATGCAATTCTCTTCTGGCCGTGTCTTCATTACTGAAGGTCGTGCCTGCTCTGGTATTCTTTCATAAAGTTGTTCCTAATTTCCCTCCAGTGAGACCGATCCTCAGCATGTCGGATGCACTCTGTTATGGGAAAACTGCTATGGGATGCAATTAAAACAGAATAAATAGGTATCGAACATGTACGTCGGAATTGTAAGGTCAGTCCGATGACTTGCCGTGTTGTTTTTAACCTACTTAAAAAAGGAGAACGTTCTTAATTCGACTACATTTCTTTTTAACCCCCGACGCAAAAAGAGGGGTGTTATAAGTTTGACGTGTCTGTGTGTGTGTGTGTGTGTGTGTGTGTCTGTGTGTCTGTCTGTCTGTCTGTGGCATCATAGCTCCCGAACGGATGAAGCGATTTCAATTTAGTTTTCTTTGTATTAAAGGGGACTTACGGGCGCGTATTTTTAGATATGTTTGATGAAAATCGGTTGAGCCGTTTAAAAGTTATTGGGGCTGAAAGGGGGGAAGAATTTTCATTCTGTCTCTTTGTGGCATCATAGCTCCCAAACGGATGAAGCGATTTCAATTTAGTTTTTTTTGTATTAAAGGGAACTTACGGGCGCATATTTTAAAATATGTTTTATGAAAATCGGTTGAGCCGTTTAAAAGTTATGGGGGGTAAAAGCGGGGAAGAATAGCCGAATGTATGCAAGTATACTCATGTGGGGTCTCAAATGAAAGGGCACAGTAAGAGAATATTTATGACTTAATCGAGAATATTCTTACCTATAAAAAGTATAAAATAAAAATTAAATTAAAAATTTAAAAAACCCCCGACACAAACATTTAAAAAGTAAAAAATAATATCTCTAAAAATAATACGTCGCGTTGGGGGACCGCTCCATTTACTTCTAACTTTAACACAAAAAAATATTGATAAAATATTGATAAAATATGATAAGTCTTGGGTAAAGGACTAAGTAGGTAGGCATGTGATACTTATGAAAAAAATCGTAGATAATGAGTAGTTAGGAGCGGTCCCCCAACGCGACGTATTATTTTTAGAGATATTATTTTTTACTTTTTAAATGTTTGTGTCGGGGGTTTTTTAAATTTTTAATTTAATTTTTATTTATATGTGTTACCTTATAACTTTTTACTGGGTGAACCGATTGTAACAATTCTTTGAATGTTGGTGTTTGTCATCTGATCCGACACCTGACGGGTAGTTTTCAAGTTATCTCTACTTATCAGTTTTAAACTAATTAACATACAACTATGTTACCCACACGAAATGACTTTGGTTTGACTGATCTCCATGGGCGATAGGGACCAGTTTCCAAGATGATTCGTCTGCTTGGTTGTCGTTCAATGACATAGCATCCCGCATGTAAAAGTACCTATACATTGAGTCGCCGAAAATATCGAATTGCCACTCCCGCTAAAAACTGTTTTGTTATGTATGCTTACAGTTCAATTTAGATTGTATGCAAAATATAGATACATTCACATATGGCATTTTAAATTTTCGCCATCAGTCTACTGGCAATTGTGTTCCTTGCCATCAAAACGAAATCCATATCGAACGCTAAGAGTCTCCGCAAACTGACTGCAGCCACCGTCGGCTGTGGCGCTTCTTTTTAGAAGCGCGATCCGGCCAACAGCCAACAGCTCCAATAACAGTGAGCAGAATTCAGCCGAAGCGGCCGTTAGCCACAGTCGCCGGTGGCTGCACTCAGTCTGCGGGGACCCTAAGGGAGTATAAATGTACTCTAAAACATCTTTTACAATATTTCTGTAAGCTTTTTGTGAAACAGATTAAAAACCACAAAATACGGTACATTTATTAATAGAACGCGCCGACAGCCCAAACTTACTGAAATATCACAAGATTTTAGCGTATCAATCGATCTAATGTCTTCGGAGACAAAATACATTCAGTTTTCTGCGAAGCTTCAGTTATAACACTAGCGAGGAACGACTAACGATATGATATTCATAGAAATTACCCCCCTGCAAACTCTAAGCGATTTTACGTTCCCACTTTGATAATATCTGTTTAAGAAATAACACCCACGTATTGAGCGTAATGTAAGTCCGCTTCGTAACGCGCGGTAAAAGTGAAAAGTAAAAAGTTAATCGTGTTACATAAGCGTAGAGTAAATTTAATATAAGTTTGAAGATTTTTTCTTTCATTTGACTTCAGCAAATTACAAGTATCCATTTAATCTACACAAACTCATGGCCCCATGCTAGAATCCCCCGTGTCGTGGGCGTCACAGACAATAGAAAAGACAAAGAAATACCTACATATATCGTGAGCAGAAATTCAAATTTCCACCTCGCTGGGAATCGAACGCAGGAGGACCCTATGAGCGGTGATCTGGCGTCGTCACTCTCTCCTCTTTTTGGTTCATCTCTGCCTTACCGCACGCAGTGGAACAAGAGGCTCTCCTTAAAACGATCAATCATGAACAAAAACTGCCAAGGTATTTGAGCTGAAAATATTAATCCCATTATTGTGAAAAATTACATTGTCATCGCAAAAGACTGCCAAGTGTGAAATTGTGTTCTGGAAATTTGTGCGACAAAGAGAGCTTCCGCAAAGAAGTCCTAGGTTCGCAATTGAGTTAGGGAAGTTAGAAGTGAAATTGCTTTGGAAGTAGCAAATAATTCTTTTGTGAATTTCTTGGCGTTTCTAGATGATGTACTTCCGCGCTATTAGTACGGTTGTTTGTAAAGACGCGTTTTGCGAGCCAAGCCAAATGTAAGGTTGTTTTTAATCTAGTTTCCTCGTCGGAGCTGAGGGAAACTTTTGAATGCTCTCTTAAAGTTTTTAACGATAAAATGAACACACTTTTTGTAAAGTTTAAATTACGTTTTATATTAATGATATATTTAACATACATAATTATTATTATTTAATCACACACACCTAAACATTAATTTAATGATTGATAATGTAAGCAGCTGATAAGTGGCATGTAAGTTAAATATTATCTTTAAAAGTTAATTGTTAATTAAATGGGTTCATGTGAACGAAAGAAATAAAAATGCAGGATTTATAAAAAGGTATCAATTATTTTATTCGTGAAATATATATAAATAGGTATACTTATTTCTTTTTAGTTGGACGAGCTGTGAATCATACTTCTATCTATGTTCACCTTTACATGACGTCTAGTTGGAACTGAAATCAGTGGCTTACGTGACTTCGGTGAGGCAAAATGTAATCTTATTCTACGAATAAATAAGTGCTACAATAGCTTGATTGTATTTCAGAACCGGGAGCGGCTCTCCTAGCAGAACCAATTCTCAGTTTATACAAATCGCCTTTGTCAGGTATGAGAAACACTACTACGGCCGTGAGTATCTATAATTATTAACATGTGAAGAAAAATCTAGGGAGTGTGAGGTTTACAAAAGTTCACGTTTTTGTGAAGAAAAAATGCCGTAAAATTCATTTTTAATGAAGTGAAATAAGCCTTTGTAGTCAGGAATTATGATTGAATGTTGATCACAGGGTACTAAGAACTTATTGCGATCTGCACTCCCGTTCACTGAAGACGTCCTATTACACGCTGAATACGGAACTTAAAATCTTTCTAAGTAACAGTTGCTGTAATATTTTAATTTCATATGCATTGTTAGTCGATTTAGTGTTTACCTTATTGGATTGTAATACCAGATTAAATCCATATTAAATTACATATTATAGTTTGAAATTGAAATGTTATTTATTATTACAGAAAATACGTAAAACTAGGTATTTAGTTAGGGTGTATGATTTCACTGTACCTACTTTAAAATTATTTGTATTACAACTCATAAATATTACATGTATCAATTATTATCACGTTTTATTTAGGTACCTATATTACATACTTTTATATTTTTATAGTATTTTTAAGAGTTTTCACTCTTTATCATGCTATTGAATACCGTTAAAATCGTTAATCTGCCCTTGGAGGCCTTCGATATAGCCTTGAATCTTCTACGAAGGTCATCTATATCGTAGGAAACTGTTCTATAAGTATTAAATACAAGGTATGACTGCTCAAATCAGAATGTTTGTTTCCTGGCCCGAAAAATCCTTAATGCGGTGACTTCCATTGAAAGGTTTAAGCAGGTGATTATTAAAATTCGATAGCTTCTAAAAATGTTATTTAGAGGTTTAGACAAAATATTATTAGTTACCTCCTAACTAGTTACTTGTTCAAAAATGTATTTAGAATTAGTAAATTTGACTATTTGCATAATTTTTTGCTCTCATGAAAACTTTCCTCAGAAAGCGTTTGAAATCGGTAAGTGAATTTTATTTCATCTGTAGCCTGTTATAGGCTGTCGCCTGTAGTGAATATTACGTATAGCATTTAAAACGTCAGTAACGGATGTATTTCATCATACGTTCGTAGCTTTATTGCGATATCAATCATGTGATCGCCCGAGTTTTGCGTCGCTAGGGATTATGGAACTGGATAGCTAGGGCAGTTTTAGGGTAACCGTGGCTAAGTATGGGAAGTTTTCATGCCGCCCGAAAGCCTGCAACATGGTTTAATAACTGCTATCTATCGTTAACAACCGGAATCGACGGCTTTAGGACCTTTAGGTACGTGTCCTTCAAACCAAGGAAGTGCACAAGAAATTTTGCCACTGGCGTTATTAGATACAAGTACCTATATAATTTTTGTTGATGGCATTCTTTTAGTATTTCTGCCGTCCAAAGATGGTGATGGCTATATACTAATAATAAGTAGGTAGCTTTTCTGTTCTTGTGTCGCCCATAAAATAAGATAAATCTCTTCAAAGAGTTGGCTCAGATTTTAAAACTTGCAAGCAAAGTGAGTTTTACAAAATGCGAAAATTAATGGTGTAATATACTACCGTTTCAATGTTCCTAAGCTGGGTTTTCAGGCAGACCTTTAAATTACCAGTTTGTATTTCTTTTCTTGATCTGGAGGAGTATACACTTTGTGTTGTTTGTTCATACCATCCGCAACACGAGGAACCCTATTGGAGGACAAAAGAGTGTTTATTTACTGTAGATTTTACCTTTGAGGTAAGCGGCACTAGGCAATGAGTCACTCACGGGTTGTGATGATGAAATGCCACACTTCTAAGCCTGACTTAAACGCCGGTACTTTTAAAACCGATAGCGCTTTTATTTGCCTAGCTCACACGAGGGTGAATACCGATCGCCATTTTATTTCCATTCACTATGAAAGTAGAAATGAAAATAGATTTCCATTTGTTGGAACAGTTCAACACTATACAGTGGCTTCGTCGATAAATTAATTTGTCCGTCGTTATGTCCGTGCGGATTTTTCCCGCGCATCAATAACAGTTGGTGACATGATCGGCGCTTGCTAACAGCTTTTGTACTAGCGGGAATAAATGCCATTTACTGTTCTTTTTTACACAAGGATTGTTCATGTCATACACAATTACAAGAATATTGACGACCCGAATGGCGCAATGGTTAACACGCCGATCGCTGTTCTGAGGGTCCTGGGTTCGATTCCCAGCGAGGCGGCAATTTGAATGATGAGTTTAAATTTCCGTTCTCGGTCTGGGTGTGTCCTTGTCTTGAGTGTTGTCCAAGGTACCCACGACACAGGGAATCCTAGTGTGGGGCTTTGAGTGTGAAGTGTTATTATTATTATTATTATATTTTATCTGTGGAGTTCGCCTTAAAATTAAAGCATGATTTCAACACCATTCTCCTGGTTTATAGAAATCCACTGTCACTAGCTGCAGTGGACTTCTAAACATCATAGCCATAGATTCATCTGTCATCCATATATTATCTAGATGTAGACCAACTGACTTCAGACGAATTGAAGGTTTTAGACTTCTGAAATCTAACTGGCGAAAACTGTACGATAATTTAATTGGGTTTTATTGTGTTTATAACAATTCCCTGTATTTTTTCTTATACAATATTTTCCATGTAAAGAATGCGATCAGTAATAGATTTTTTATACGTATAGATTTCCTTTTATGAACGTTTCAATATCGCTAGTATGAAAATGCAACATCACCCTTCTCATTTTATTACACCAGCTGCAAACCGCTCGTCATGACGAGCGCATCACTAGTCACCGTCGAATTTATTACCGTCACGGCTAAACTGCGGGTGTTAGGGATGTCGCGGTATATGACACGGATATCCGAACGTTATATTATGTAGTATTCATTGTTGGATGACGTGGATTACATGCTTGCATTGCGATAATATTAACGTGTAATTTTAGTTATTTTTCTTCAACTGTCAATTGTTGCTGTTAAACCTTCACAGTCTTATTAATAAACGCGGCGTAAAGTTACTCCAGGTTTCATTTTTTTGACCTTGTCATGACATGTGTGTCTTTAAAGTCAAAGGTTAGAAAAAAACAAAAACATTTAAACTCTGCGTATCTTTACACCACGGCACGGTTATTAATAAGACAGTCAAAGATCAAAAGTTACTCAAGTCCAAAATTTTTTATGTCCCAAAAAAGAAATATAAACCAAGAAGAAAGGGAAAAACATTAAATAAACCCCTTAATTACAGAAATATTCTATATCATTTCAATTCATTACCCAAACTGAGCCTTAAATTAATATGTAATTTAAAACTTAATTAAAAGCTTTTTCTATATTGAACCTCTGTCCCATTGAACTGACTCTTTTAACCCGCTGTTATATCCGTGTACGTGTAAAATTAAATATGATAATTTTGTACAACAGCGAACACAAATTTGGTACATGGTAATTAATGTAATCGCGATACAGATTAGAGGTATCAATTAAGGGTTAACGTAAACACGTATCCGTTAATAAGTGTACGGCACTAAATTCTACATCATTTTGTTTGCTGCTAAAAATTGCTGTGACACTTTTTGATTTAAAAATTTACAATATACATGATGTGTATTATAAATATTACTTTTACATTTTTTGATGAAGGTAGCAACAATCATACAGCATCTTCCGCTGCCACCCATAGTGGGGTTCTAGTGGGACGGATGAGAATGGGAATGGGAACCAACGGGAATGACCCGAGGATTGTGACCCACCTAGAGCAACTCAAATGGGAATGTTTTAAAAATATGTTGGTAAGCTTGTGTGATGATGGCTATCACACTGGCTGCAGCAAGGACGATGAACTTCCCTATCGATGAGTTATTTCACAAAAATAAACTTCAGCAACATCTTTTCACGTAGTTTATTACAGCATATACACATTATTCTCTACACTTTGTACATTATTACATTTAACTACCAATTATCTTTACAAGTATACATTCGGGCAGAACTTCCCCTTAGAACCGTTACAAAATTAATGACCTGCACAACCTTAGTTCGCCATATTTATATCCTACCTTCAACCCCACTTTACAATTAAATCGGAAGTTAACAACACTTATATAATCTCAAACAATAAACGAATTTATTAATAAATCGTAGGAATAAACTATTATACATAGAATTATTATACACACAATAATATAATTATTGTAATTAGTAATTAATGTTGGGTTATATCGGGGTGCCGGAAGTAGAACTTGTAACACTCGGCCATCCTGCAACTGTCGTGTCTCACGGCGGTCATCATGCATCATTGCTAGTCTGTTCGCGTCCCCATTTGTCACTGGTCTACGGCGGCATCTGAAATTGAAACACCGAACGAGTAACTGGTTCTTGTAATTACTGCAATTTTAATGGAGATAGAATGAACATCTTGTCACATAGAAGCTCGCCATTTGTACTAAGTAATAGACTTTTTTGTCAAAAAAAAGTTAAATAAAATAAAATTTATTTTTCTTTGGTGACGTTTGTATTTTCCTCAATCGCATATTTTTTTTTTCTGTTTATATCACTTTTATTTACTGTTTATATTTTCTTCCAACACAGAACTTGATTTTTTTTTTTTACAATCTAATGTTAAGTGAAGCCCATCAAAGTAGAAATCTGAAAAGTGCATTCAAATCGAATAAGCAATTCTAGAGGATTAGTGTGCACAAACCTACAGTCAAATAGACAAAATGGTTAAACATTGTTTTGGGTTCTCTTGATTAAATAAAGACCTCATAAATTTTTTAAATTTGTTGCCGCGTACAGACAAACATGTTATGCACCTGTGCTGACAACGCAAGACTCCGGGAATCGTCGCGGTGTCGCGTAGCGTTCCCAAGGGCGAGACTCATAGCTAGCATCGCGTGAGCTTCACGTATTTTAGATTAGGTACATATTTCTTTAATTGTAAACTGAATTTAATCAATAAATTCTATAAAATTTCTTCGACTCGTCTCCTTTATTTACCTCCGCCTGCAGCCGCTCGTAACTGACACCGATCAAACTGTATTTATTTATTTTATTCCATTGCTATTAATTGTAACTTACACAAATTTAATTTTATTTCACACAGCTTTGATTGATTCACACAGCTTTCAATTTAATTTACACAGATTTTTAATTTATTCATACAGCCTTTAATTTAATTCACAAAACTTTTATTTTAATTCACACAGCTTTTAATTCCATTCACACAGGTTTAAATTCCATTCACACAGCTTTTAATTCCATTCACACAGATTCTAATTCCATTCACACAGATTTTAATTCTATTCACACAGCTTTTAATTCCATTCACACAGCTTTTAATTTCATTCACACAGTTCATTCACACAGCTCTTAATATCTAACATTGTTTTCAATTTATCCTGTTTTTTTTTCTAAAACTTATTATTTCCATGTATGACTTTAAAGAGTACATATATTATTACAAATACTATAAGTATTAGTGAAACCCAGTTAATCTATATCGTAATTGTACAAGAATTAAGCACCAGATTAGAGAGCTAGCACTTAGCAACTGAATCCCCTTTGTGTAATTTTTAGTTTATAATCTGGGTCGCACAAAGAATAGTAATAGCACTACCTAAAGAGTTGTATTTCATCAATGAATTTTGCCCTATGCTTGTCCATCACGAATCAGAGTAGCAATCACACACACACAGCAATCAGCCACAATTACCAATTTTAAACGAACACCATAAAATAAAATGTCTAAATATACACACACACAGCAATCAGCCACAATAACCAATTTTAAATGAACACCATAAAATAAAAATGTCTAAATATACTCTTCTAACATGGACTTATCAAGAGAGCGGTTGTTTCTCGTTAAATAATTCCACGAACTTTTGAGGGTAGATTAACAAAATAAATAACAAAAAAATAATTCGCTTTACACTACAGATTACAAAATAAATATTTGAAGTGTGTTGAAGTGCTTTCTTTTTATTTAAATTATGGTACATATACATAGGTACATGATAAGTATTTTATTCTTGTTGTTATAGACGAAAGTATGTAATGTTTTAATTTTGTTATGTAATATTGTGAGTTGCTTTATGCAATAACACGTAGGTTAAAAACTGGGAGCGACCATTTTAGAGGCAAATTCAAACTCTTATGCGAACCGACTCCGTTTTCTCATAAATACTAGGACGTCAAAGGGCACAAACATATACAAGAACACATAGGTATCTGTGACGTTATATACGATGGCTGTACTATATATGTGAACTAGTAATAATAGTAAATATTAACGTGTGTGTAATAAATGTGAACGTGTGGTTGGTCATGTGATGATTGGTGAAAGATATTTATACTATAATCCTATGGCAAATATAATTATGGAGTTTAATGGTATAACAAGGCGTAAAGGCCTTATCAAATAAAATTATAAAATTGGAGTTGGGTTTTTTTTTCTCTTATGATAAGTAATAATTGATTAATAAATGCCCATGAGGAAGTATTTTTTATCCTTGGTGTCTTATAGTGATAATGAAATCGTCAAGAACTGATTATATTATATTTATTCGTTTTTTTTTTGTCTTACGTATGTTTAATAAGCATAAATAGCAGCATCTATTTATTCCATATACATGTAATAATTTTATTTATGACTAATGAGTGATGTGTACTGCTGTAGGTAAGGGACATCCTATAAATTAAATTCTAATAATATATGTATTGTTGAAGAACCTTAACAAATGAATAACATAAGAAGGTGAATATAAGTGGAGTAAATAACCAGTACTTAATATCTATTGATAATAAAGCTAAAATAAATCTTGTTTGTTTTAAATTTTCGTTTCATTGTGTTGTAAATATAATGTTTGAATGAATATAGGAACATAAGCAATTATTTTATTGAAATAATGTTTACAGCATTAACACATAAAGTAACACCTTCAATTGCGTATATAATTACTTACTTTTTATTTATTACAAATTATTATCATTAACATTACGGGTGCTACGTCCTAATGCATTAAGTGTATTTCATATAAATTTCTTAATAAACATTATAGAATGATTATGACGAAACGAATTGACGTATCTACTTGACAAAATTATTAATTGGTATAATTTAAGAGAATACGTGATGAAAATAATTGTGTTGAATAATTTAACATGCGTTGTAAGTAATATACCAATTAATTGAAAATGTAATGTAAGTAGGTAGGTATATCACAAAATAAATGTATTAGGCGGCTCGAGTTTGCGTATTGTATATTATTGTGAATAACGATACATAAATTAATAAATCAAGAGCATAATTGGATTGAACCCAAAATTTCCTTCAATAAATATGGTGACTGTAATTAAGACCATGAAATATACAGTCTATTAGTTTTATTTCGGCACACATAGCACGCTGTTACGTAATTATTTGATTTGAATTACTCACTAAGTATTCATGACCCATGTAACAATAAATAATATGGACTATTTTGTCAAATTCCCTCTTTCATGAGAAAGAGTCAATTAGCCATAGCTATGCTATATAGCTATGCTCTGGCTTTCGTCAATAGATACCAAATATTAAATATAAGATACATACGTATAATAAATAGATACGTTAAACATATCACTCTACAACAGTGATGATATTGACCTATAACTTATTTACAATACTCAGCGTATAGGTATGTTATTGTAAAGCAAGTCGGTAAATGAGGATTTGGCTGCAGTCAATCCTGAGCGTGTTACCAGATCATGCTTATGTCAAAAATGTATTATGTAGGTATGTTGTCACACCAGAATGTATGTTGAAAGAGGTCCAATCTAATTCGCAAAATCATTATAACAAACAAAAACATTATCGCATGTTCAATAAAAACTTATTGCAACTTACTATTGAGCGCTTGTTTCTTTTAATTCCTTTATACCTACTTAGGTTAATCTATTTCGCATTTTATTTTTATTGGTTTATTTATTACAATTTAATGCACACCATAACAACAAATTGGAATAAAAATATTTCAATTTATATTACTTGTGCAGAAAATGCTATAGCAAAATTGCGATTTCTTCCAGAGTACCTTTGGGAACATGATAAAGGTTTTACTACTATTTCATAATAGCCCTACAACCTGGTTGTGGGGACACACAGCATTTCTTTAGTAACCTCATTGATCTATCATGCAGTTCTACAGCATTTTCATAGTAGCCACACAGATCCACTATGTAAGCACACAGTATTTTCATAGTAGCCATACAAATTTGCCAAGTAGACGCACAGAATTCTCATAGAAGTCACACAGATCTGCCAATAGTCCTACAACCTAACTATGGGGACACACAGCATTTCTTTAGTAGCCACATAGATCTCCATGCAGTTCTACAGCATTTTCATACTAGCCACACAGATTCACCATGTAAACACACAGTATTTTTATAGTAGCCGTAAAAATCTGCCAAGTAGACGCACAGAATTTTCATAGTGGTCACACAGATCTGCCATGTAGTCACTTTTTTTTTATATAGTAGTCACACAGATTTATTTATTATGCAAGATAACGGCTTCATATTATTAGATCGATTGCTTTTATTCTAACCACACAGTCTTATTGTTATTTTGCTATTTATTTCCTTTTTGCATTTACTTTTGAAAATACTATTCTGTTCTAATGCTGACAAACAAATTTCTATAGCTCAATTGTACACCCTACCCTGTTTCCAAAGTTATTTATGTATTCAGCTTAATAGGTTGTCTAGAAGAGATCGCTATTTAGTGATAAGGCCGCCTGTTGCACTAATCTCTGTGTGATATTGAGTTATTTAGTTCTACCCCGAATAAGAACAAACTACGGCAAAAAAACAATTACTTTTGAAGGAGCACAACTTTACAACAAAATACCCTCAGTTGTAAAAAAAAATAACAAAGTGGAAGGATTTCAAAAGACAATTAAGTCAGTACATTATTGAGAATCATGTTTAAATTATCTTTACGGGTAATATGTATACTGTATTCATTATAATGTTTTAAGTATTATGTTTGCGAACGATTGTATAAGTGCTTTGTGTTGTCGTGTAGATATACCTATCGTTAGGTAATTTTATCTTAAAGTTTTGTGAAATAATAATCTGAAACGGTTCAGCAACCACTAACCAAAACATTCAATATTTAAGAACTGTCATAAGGTTTTATAACCTAAGAAAGACACCACTTCCTTCGATTAAGACAAAATGAATATGACGTACCTGTTCGTTTCTTTGTTCCTTGGATCACAAGAAGTCCCCGCCGCATGCCAGCGAGTACTTTGGTAGATATGGATGGCGTGTCAAAAAAAAAATCTCCGTTCCTTTGACCAAGATAATATGGGCTGTAAAGGAAAATATACCCACTTCTGAGGTGTGATGATGGCTATCACACTGGCTGCAGCAAGGACGATGAACTTCCCTATCGATGAGTTATTTCACAAAAATAAACTTCAGCAACATCTTTTCACGTAGTTTATTACAGCATATACACATTATTCTCTACACTTTGTACATTATTACATTTAACTACCAATTATCTTTACAAGTATACATTCGGGCAGAACTTCCCCTTAGAACCGTTACAAAATTAATGACCTGCACAACCTTAGTTCGCCATATTTATATCCTACCTTCAACCCCACTTTACAATTAAATCGGAAGTTAACAACACTTATATAATCTCAAACAATAAACGAATTTATTAATAAATCGTAGGAATAAACTATTATACATAGAATTATTATACACACAATAATATAATTATTGTAATTAGTAATTAATGTTGGGTTATATCGGGGTGCCGGAAGTAGAACTTGTAACACTTGTTAGTATGTATGAAGACTGGAACAGGGACTGTTAGTGGTTGACAGTAAGAATCTAATTACAGTAAAAGTTAGGAAGGGGAATAATCTGCTTAGGGTTAGATAGGTAATAAGTTCTTTTATTTCAAACTAGTAAACCCGCCCTCGCTTCGCTTCGGGGAACCAGTCCCTTCAAAAATCTCTATAAATTTTAACAAATTATGTTATTCCAATGTCTAAATTTATAGGAACGCGTCGCGTCTCGCTGCGGTCGGCCGATAGGTACCGCCGCATACGCTACGCAATGTATTTTTAAATCTGTAATATCTTCGAAAATATTCGAAGAAATTATGTGCTGTAAAAGGCCATATAAATCTATGTTAAATCAACAATCTATTTAAGGTATTTAATTAAATAAGGAATAATGCTGTAGTGCTTAAAATCTTCGAAAATTAAGCTATTATTTGCCGTAAAAAGTAAATGACAAAAAATGGTTTTGTGGGATATCGATAAGAGATAGACATATACCATCGCGGACTTTTCTGTAGACCTTTTCAAGGTGTACAATACTTAGTACATTATTTTTATAAATCCTGTAAGGTTAAGCCTGCGTACGCAATGTAAGCGGCAAGAAATGTAAGAATTTACGACACCACATTAGAGACCCTGAAAATAACAGTATTTCTCCATTATTTAATAGATGTTATTATACATAAAAACCTTCCTCTTGAATACCTACCTATTACAAAAAACCGTATCAAAATCCGTTGCGTAATTTTAAAGATTTAAGCATACAGACAAACAGACAGACAAAAATAGCGACTTTGTTTTATACTATGTAGTGAAGAACTAATCTCGAAGGTAGGTACTCTATTCTACTCTTATTTGAGCTAGCCGCCAAACAACTTGCAGAGGTTCAGTTGGTTGAAAGCCACTGATTTCTTTCTTTTCTCCTCTTTTTTGGTCAACAAAGTCTCGGCCTGTGGTGTTGCTGATGTCTGTGGGCCACGTTGTCCACTCACCATCAGGTAGATCAATTTTGCTCGTTCTTCGAATGTAAACATGAAAAATATGTGAAAAATAACTCATTATAGCAATGATCTGACTTCGCGTTTATTATTTCCTAAATAAGTTTTCGGACGCAAACCTTGAATTGTTTTTTTTTTGTCATGATATACAATTAAATTTTAATTTATTTTTAATGGTACGTGAAGAGGAATCCCAATCTATTTCTGAGATTTACTAGCTAACATGTAGAAGTTATTACTATAACATAAGAAACACACAAAAAAAACTTAACTGGAATATCGCTTCTTACAATACATTTTATACTTTCTATAAAATACCTTGCTTATAATTTAATACATAGGTATTTTCTTTTATCCATAACACAAATAGAACCGGATTATTACTAAACTAAAATTAATATAATTATTATGTTAAAATTTACCGATGCCCACTCGGAGGCATTATGGAAATAATGTCTAGTTAGACCATTTGAGCGTGCCCCACGCTTCATTGGACCCATTCACCGATTCCAATCACTGACACGTCGATTAACTGACGCACTCGTCAATTCGAAACATACATTTTGGTCTGGTAAACTTGACTAACATAATTTTAATGTGACTGCATTTAAATTATAGTATTTCATGAATACTTGTCGAAATGTAATATGTGCAGCTTACATTCAAATTCAAATTTAAATTAATATTCATGTAGGTAGGTATTTTGTGAATATGCTTATATACTCGTACATACATTTTGGTCTGGTCAAGTTGACTAACATCATTTTAATGTGACTGAATTTAAATTATATCTAGTATTTCATGAATACGTACTTTTGCGAAATATTGTGTTACCAAGTTGTCCATCCGCCGTCAGATAAGAAACGTCAGATTGTGCAAAAAGCGCGCGAGAGAATAAGAAAAAACCAGATTGAGCTAGATAATAATCGGGACCTGTCAGAGACTCCATATTTGATAAATAGGTATATCCATTGACGTAGGAATCACCAAAATCGGCCCATCGCGTTTGGCCGTTAGGAAAAGGCTACAAAAACAAACACACTAGGGTTGCCAACAAGAAAACGGACTCATTAAAAGAGATTTTTTATTTATTTAAAAATATAGTTTTGGTAATTTTAGCCACACATAACAATTTTTCAAGTAACTGGCACTAGTATAATACCTACATTGTGTAAAAAATAGTATTTTAGAGTCCTATGTTAGTATTATAAATTATAAAATACGCCAAGTTTAGAGTACTGTTGACAACGCTGAAATATAGGGGAATTGTGCTTAAGATGACATACTTTTTCTTTCAAGGGAAATATTTAAAATAATTTTAGTCATATGAGATCAGCATCTTGCGTATATTCTAAAAGGTATCATAATCAACAAAATTATTTAAAATTCAGAACAATCAACGTCATATTAACTTTGAAAACAAACATCAATGGCACTTAGGTTGACATGTGTAAAATGACATATGTATAGGATAAGATGACATGGTACATTGCCACCAACTTATCTCTGAAATTGCAAAAGTTGGAACTAATGCCGTCATGTTAAAAAGTCATTCATAAGTACAATGTGGTCATTCGTCTGTCAGTAACTACCTCTCGAAATGCGTCCGACAGCGCCTCTCTTCATTTCAGAGATAAGTTGGTTACTGTATGTCATCTTACACACCTTAAGGGTATGTCGTCTTATCAATGCTAAAAGCCAGACCATTCGATTGTCCCTCACAGCTTCAATAGCCTTTTTTTTCGCGTCGATGTTCATTAGTAAATGCCAGGCATTCTGTATAAAAAAAGAAAACAGGTAAGTTTTCCTATCCTATTTTACACGGATAAGATGACATAGTATGCCATCTTACACCCACGCCCTGTATGTCATTTTACCCAACGGTCACAAAATTATGGTTTAAATTGTCACGACCATACCTTTTACGTTAGGATACGTTTTTAGCTATATTTGTGCAGTTTAATAACCCATTTTTACAATTCAAATTAGTTTAAAGTAAAGACCCTTACCTTACATGTATTTTCACCGTCAAACAAAACCGAAAGCAAACTTTTGAGCATGTCAAAATCACAAAAACGTGCACTGCTTGCCAGTCCGCGTTCTTATTCCGCCATACTGAATTTGAGTACTAGCGACATCTATGTAGACTCCCTTTAACGTCACAATTGCACTCTTAGCGCGAATATTTAAAGCAATATAGTAGGTGTGTCATCTTACCTGAGTATGCCGTCTTGAGCACATCTCCCCTACGTACATACAGTTACGAAAACCAAAATAAATTATTCTGCGTTGTGCAGTCGTAAAAACGATAACTAGGCACAAATACGCACGCGATCAGTGAATTCACAAAGACCATCGAAGATTTAACTGAAGATGTTCAAATATTGGAACGGGGCTCAAACAATGGCCGGCAATAAATATTACCGAGTAATCCGTAGCGAAAATCGGCAAATTTGAACAGGGTACGAATACAAAAGTTCAACCATTAAGCAAGCTGACTGCAGCCGCTCCAACTCTCTCCGTAAGGTACTTTTTCATTGCGTACGACATTCTACCATATTATGATGTTGAATATCAAGTTTAAAACTTATCTCATTGCGAATGATTTTCATTAACCCCCGAGACTAAGAGGGGTGTTATAAGTTTGACCCGTCTGTCTGCATGTCTGTGTATCTGTGTGTTTGTCTCGTGGCATCGTGACTTTCAAACGGATTCACCAATTTCAGTGCTTTTTTTATTCGAAAGCCCGTTTCGTTGCGGTGGTTGAAATCGATTCAGCAGTTTGAAGAATATCAGTTTTTTTCCAAAATGATGTAAAACATTTGGAAATTCAGTGCCAATTCAATATATTACGCAGTGAACTATTATCGATGGAGGCAATTGTAATATGGTTTTATTATAGTAGCTGTAAAAACGTCAGGGGGGTTTTAAATTTTTAATTTACAGTTATATTAAGATAAGATCTCTATTTAGTACGTCGATGTTTCGACCCAGTTACTTTTGATAGTTATAGGCAATACAAAATATATATCGCACCTGCCCCTATCTTAATAAGGAGTGTACAATCCGCGATGAATTAAGTTTAAAATCATAGCTTATCGTTTTATATCAGTTAATAGGTTTAAAGTCTCTTTTACCATTTAGATCAGATCTGTCGATTTTATGTATTTGCCACTAAAAGTTTGTAACATTGAGTGGGTATGTCGAGTGAATGGAGCCAAATCCGATATTTTATTGCCAGTTACATTAAGACTTTAGAGAAATCTATAACTTTTTCAATATGGTACTGACTAACAGGATTGCAGTCAACTTCTGTGGTGTCTATATCAAATCTATAGATATATTATTGAATTTGAATTTGAATATTGGTTGTAGTCAACAATAAATTACGGAATAGAACTAAAAATGTAATAAGTAATGAGACGTTAAGAATTCTAAAGGTATGTACAAGTTAATAATTCCGATTAAACATTTTAAACATTATCTTATGTTTTACAAATTTTATCATCGCTTATTAACCTTACGTCTTATACTTATGTTTTACGTTTAATCTTACTATAATATAGTAAGATTAAATGATAAATGATATTATCATGGCACACAATACTAACTACATTTTCGTATACTGAATTTACCACTGAAGTCCAGGTTTAAACAAATTTGATCATCTTCTCTGTTATTTTTTTATAATTGATCTTGATTGCTATTGCCTTATTTTTAAGACAATGTAAAATCATTTTTTGCAAAGTTATGACTTAAATGAATTGGTCATCTAATCAACTTTCTATAATATTTACTTAGAATAACAAGGCTCACAGGTTGCACCTTCTATTTATAATCCATTTCCACAGTTTCGGGGGGCGTTATTAAGCAATTATGAACTAGTTAGCATAACTGATTCGGTCAACTGATTTATGCTAAGCTTCGGCTACTATAGTCGGCACAATCATAAGATTCCGATATGACGTCTGTCATGTATGAACACAAACTAACCTTGTATGGACGTCTTCAACTTACTTTTACGGAAATATATTTTTTCGATTTGAACCGCTGGTAATGATACTATGAAGTGAAGATATTTCGTAGTGAATGATAGGTCACTTTGGTTAAATTATGCAATGCACTATTTACTGTGCATATACAGTATACAGTTTGTATTTATTATCAATGCAGCTTTATAAGTAGGTACATATGTACATGTGAATCCACCTCCTCTTCGCTTTGGAAAATTGTTTTTATGTTTACAGATAATAAACACTTCTTCCCATTTTTGCAACATATTTTATTGGTACATCGCTTCTATTGCTCATAGCATGATGTTATAAAATTGCCCACAGTTTCTTAAATATTTTAATTAGGCATTAGTCCGTAATATTAAACGCAAGTAACTAGCGGGTTAAACGAATTGGAGTAATATTGTTTACTTACTACGAGTATTTAGATAGGTACTTACTTACTTATACGTACTTACATAGGTAAATACTAGAAATTCTGGAGAAATATGTAAACCATCCCTGCTTGTTTTTTATTTGTGTTATTTATAAATTGTATTAATAATTTAATTTTATTTTAATCAGTTTACATCATAAATTGTGTAAAATTGAACAAATATTTAAGACGTCACTACAATGTTTTATAAGGAGGCTGGATTTATAGTAATGTGACCTCTTGAAACAATTTATGAATCGACCATAATCGATACATTACTATAATCAAAAGTATGTGCTACCATGTCACACCCAAAATACAAATATTTATAGATTCCTTAATATATCTAAAGCATTGCGATTTTTCGTAGCTATTATAAATTCCCGATACATACGTTTTTAAGCCTTTTCCACTCAAATCGGATAATTATTAACCGTTTAATAGTTTCTTCGTTTTCACTAGATTAATGAAATTTCCATTTTAATAACTAATATAATTTCCTCACCTTAACTTACTAGTCAAATTGCTTTAATTATCCCTTTCGGTGTTAAGCTCAACGCTACATCTGTTTTTAACCGATTTTAAGAAAACAATCAAAGATCGGTTTATAAATTATCATTCCGAACTTAATTAACGAAACGATTAGAAAGTCTTATTACTTATAATCGGTTAATTTTATAAATCGGTTTATTTAATGCATCGATTTTTGTTGTACTTCACTATTGTCACTGTAATGACAGCCGTCATATCGGAATCTTATGATTGTGCCGACTATAATGAGGCGTATTCATAGACATCGCATATTAATGTTACATTAATAATTTACGTTTTGCTGCTGGGGTAATGTAACGATTGTTGTATAGGTTGTAGTGCAATGAATTGTTATGCAAATATTAATCAACCAGTTTTAAAACTTTTTTATGTATGTACTTTCATGAACATAATCTACATTCTACACTAGAATTATAAGGAGATTTTTTTGCTAGTTACCACTGAACGGTATAGTATGTATAAAAAGTTTATTGAATAGACGATGAATATTGGTTAACTTGTATACAACTCTAATACATATTTAATTTATAAATAGTTTTTTTTGTAATATTCTGTTAAGAGGAGATTACTACCAAAATTATCACTCATCCATTATCGATAGAAATAGAAGCGAGAGATCGGTTTTATCAGTGACTCTCTAACCAAAACGCAAAAAAAGTTACAATCGATTTAAAATCGAATGAAGAATAAAAATCCAAAGTTACCGGAGTTTGTTCTGTTATCGATTTGGCAATCTTGATTCGCGTCTAGAGCCTTAATCGATTGTGTGCCAATTGTAGTTAATTAAGTTTAGCTGAAAAATCTGTTCGGCTCAGTGCTAGTGTATTTATTGGTTTTAAGGCTGGCTGTTCTAAGTTAGCTCAAGCTATTTACGGTTTAAGATCCTTTATTTCTCATAAGATTACA
Organism: Hesperia comma; assembly: GCA_905404135.1. NCBI lineage: Eukaryota > Metazoa > Arthropoda > Insecta > Lepidoptera > Hesperiidae > Hesperia > Hesperia comma. The sequence continues at coordinate 17,703,499 of FR990022.1, read as the reverse complement.
AAAATCACTTACTGAGAAACATTAATATCATGTTAGTAATTTTACAAGTGAGCGTACTTACAGACGATATATTATTTTTAACACACTCACTAACATAACAATTAATTCACATTAATAATATGCACAATTACATAAAGTTATTAGTTAAATGAAATAATTAATCACTTTATAGACGCTCAATTTAACAAAAATACATGAACATAACAGATTTTAAGAAAAGTAAATGTATGTAGGTAGTTTTGAATCATTCATTTCAAGTAGTAAGACCGATTCGAATGAACCAGAACTTATACACGCCCGGTCGCACCGTAAATTATGCTTGTTGTTACTTGATCAATAGTTATGTTTCAGTTGTTTGTACTTTATGACTTTTTATGTTATGTAATGTTAGTATGGTATCTAAATGTATTTATTTACTTATTTGTAGTTATCGAGTAATAGATAAATTACTTACAATAGTTTAGATAGAGTATTATTATTATATTAGTATTTTATTTTAGTTTCTATTTTTAATAAAAAATATGTGTGTATATTTGTATTATTATTAATAGTTGTATTATAATAGCTAAAATAGTGTTATGAATTAAATTACATTAAATTATATTTGATTAAATAAATTTTAACATATTTTACAACATCATTGAATAAAATAAAATAAATGCATCTATTTAATTAAAAATAGTTTGCCCAATCTATTATTTCATTATTATTATTTATAGTTATACAGAGAATTCTATTCATAAATTAGATTCCAACAGTTCATTTAAAATTTATAATTAAAGAATAATAATAAAATTCATTTTTATTAAATTAGGTATGACGTAATAGATTTAAACTTAAGCGTCAGAGGTAAGTAGACGATTCATTTAATAAATATTGCTTTAGGCATTTAGCGTATACAAGCATAGACTTACATTGTTTTATGTCTTTTGGCAGTTTGTTGTATAGTTCTGCCGTCATAACGAAGAGTGCAATAACTAGGTTTTGATTACTTTCGAGATAATCGCGGTTAAAAGTTAAATTTTTGTTTTGTGTGTCTCTTCGTAACCATAAAAGCTGTTGGTTTGAAACTTTTACTATACGACAGATAATAAATTCTTAATTTTATGTAGTATATAATATTTGTATATAACTTTATATATATACTTTAAACGCAATTTTATATATGTCATTGGGACATATGAATTGTTTTGATACAGTATTCCTAATCATAACTGCAATAACTACACTACTTATTGCAGTTTTTTTTAGTAAACTGACGTATTATTGACATATTGCTCTTTTATGTAGCACAAAATACAGTTTCTTCCAACCATAAGTGCAATAACTGTCCTAGTTATTGAGATTTTCCACAGTAAAATATTTTAATTAGATATAAGGCAGAGATGGTTAATTGTAAGAATATAATAATTTATACCAAAATATATTAAAACAATATATTTGGTATGAAAATATTTATTTATAAAGTACAATTATATGAAATTGTAAAAGTCTAAATAAATTTTATCAATGAAATCACTACATAGCGTTTTCTTACTTACATTCTACATTCAACAATTAATAAAATCACAACTTAGAAACTGTAGTTGGTAATTCGCATGTCATATCAATAGAAAAAACGCTTTTAACAATCAACAAACTTTTCTTCTTTTTTTATCTCTTTTCTTATATAAAAACAGTAAAATCATGTATCCCTAAAAAATCGAGATAATTAGATATAATCCACGTTACGTTTGTATTGGGACATTGTTTGCGAAGATCATTGTGGTGTCAATTCACCACAAATTCAATAAGTTTTTCGAAGAAATGCCAGGATTCTGCTGCCTTAGTGGCAAAACGAAATTATCAGTATTGACACCGCCATCTGAACCATTGCATTTCTGTTTCGTGGCAAACCAAAAGAATCGCGACATTTTCTAGCCAACAACCAAACCTACAATAGTTATTTCCAAGTGATTTCATTTGGGACAGAAATTATTGAAGAACCAGGATTTAATCCAATTTTGAAGGTATTTACATATTTTTGTTTTTACGCACAAATCAGAAGTAACTTTTATAATTATTTCTGAAGGAAAATAAGATAAAACATTATATATTGGTAGAGAATGACACCAGGCAAAGTAGCAAAATAGCATAAATACATATTTAAATAAATAAATTTCCTGACATGTTGTTTCATAGGTAAATGGGATTAAAATGATTGGATAATGACTTTGCGTTTTATTCTGTAGATGCACGGAAAATTCACCATCGAATTGGATCATTGCCGTCTCTCGGAGATCCACAACATATTTTTTACAAATACACCTCATGGACAACATGGGAAAACAACTTAATTGACGTCTAGAGATTAATACAACTATTCTTCCAGACATGCAATAACGACTTCATGAACATCATGCATTGGTTAGGATATTCAAGACTGCTTTGGAGCGCATGTCAAATGATGACTACAAAGTCTTTTTCAGAGTGGAAAAACGATCAGTTGGAATAAACGAACATATACGAAATATACGAAAATAAAATAGTTTGATGTTGTCAATTTCATTATTTCATAATGAAGGATTTAACATTATCAATTTGTATTAAATTTTTCAAATAGTATAATCTGGTCTATCATTGACTGTTTGGCGGAACGAAGTTCGCCAGGCCCGTTAGTAAGTAGTAAGACTAGTAGTACATTTAGTAAGCTAGACATTTTACGTAACAAATTTCCTTATGATAAATGCAATAACTCTTTAAATGTTGCGCTTATAACTAGTAAATGTATTAAAAATTTATAAAACGTACTAGTCATAAGTGCAGTAACTGAGACTTATTGCCGTTATTTTAAGTAATACGACAAAATATCAAAGCTATCCAAGTCATAACTCAAGATATTTCGGTTATGATTTGCTGCTTAAAAACCGTAACTTTAGATATTGCAGTTATGATAACCAACAAAACCAAAACTAATGAAGATACAAAAAAGACGTCTAAGAAGAAAATATAGAGCTCATTTTCCTGATTATGGATATGTTATTAACTCAATTTGCTCAAAAACACGAGTTATTGCACTCTTCGTTAGGACGGCAGAGTTGTGCCCCTTCGTATAAAATATTGGTTTTCCCATATTTGGTTCTAGGAGCACGTAGCATTATATTGCTTGCGCTTCGAGTTTTTATTTTTTGAAATTGCTGTTTCTTTGTGAATGTAACGCGACAATGAATATCTCGTGTAATTATTTTTCTTACTGTAATGCATGTGTTATACATATAGTTTTGTTTTATATTCAGCAGTTTCGTCTCTTTATAAATTTTGTGCGTCCTTGTTTGGTAATTGTAATGAAATAAGGTTTTAATTATTTTATTTTGCGCAGTTTGCAAATGACGTAGGTTCGTTTTAGAGGCTGATCCCCAGATGTTTATTAGGTAATCTAAGTGTGGCTTAACAAGAGAGTTGTATATCATAAAGCGCACTTTCACTGGTAGACATCGAATAATATTACGTAGGACTCCCGTTAGTGATGCCAGTTTAGAACATAATTTTTCTATATGAGGTTTCCAAGTTAATTGATCATCCAAAATAAGTCCCAGATACTTTTCTTGTTTTGATCTTTGGAGTGTGTTGTTATTGATAGTTAGAGGAGGATAGTCATTTAGTTTTTTGTTTATGGCAGCAAAGATCATATATTTAGTTTTTGTTTCATTTATAGTTAACAAATTGCTCAAAAACCAGTTTTACAGTAGATTCAAGTCGTTTTGCGCTTGATACACTACAGTTTCCACCGATGACCCAAAATAAAACAGACAGGTATCGTCAGCATATAAAGTAATACGGCCATGTAGACCTATATCATGTATATTATTGATATAAATGAGAAATAATATTGGTCCTAACAGGGATCCCTGTGGTACACCGTAAGTAATCAGTTTCATGCTGCTTTTAGTTCGTCCTAGCTTAACCACTTGATATCTATTTGTCAAGTATGACTTAAATATGTCCAACGCTATTTCTGTAATACCGGCTTGCTTATTTAGTTTTTCAAGTAGTAGGGTGTGGCTAACTGTATCGAACGCTTTTTTTAAGTCAATAAAGATACCCAGGGCTACTTTTTTTTCGTCAATATTGACCTTAATATGAGTAATGACATCAATTGCGGCTGCTAAAGTGTTTGACTTGGCTCTGAAGCCATATTGGCCTTTGTAAAGAAAATTTGTGGACTCAAGATGTCTCATGAGTCTGTTGTAGATAACCTTTTCGAAGATTTTTGAAATAACTGGGAGGACTGATATTGGTCGATAGTTATTAACATTCAGTTTGTCTCCAGATTTAAGGCATTCTATTTAGATTTCAATTCAAACAATTCAGCGATGGTTTAAAAAGTATAGTAGGTATGTATATAAAACTTAATTTACATCGAATTATCTACGTCATTTTTTAACCGACTTCAAAAAAGGAGGTTCTCAGTTTGACCAGTATGTATGTATGTATCTATGTATGTATGTATATTTGTGCGCGATTATCTCGCGTTTGGTTGAACCGATTTTGATCCGGTTTTCAGCATAATATTTGGCAGACCTAGAGAAGAATTTAGGAATATTAAACGCGTTAAACTGAACCGATTTTTACTTTTCAGCGTTAAAGTCGTTTCTATTTTGTTGAAAGTTATTTATACCTAATAATAACGCTGCATACTCATAGTCTTACACTAGGATTCTTCGTGTCGCGGGTGCCATGTACAACACACAAAGACAAGGACACAACCAGACTGAATAGAAATTCAAACTCGTCATTCTGCCCCGACGAAAATCGAACCCAAGACACGACTTAGAACGGCAGTCTGATTAGGTAACCTTTGCACCATCGATATCAATTGCGATGCAATTTTCTTTTTTTATTCGAAAGCTAGTTCCATATCCCATATCTAAGTAACAACTGACGATTAGTTTTTGAGTTATGCCCACTTGTCGATATTAAAGTCCCCTTATGTAAAAAGTTGGTTATTATTTGTTATACTTCACATCTCCATAACCGTTAGAATAAGCATCAATACCTGTAACAAATCCAATACCAACGTCCACATCGATACCAATTCGTCCATCAATTTCTATGATGGATACTGGACCGGGTCTCTCTCGTCCATTTGTAGTAACAATAACTCCTTGTCCTTCATACATTCGTACATTAAGACCAGCACTCATATCGCCACATAACTCACGGGCAGTGTCAGGTGAAGCTGCGCACTATCTTATTTATTTTCCTACGGAGAGCCATTCGCGGCAAGCTGTATATTGATCTGTCACCGCACATTTGTATGGAGGATTTATTGTGATTCGAACTGAATTGATGATGCACCCTCGCATCTGGCGGACGGATTCGAGGGTATTTCGCATTTCGACGACAATGTAATGGACTACCCTAATGCGCTTTGTATACCTTTATTTGTATTTTCCCGTAATGTTCTACGACTTTATTCGCGTCTCTCGTCTTATGTTATATCTGTTCGTTGTCTATTGTCATTGGCGTTTTTTGTGGTAGTTTTATGTGTTCTTTATAATTCAATAATCATGTAACTTTTCTTACGTTTAAATTTATTCTCATTTTAATTTTTAGTCTTTTACTTTTTTTTTGATGATGATTTGGTGTTTCTTGTCTGTTCGTATGTCAGCAAAAACCATGAATTATAATAAACAATTTAAGGTAATGATTACATATTCTGTGTGATATAAATGTTTGTCTGGTTATGGATAGAGATTGCTTGGGGCTTGGGAAAGGACATCATTTTAACATTTTTATTTCGGAATTATTCCCTTAACGGGGTACGAAAGAGGAAAGACCCATTTGGTGTCCCATGACTTTGAATGAGCCATAGAATACTTTATTCCTGGTGATAAGTTCCGATGGAATCATTTTGATGGCATTTTATCGTTGTTCTTTCTCACGGCTTCACACCCTTTTATACAGGCGAAGTCATACGCAAAAACTTGTAAAACAAATATAATCTAATGAATCCTTAAGTTTTAAGGCAAATTTATGCCCGTAGGAAGCAGTTAAGTCAATTTTATCCAATGGGGCATCCGACCCTATTAACTAAATTATTGATCTAATCTTTAAAGTTGCCCTTATGAACTTTTAAGTCCGCAGAACTTATTCAGATTGAGCTTCGTACAGTCAAGCCTGGAAGACATAAGCCACGTTATTTCAAATTTAGTTTACCAATCATTAAGAGTCTTGCATTAAATTCTTTTTTATTTTGAAATAAAGCTTAAAAAATTATGATCATGAAGTCTTTGAGACTTTATTTGATGAAAAGTAAGGGCTCATTCACACGAGGACGAATCGTCTTTTTTCACGAATCGTCTTTTTTCACGCTTGACGAATCGTGAAAAAAGACGAATACGGATACGTCTTTTAGAAATCACGAATCGTGAATGTTTTATGATTATGACAGATCCGTTGTAGTATTCACGTCCATTGTGTTTCTGAACCAATCTGAACTGAGCTAAATCACGAAATAAATGTGAACTTCAATGCGGATATTTTGACAAATCGTGAAAAAACACGATTCCGTATTCAATGTGAACGTCCATCCGTCAAGACGTATCGTGTTTTTTGCCGAATCGTCAAAGACGTATTCCGTGGGAATGAGCCCTAACAAGTCAAAACAAATATTCAAATGTCTTGGATTCCTAAACGTATCAAAATTAAATGTTTTCGTTGTTTATTTCACATCTGTGATCAAAATATAAATCATTATTTTCACTACGTTTATCCTTAATTTTGAGAATCACTTTACATAATAAAGTTGTTTAAAAAAATCGGAATAACTGAAAAATACTCGCCAGCTGTCACTCAAATTAAATGGATATATGCGACATGTATAATAGCTTCTTGAAGAGTCTGCAGTTTGATTCTTGGCCGGATGAGACGTTCGGATACGAGACAGAGAAATAATTTATTTTCTCAACCGTGGATATTTGTATAATCTGTACCTATTGTGTATGCCACCCCCGACAGAAAATTCTAGTACGGGGATAAGTAATATGAAGATATAAGTAAGGGATAAGTAGTATGTAATGTAATTCATTAGGGATGGTGACACTTACGAAGCATGAAGAAATATTATTTTAGGTTTCAAATAAAAAAACACGTATCCATTGCCACAAACTACTGCTTTGCTTTTTGTAGTAATAACTAAACTCGGATTGTGAAGTTTTTTTAATAATTTAAGTAAACAATGTTAATATTTTTCTAGTGAGAGCTGTTGTTTCTGAGAATCACAATATTTTGCTTTCGTTCAGTTGATACGAGATTGGCTCAGTATTATTTTAGGTTTAGTATAAACAGCGGGACTTTCCATGTCTTTTTTTATTTTTCTGTCTGCTCTGCTTTGGGAATTGGAAAAATTGGTTTGTGAACTAGCATATCAATAAACAGTGATATCTCAGTGGGCTTGAATTATCATATTTCCGATCCAATATTTGTGTAATGTACGATTAGAAAACGTTCTATCACCGCAGCTTAAAGTAACCTGTATTTTGATGAATTCTGTCTTTTTAAAGGAGATCAACTGAATTAGTTCCTGTTAAAAGTTATATATTTTTTTATTTTGTAATAACTAAGTATAATGTTTTTGTGTAACAATTTCGTGCTCAGTAAAAAAATCTGAGGCCACATTTTTGTCACGTTAGCCGATGGTAGTAGCAAATAGTCGTTTTGTAACAATTCATACTATTCTACCATACATCATGATAAGGAATTTCGTTCCAAATATAAGTCAATTGTTGCATCCATCTTTGATTTAATTTTTTCTTTCCTTTTCTTTCTTGACCGGTAACGTATAGGTGATGTTTTTGGTATTGCTGATGCCTATAGATGACAGTGACCACTTAAGATTCGGCGGCGTTCTTTGTCGACTATGAAAATAAAAATGAATAGTGATAATTAGAATACACTTAGTTTATAAACACAAACTCAACAAGTGAGCTACAAATTTAAATTTTCGTAATGTCTCACAATAGCCCTCAAAAATAGCAGGAATTTTCGATACTCGTAGTTATTAAATGACGTCAGCACGTGTGAATGTCGTATGCACTCGCCTTTCTAAGTGCATGTTTACTCGGTAAAGTTACAAAGGACGTTCTTATAATTACTATGAAAAAGTCCGTGTAATTAATCACAAAGGCTTCGTGTAAACGGATCAGAGCGGAATCAAATTAACTAACTTTAAAAATGCAAATATAGGAGTTCACAATGTCACCTTTATTTTTTTCTCGTGTTTCGCGTGGCGTTGGTTTTTTGCCAAGTTGAAATGATTTTCGACGGAAGTTAATGCGATTTAAAAGCGGCAAAGCGGGACGCTTATTCATTGTTTCGATACGCGTTTTTAAGTACAGTTAGGTTCGCGTTAGGGTTGCTGAATTGAAAGTTTCATTTTCTGTTAATCTTATGCATATGATAAATCTAACTGACGATAGCTCTCTTACATACAGAGAGCTATCGTCAGTTGTCTACATGGAAGATATAAAATAATAATAATAACTTTATTGATTTTTTTAGATTGTGATCATATGAAGTCTCTGATGATATGAGAACAACTATTACAGACGGATTTTACTAATGCAATAGAACCTAAAACAATCAGTTTTAAAATTTTGATCTATTTGACTGTGGATTGATTCGCGCTAATCTTAGTAATTCCCTATAAAAGGAGATGTTTCAAAATGTATGGAGCCCCGGCCACCTCTATGTACACCATACTCAAAAATGGAGAAACACAATTAAAACAATTTTCAATCATCCAATTCCTTTAAATTGCTTTAGTTTTGTGGTATAACACAAAAATGTACACTTAAAATTGCAACACAAAAACAAAAGTCTGTCATGGCGGTAAGCTGTCATCACACGTCATGTTGGTTAATTTGATAGAAGTTTGACATATGTACCTACAATTCTGTCATTTAAAGTGACAGTAGGCAGTTCGCGATCTATGATCAATGACAACTTGGCAAGACGCCATGTTGAAAATTGATAAAAATGAATTATAAATACAAAATTTGTACCAGAAAAGTATGCATTTAAGCAATTTATCTTTATTTTTCCCAAAATCCATGAATTTTTCTCGATTTTTCGAGGTACTATACATATTGTGGGCCGGATTTGAAACATCTCCTTTCCATAGTGACATGAAAGTTCCCCTACAATTTCAGAATTCTACAAATGCTTGGGGTACAAGTTCAATAACAAACTAACCAAATATTATGACAAACCTAAACCATAACTAAGTACTCGGTATTCCAAATATCTTCCATATACAAAACATCGATCATTCAGATAAATACGATCATGATTATGATGACAAAATTAATGACGATAATGCCCAACTTGAAAGATTATTATATTATATTTACGTAAGATGTCTACCAAATTCACTCGAATTTCTCGACTGTTCTAATACTCTCAAGACTAGACTGTTCGGTTGCATAACTTTGTTTCACAAAGCGTTTTAAGCAATTCACAATACCAGTCGTCAATACGAATCCACTTCGATTGCTACTCCCTTGTATGCATAAGACCGAGTGTTTCAATGTGTGCTTTTATCTGCTACTGTATTTTCTATGTGAGTTCCGTCCATTACGTCAATAGCTTCATCAAACTTCACTTGGTTTTCGACATCTTTGTCTGACTTTAAATCAAATCGTTTTATTATGAATGCCAATAACAGTTCTTTAATTTATGGTGAGGTACTTAGGCATAGCTTACTTTTTAGTCTCCAAACTAATTATCGTAATTCGTCTAACGAAGTAATATGAAATTATTATTGATAATTCCCTAATTATAGACAACGTGAAGTAATGTCCGATTTAACAAAAGCCCTATGGAGAAAACACTGTTTAAGACGTTGCATTGAGTGGGCCATTGAAAAATGAAAATTTATTTGAATCCGTTTTGTTCATGATACTGTATTATGAAAAGCTGGTGTTAAATTTTATGTATCGTAAATCCGTGCCTTTTAATAATTATAAAAGTGAAAGTACCCGTGTTTGTCTTGCTTAAACCGCTAAATCGATTTAGATGAAATTTTGTATGGAGACGGTTTAAAAAAGAGTACATACAATTATATTATTGTCGATGTTTGTCTATGATGCTAGCGAAGCCACGGGCATAAACTAGTTCCAAATAAAATAAATAATTTGTATTCTACAATATCTCGTTATACATCTTTAATCAGATGAAAAGTAACTTAAAGTGCCAATCTGCAGAATAATGCCGTAAGCGCTGACAGTAAATTAAGAGTTTCTTTGTTAAAACAACACGAGTCACTTTAAGTTATTGTTCTATTTGGACTTCTGTAATTCGATCTGACGTTGTGACCTTTACCACGCCTGATATTTTATAAGGCGCTAGTCTCATTTTGCACGGATTGGACGATTTTTGACGATTTCATTTTTATTTATTATGGGCTCTCTCTGTGTCTTCTACCGTCTATATAACGGGGAATGTTCTGAGGAACTGTTTAACTTAATACCTGCGGTTAACTTTCGCCACCGCACTTCACGGGATAAAGCCAGGTTCCACCAACACCACCTGGATACCTGGCGTTCGTCCACAGTTCGCTTTTCACGTCATTTTCTACCGCGTACGTGTAAACTGTGGAACGAACTTCATCCCTGCTATGACATGGGGTCCTTCAAGAAGCGGGTCTATCGCTTCCTTCGAGGCCGGCAACGCGTTGGTGGCGCCCCTGGTGTTGACAATGTCCATGGGCGACGGTGATCACTTACCATCAGGTGACCCGTCTGCTCGTTTGCCTGCTTAGGCTATAAAAAAAAATGTGTAAGACGCATGATAACCATCGCAGAGATTAGACAAAATCTTTAGTGGGAGACGTCAATAACGCAATAGAACCAAAAAGTGTGGTTGTTAAACTTATTGGTCTGTATTTTGTTCATACCATAAATATTACAACCAGAAATTGCTCAATTCTATGATTCTCGTACAATACCTAATAATGACACCACATGGATAGTTCTCCACTCACGCATTGTTCATTTACACCCCCTTCCCCCTTCCCACACTTATACTCGTATAATAACGTGGGTTGCATAGTACATATATCTACACAACGCTCCAAAAATTCAAGAACATAATTTCTGAGGTTTCTTGTTTTTCGCTAGCGGTAACAAACTTGCCTTATTTTCCGTTCAGAAAGTTTTCAGCGACTGTCAAGTCACTGGATACGGGAACCGAGACGTGGTAATCGATTACAGTATCTTTAAGTAACTGAATTTGGGGACAGTCCAAATTGGACGTTAGTAGTTAAGTATTGAGGTATTTGTAGATACTTAAGATAATTATCTCATTTCGCATGTTATTCTTACTAAAAGACATTTTTTTTCATGAATACCAAACAATGCTATGTAGTTTTTGTATTTTCACATTATTTTGACAGGACGACGTAATTTATTATTTAAAGTTATGGTCAATTCTCTTGTTATACATATTGAGTTAGGTACGTAGGAGCAGTCACAAGACTGCGTGTAGCTAAGCTACGTATAAAACCATAGCACACAACGCCTCACGTTGCGTGCCCCCGCTACATAATACATTCTTTACTGTTTCCTCTTTTCTAGAAATAGTAGCACCCATTAACTACACGGTTTCTGTTATTACTGCGTTATCCTTGCATCTTTACATGTCACTATACAAATCTTTGATACCTACAAGGTGTCGTTTTGCGTCTCCTTCAATTTTCATTGAAGCATTTGTAACTGTGCACGACTAATTGTTTAATGTCTTTTTTATAAATAATCTGTTATTTTGTTTAATAATAATAAAAATAATACATTTTCTTGCTTTTATTCGTCTGCACGAGATGTGGCTGGCCTAGTATTGAACCTGTAGAATTTTCTTCTAAAATTATTGCTTTTTACAAAAAAATAAACGACTTCAACCTCGATAAGCAGTGAGAGATAAGAACTCAAAAACTATTCGCCAGATGGCGCACAATTCATCATGTAGGTGTAAAGTTCTCGTCGCTAAAAATTAATCAAGCCCAAACACTAGATAACTGATCGATTTCTCCAAGATCATCATAAATATCTATCGTTAAAAAAAAGAATTGTGCTGCTCCCACATTAGTATTAGCTCCCACATCATCATCATCATCATCATCATCATCATTTTCATCGTAAGAATTAGGCAGTGGATGGCCACAACTAGCCATCGTCGTTTCGTTACAATAACTGTTCAATATTTGGTAATAAGGTTTGGTTCCTCCCAAAGTATGTATGAGGAGTAAGGCCATACCTAGTCCTTCACACCTTCGAAATGTGACATGGAACTCTTAGGTGTACAAGTTTATTGATGGTGTATTTTTCACCGAAGCAAAGACGAAAGGAAGAATCAAAGTTACTTACCGAGAAACGATAATAGTATTAAAAGTACATAATGATTACAATTGAGCCTACTTACAGAAGAAAAAGTTAGTTTGTGGGTAGCTAGTTAATGCATTTGTTATAAGAACAATCAATTTCGTATACGGTTGTCAATGTTTGATTTAAAACGAACTGCATGATTTCAATCCAGGTCTCACGATTGGAGAAAAACATTTAAATAAAGAGACTTGTAATTTTTAACGGAAAAAATACGCCTAGCATAAGAGAAAAAACATTTTGTTCGTTAGAAAACATTTTCACTCGTTTGTAATTGAACTAGAAGCCACGGGAACCGCAAACAATAACAAACAATGCCGAATGTGATTTTTGTAGGCCTGTATATTTTTCTAGAAACAACTTTGTCTACACAATGCACCAAAACTTTGCATGTATAATATGTTACAATTACTAACTAACAAAACGCAGTATAAAGGTACTCTATGATTAATTTCTTTGTCTTTATAATATCTTTTACTTTAGGTGGTAGGGCCTAGAGCTCACCCGGGGAAGTACCACCGCCCGCGACGGTACTTAGTACCATTCCTACCGTGTAATAATTGTTTTAAGAACAATTGTGTTCCGGATAGGAAAGTGTGGAGCCGGTTACACTTATTTAGAAGCGACCATCTCAGTCCTCAGAGGTAGTAACGCATCTGTGACCGTTTTAGAACGAGACTCATTGAGTCTAGTTCTAGGTCGGTCACAGTTGTCATGGGCGGCAGCGGAAGGTGGTGCTGCATGCTCGTTTGCTATCTTAATTCCATAAAAAAAGAATCATAAATGACAAGAAAAAATAATTTTAAACATGGAATAATAGTAAGGCGTTAAGTGTACGTTACGTATAATTATGTGTATGACGTTTGAAAAAAAAATTAGGCACATTATTATTTTTTTCGTGTAATATCTATAAAAGTATTTTTAGTTCATACCAGTACGTACGTAAGTAATTTTTTACCTTCGTGTATAAGTTTAAGCAAATATTAATTTCTCTGTTGTTTTAAATTTTTTAATTTCTGTTTTTTCGTTACGTATATTCCTATTCTCTAGTTTAAAATATCTACACGGCTAATAAGGAAGCAATGTTTCGAAATATAATCGAAATATTTTATAACAATTATTGTAGAACTTTTACAGTTTATATACATTAATTATGTAGGTAAGTACGTACGTAGGGTCCTCAGAGGGCCCACTGAAAATCAGCGCCGCTGCGAAGCAACGGCATAACGCTGAGTGGGTACCGTTCTGGCACCTCATTCATAACATGCGAACACTATTCCTTACTATTAGTTTAATACTACTGGTTTCACTTATTGTCTAGCTGTCTAATACTTTGTTGTTGTTGTCATAGTGTTATTATTGTATGTAAGCCAGAAATAAACATTTTCTTTCTTTCTTTCTTTCTTTCAAGTAGAAGTAGGGTAGAAGTCCTTCATACATACTCGTATTTATATGCGTAGTAGTAAGTTGATCGCCCGTAGTTTTAAGTTGTTCGGGTCAATGATTTCATGTCATCTAATAATCCCAGCTCTATAAATCAGATTAACATCGACGACTTGAAAAATCAGCCAAGTGCGAGTTGGACTCGCGCACGAAGGGTTCCGTACCATTATGTATAAAAACGCCAAAAAAATCTGGTCTGTTGTATGAAAGCCTCACTTAAATATTTACTTTAGTTTTTTGTAGCCACAAGCAACGCCATCTTTCGGACCGAAATGTAACTAATTTATCGCTGAAGCGTCGAAGCCATATTTCGACTTAAATATTTATTTTATTCAGTGTTTTAGTATTTGTTGTTGTAGCGCAACAGAAATACATCATCTGTGAAAATTTCAACTGTGTAACTATTACGGTTCATGAGATACAGCCTGGTGACAGACGGACGGACGGACGGGCGGACGGACAGCAAAGTCTCAGTAATAGGGTCCGGTTTTACCCTTTGGGTACGGAACCCTAAAAATGTAGGACTGTAAATTCTTACATTACCTTCTAACTAAACTTTATCTTTTACGCCCTTGATTCTACTTCTCTGTTCCCCTTCTATTTATCTCGAGTAAGTCTCGAAGTCTTTTACAGCTTACGACTACAGTTTTTATGCGAGAAATTTTACATTGTTACGTGTCTATCGGGATCCCAAGTTTATAAGGTTCATGGCTCATGCTTTGAGATTGGGACAAAGGGGACGTAATTGAATTATTTTTCAAGTTTCATCCTCAGGGACGGTGAGTTGAAGAGGGGAAACTAAAATTACTTTCTAAAAAAGACCTCCTTTGACTGTAGATCAAAGTTAAAACTATTGTTCCCAAGTTTTTGTCTATACCTTAGTTTAATATAGATACCTACCTATTCAGGATACATAGAAAAGCATTTTATGTAGTTGATGTGAAGAGGATTATTTGTTTGCTGTAATAGTTTTGAGCATCGATGTGAAAATATGTATTGTTGTCATGTCAATATCAGAGAAATGGCTAACAATAGGCTCACAAAAAGAAACGAATAGAAATGAATGCCATGATAGAAATATGTATTAGTGAGAAAAATCTGCACACTAGACACATTTGTGGGAAATATTTACAGGTGAAATGATTACACTTTGGTAGATATTTTGATCATAATATTTTATTAAAATTTTGATAGAATTTTGCAATTATCACCAGATAACTCTTATAAAAATGTTTCAAACTTGTGTATAAAATAAATAAAATAACGATGTTAAGGGAAGCGAAACAGGTTAAGTTGATGTTTAAGTATATTACGTATATTCAAATTCATTATAACAGTGCTATAATAAATTTCTTCCTATCCTTATTGTTATAGTCTCTGTTACAAATGGTATTAATATGCATAGGTGAAACATCATAAATATTCGTAATGAGAGAAAATAAAGGATTTATCACATGAAGCGTTACCTTGACGCTTACTATTTCCCATTACTATCTTATTTTATGAACTAGACAAATACGTGTCAATTTGGCGACGAATAAAATCCAGAGCCTTTCTTTTCTCTTCTTTACTATTGTAACTATCAAATGAGCACCCAGTTTTTTATTGCCTCTGCTTGTATTTGATTATATTTTGTTTTAATTATTATTACATTTTCTAGTACCCTTAACATATATTATTAAAAGGAGTCAGAGTAAGGAATAATATATGCAAAACCAGGTAATTTAGGGCTCGTACTAAGATACTGACAAGCTTGCCAGACTGGTCTAGCACAGTCGTATGCTGAGATATGTTAATGATCAAATCATTTCACATCAGTATTCACCACGTGTCTACACGAATGCCCTAGATGCTCAAACTTCTGAACAGTCTACGGATTTACATTAGATTGATCTCACGTAACTTTGTTCAGGTAAGTTGGTATCATGTGGAATTATTGTTCGGGGAGATAGGAGCTATAACTGTCTAAGAAACTAACGTTCCAGTGAATTGATAAATTCCTGTGTGAAGTAGGTATGTTAGAAATTTCCCACTTTAAACTTCTGTTCGCTCTGGGAAACGTATTTTTTGCTTTCATAATTGTTAAATTTTTATTCAAACATTTTTTTTCGGTGAAAGTGTGATATTTTCTCAAAAAAAAAACTTCATCTTCACTTCGCATCGATACTCTAACATTTTTATAACATTAACATTCTTATAATAAGTTATTACCATTTCCATTTTTATTATTTTTCCATTCCATTTTACATCCACCCATTCCATAAAATTTTTATAGCTCATTATTAATGGTTAAAACGCATTCTAATACGACTTTACGTCGACAATACGGGCGGGCGTGGTAAAATCGTAATTTTACTTCATAATAACATCTTTCCTTTATAAGAAGGTAAAATTAACGAGCATTACAATGAATCATACAAAATGTGTTACAATAGCATGCATGAAATTTTTATTGTGTTGTGTACTATACTGCGTTTTGTTCGTTAAATTTTCTTAGCAATCGTCATTTGATCGCGTTTGATGATAGCTAGCTTTGTCTTATTTCTTTTTAATGAAGTAATATTTAATCGTTTTCATTTCCAATAAATTATTTTGATGACTGAATGTCAAAGCAGGGCATACAGTCATTTATTGAATAAATCATACAAGCCTTAAATTCATTTAGCAGGTTCATATTTTCAATAACGTCCGTTAAGTGACTTTGTAAATGGATTATTAACAGAACCAGTAATGGCGCAACGAAATTTTAGGTAAATTGACAAGATGGAATGATTGTGTGGCATAATAAGAATTTTGGCGGCACATTTGAATCTGGTGTATTGCAATGAGCAACCAAATAGGAACGCGACTAGGACGGTGGCAATTTGAAACATAATCATAAACCCTTCCCGCTTGTCCACGCATTCATCTCCCAATTTTCGTGTGATAAACTTGTACAATTTCTGATAAGAATTGATATAAGTTTTTATCGTTTATTGCAGACTGATCCCCCAAACAGATTCATTTATAATTTCGGTATTAAAGTCGTCTAGATATATAAATATACGTCTCATTTGTCATCGATTCCGAATTGGAATCGTTGTAATACCTAGCATATACAAAACATTTCTATTGCTCTTCAACCATAGCACCTTGAATATACAACCTGAACAAAACTCTATTAACGCATCTACGCAATCGATGTCGCTGATATTCGCTAGATAAAATTTTCGAGCGATGAAAATATTTCTTCGATTCTGGGAGACCGTATCGACTGTCCGTGACAAGTTTCTGCCTTACAATGAATCTCATGAGTCATCACATACGCTGGCGATACAACTCTCGAACGCTGAAACAGTATCTCCAATTTCAAAAGCTGCAAATCAAACAACGAATCAACGGAACAGCAAATCTCGGATGCCTCTCGGATTCCGACCGTGCTGGTTAAATTTGAACCCGCTGAGATATACGAGTGGTTCAATCCACTTATCATGGCCCCAAGGATAGTTTGCTCTGAAAATAGTGAATTACAAAAAATTACTCCATCGTTCACTTGGATTCTGTTGTTTGCATTTTGTTTTTGTGAATTTGGATGGTTTTACTTTTAATGAATTTCGATTAAAATTTATTACACACTAAAGTAATTTCCCTGATTTTTTGTAGATAGATTGACTTCCGAATCTCCTACAGTAACATCATACCAATCTTAATCTTACACAAAAGTAAATGGATGACTTTTAATCTAAATACTACGTTTTCTTTATCAGTCTATATTGGTTGTTATTGTCCCGCTGATTGATGACATTTAATCAAACAGACAAAACCTTTTCTGAAGCCCTATGTGTGTCAATGTCAGCGAATGGCTACAAGTAAAACCTGTGTGTAAAACCGACTTATCTCTGAAACGAAGAGAGGCGCTGTCGGACGCATTGGACCAATCATCGAGAGAGTAACTGACAGATGAATGACCACAAAGTACTTATGAATAGTCCTTATAGATCAGTGCTTATGAATGCCTTTTTAACATTGCGGCATTAGTTCCAATTTTTACCATTTTAGAGATAAGTTGGTGGCGCTGTAAGATGCGTTTGACATAACCCTTGAATACATTATTATACCTTGAATAGGTATTAACTAATAAACTCCTTTAGTGTTTTTAAACAATTTTAAAATTTTAAATTTGGTTCGTTATGTAGTTCTATTTAAAACTGACCCAGGTTTTACTGATTTAAGTAATGTGATTCAGTTTGCCACTTCTAATAAGTATGTATGTATGTTTTATTAACACAAATACCAGATTTACAAGGCCATTGATTCTAGTGTAACTTTTTTATGCCAATAACCGAGTGTACATGGGTTGCGGTGACCACAAACATCACGTGACTAGTATGCTCGTTTGCAGGCCATTACCATAAAAATGCACCACTATAAATAGCATGGTTTATACTTCTGTTGGCTATAAAATACTCAACAGTACTTTCTTATAAAGCTGATAACTCAGTTTCGAACTCATTGGAAAACGACACCTGCACTCGAACGTCGAGAGGAACACCAAAGCCTCCTGAATTTTGAAGTACCGTCTTGGAATTTAAACTGCTTCACGTACATTTATTAGTTTAGCGCTACCACGTTACTGTGATACTAGATACGTGATCTTTGTTAAAGATTGTGTTCTGATGCGATAAATAAAACGGCTATCATATATTTGTTTTGTGTTATATCGAGGTACCTGTGTTCTGTTTTAAAATATTGATTGAATCTTGCAAATTTCAAATGTATAGAGGATATTATTCGTGACCTTTTTTATCTCAGTTAAATTAAGCTTCGCTTTATTGAATAGCTAAATCTTAACTATGTAGACATAGTTAAGATTTAGATTCTAGGCAGTGTATGAAGATGAAATATACACCATTTTTTAATGAGACCTTCAGCAAATTACTAGGTACGAAATTCGCATCAAATTTCAGTCAAAGGCTTCTGCGTGATGTCCTGAAAAACATACAGACACAAATTCAAAAAATAATATTTTTGACTTCTGTTGGCCCTATTAGCATGTATTTTTTCTCAAATAACTATCTTCTGTGTCCAGGATATTATTCGTTTTGTTATATTACCTTGTTATCCATACTAATATTATAAATGTGAAAGTGTGTTTGTTTGTTTGTTCTGCTTTCACGTCACAACCAGGCTATTATATGGTATAGTTTATGTGTATAGAGATAGTCAGGAGGGTGAAGAGTGACGTAGGCTACTTTTTACCGCATTAAAACATCTCATTTCCATGGGAAGATAGATTTTTGTTAGTTATTTAGTTCCGGGTGTTGTTAATAGATGGAGCTAGTTATAACGATATTTATTTAACGCAAGAATTGCACTAATGCTCTCAAAAACTTGCAAGTTTTTTTTTTCTGTTCCACGTTGACGCTTGCAGCTCAGAGCGTTTTCGCTATGAGCCACGCTGTGGCCCTCGGGTTACTGGTGACGGTCGGTGACCTCTTACCATCAGGTGGTGATGGTTTAAATTAAAAAGCTTTTTACCCCACATCGCAATACGAGCTGTAGTTTTACAAAAATAATTCCACGTACGTGCCCACAGTTATTTCAACTATTGAAAACGGTAATTATTTTTCTGAAACAGAATGCACATTGCACGTATACGAGCGTAACGTGTTACTTTGCAATTAAGCCAATCGCTAGTAGAGTTTGTTTCACGAGTTTTGATAGATTTATTGTTTACGGTTCAAAATTTTATAATAAGGCGTGTCATAATATTTTGTTTATCGCTGTTATTTGGACAGAGGTTTAAAATTGTGTACCATTTTAAAAATGTATAAATTTTGAACTCTTTAAATATATTTTAATTTTTTTTATTTACGGAAATAAATTGTGTCATAGCCTTATTAAAGAAAACTACGATAAAAAATTGTGTAATATTGGAAGGTTGTAAATGGTTGAAGAATGTGTGAATGCATGTAGGGTACTAAATAAAAAAATACTTATCCCGTACCTAGTAGAAAAATCAGTAATGAACAGTAGAAAGGTAAGAAAAGAAGGATGAAAAACGTTACTCTAACCCTTACCTTAACATGAATATTGTGATTTCCTTGACTATTGTTAGTTGCATATTCCAAAAAATACTGAAAAAATACTTCATTGAGTTTTTGTCCCAATTAAAATAACTATGTAGGTACGCGTAGGTGCCTAATTACTTCAACCTATTAACGACCTTATAACGATATAACTGAGGGTCTCTTAATTAGAGATATAATGAGGATTAGAGTACGATCCAAGTGACGGAATTTTTTGATGCTGCCCGAAAGCCTCTGACATGTCACGTGCCCCCCGAATCACAAAAATGCTATAAAATTTTGCCACTGACGCTAACCCGTCCAACTTCAGAATACGCAGGCAGTATCTTAACTTGGTCGATCACTAAGGATCGACGCAAGCCGGTATAAAAAAGGTACCTAAGCTACAACCCACTAATGGGCCACTACTGAGCATGGGTCTCTCCTCATTACTGAGGAGGCCTAGAGCATACTCCACCACGCTGCTCCAATGCGGGTTGGTGGAGGGGTTAGTGGCCAACCCAGTGTCGGAATATTTCAAGCCACCCGAAGGCCTCCGACATGGCTTAACGACTTGCTACCCAAATATGCTAGCCGGTATATGGGCGATTCTAATTTTGAATCTACACTTTAATACCTATAGATAAACTACCTATAGTAGAATCACTTTATCCTTTACGACTTTACGACAATATAAAGAGCGTATAGATAATAATTTCGTTATAAAAAGCCTTCGGACGTA
Organism: Hesperia comma; assembly: GCA_905404135.1. Lineage (NCBI taxonomy): Eukaryota > Metazoa > Arthropoda > Insecta > Lepidoptera > Hesperiidae > Hesperia > Hesperia comma. The sequence continues at coordinate 17,682,851 of FR990022.1, read as the reverse complement.
TTAGTTCGCATCTAGTGTAATAGTGTCATGCATTAGGGCGAACTCTCGGGAACAATAAAGGGGTAATCACCCCTCGGGTGGCAGCCACCCAAGGATAGGGTCCGTTGGGACAGATTACAAGAGATAGCGGGAGATAATTAATATGTTATTGGTGTATGTGACACGCGCGGTATTAATTAGTTAATTGTCCTGTAATAAAAACGCTACACCCCCAGGGTAGACAGACATCAACGAGCTTAATTCGTCTTATTTTGACACTTAGCGGGAAAATATTTTTATTAATACCGATTGAAATGATCAAATAATTTTCATAATGTAATTTTTTTTACATTAATACCCCAGATTGGTGAGAAGACTGGTGCCATGTAATAGTTATGACTTACCGAATTATTTTTTAGGTTTTAGTACATAACCCAAATAATTTTAATTTTAACATAAAAAAATATAATAATAGACATTGCAATATGTACGCCTAATGGTTCGCAAACATCAATACATAACAACATCATGTAACTCACAACTGCTAAGACTAGCCGACCACGCTGGTCCAATGGAGATGCTGTCCATACGCAGTTGTAGCATTTGAAAACATACGAGTAAGTACCTAATGGCTAAATTTTGAGTGCGCAAGTATTCTCAATAAGCTTTCTTTCACTAAAGTAAGCGAAAAAATAATTTTTAATACGAACATAATTATATGCTCGTAACTTTGAAAAGAATTATGTTCGGGATTCAAAGGAAGAGTCAGTTATTTTTATACGATTAATGAATTATAACATAGATTTTCCATAAAATACGCATCAAAAAAAAAGAAAGAAAAGTGGACTAATTTTCACTAAAAAAGTAAACAAAAATCCAAACTCTTTTAGATTGTATGTTATTATATTTTGCAGAGGAACTGGCAAAAAACTCTTGATATAATGCTTAAATAAAATAATGCGATAGCAGTTTATATAGACACAGTTATAAAAATAATATCCTTTGCTAAAAATAAGTTTTCATTGTGTCTAAAGTAATAAAATGTGTTTCAAAAGTTACCGTAACTAGCGATAATAAAATCCAAAAATTATATACCGCTTTCGTTTATAACTTGCGCGTTTTTCAAACGATGTTTGACTGGGTCGAGTTGCGTTAGATACGAACGCATGATTTCTGATATCGCGATGTGCGTTGCCTTGAGGGCTGTGGTAGACCGGAGCCAGTTACTATCACTTTATATGTATACTTTGTATGTATTATGTCACTATGCCAGTAATATGAAACTATACTAATGTTGTGTATTATAATAGAAAGGGTGTAAATACAAATACTCGTACCATGATTTAGCACCTTAGTTGCTATTTCAAAAATCGTTGAGCATTTGCAAAACACGTTATTTCTGAAAGATAAGTTTTCCTGTGAAAGGATCGAAAGCTATAGTTTACCTTATTATACTGCATTCCGGTTAGATAGGCACGGAATTTCGTTTTAATTGCAATCCATTCAAATGCCAGCTTTCTGGAGTGCCAGAGCCATTCGACGTGTCCTAGGTTTCATTTTCAGCGAAACGCATTTATGTGTTTTAATTTCTGTTCTCGGGCTGTGTGTATTTGTGTGATATCTGACGCGACACAGAGAAAACTTATAATATGGAGATAAGTATACGTCAATAGCGTAATTTATTATTATTATTCTTGTTATTAAACGTCCAATAATACGACGGCCGCAAAGAACATAAAGACATCTGCAATTTTGCCAAAATCGTTTTTTTGCATATTTCAACTCAGAATTCTTTGTTCTATCTTGTGATATTTTTTTTTCTCGAAAAATGTTGTTTTTTACACCAATTTTTCAACGTACAAAAAGACATCTGCACTACTTATTTAAAATTCGACAAAGTACAAACGGACATATACCATTTGTCCTTGTGTACGTCGCGCAATGCGGCGGGCCAGCTGTCCTTACGAAAATAACCTGCGAAGTCTCGAGGCTCTTCAGCAAGAAAAAATGTCTGATGATGACTGCTTGCAATTGGAATAATAAAATAATTGAAAATTGAATCCGGAAGTAACATTCAACCAAGCCACAAATGTAAAAAATATTTATACCTTTTTTTCCTATCTTTGTTGGTATGTTTGTTACCCCATAACTTCGTGTTGGCTTAACCGATTTTAATGATTCTTTATTTCCTTGAAAACTGGTACTTTTTTTGAGGTCTCATATAAATTTGAGCGACATCTGATGAGTAATTTTGAATTTACTTGAATAATGTGTAAGGATTTTTGAAAGTGTGTATTTATGGTTTTTTCCTAATAACTTTTTATTGAGTGTTCAGATTTTTATGATTCTCTTTTTATTTGAAAGCTGGTATTTGCATTGTGGTCTCATATAAGTTTAAGCGGCATCTGACCAATGGTTTTTGAATTATCCTTAATAATTTTTATATATGTATGTTACCTCATATCTTACTACTTAGAGTTCCGATTTTAATCATTCTTCTTTTAATCAAAAGCTGAGGCTTTAGGTTAGGTCCCGTAAAAATTTGAGTTTCGTCAAACGAGTAGTTATTGAGTTACTTATGATACTGATACAAAGATGATGATTATGATACAAAGTACTGTTAAAATATAATTATTATTAGTAGTTATTTCTTTGAAATTATAATGTTTAGTTACTTTATATCACAAATACAATTATTAACAAGAATCACAAAACTTTTTTTTTATAAGACACCCTAAAACTCAAAATAGTTTAGGTATATCTGCAATTATCCAATAGCTTCAACGTAAGAATGCCGAAGTAATGTGAGACAACTACAGTATTTTAGTGACAATAATAATTATATTTGTTGTTTTGATGAAATTGGTTTTATATGATCAATAAAAATAAAAATCAATCATTAAATTAATAAAATAGTTACAGAATAAATAATTATCAGGTCCCAAGTAGAAACGAATATATGGCAGTTGACTCAATTTGCTTGTTTTCTTGATCGAAGTAGAAAAAGATATCTGCCGTAATTTTAAAAATTAAAGAATTATTAATAATTTACCTATACCAAATAATAGTTAATATTGTAATAATTAACTATTCCAAAATCGACGAAGATATCTTTGTAATTGTAGAAGTTATACCATTTTTGAACTAAAAACGCTCTCCTGAAAACTAACGTTTTTGTAGATGACCGTTTGTTCTTTGCGGCCGTCGAATATATACTTATTTACTCAAACAATCCGTTAAACCTGAACTTTACGAGTATCTGTATCATAAAGAGCACAACTTTTACAGCGTAGGTAATAAATAACACGAAAATAAACAAATAAATAAAGGACACTACTATCTCAAGCGTTCATACACGTGTCGTGTTCTGATAATGCGTTTTGTCTCGCTCTCACACAATCGGCTTGAACGGGATGGCTATAATAACAAGTGACGTCGTAATACGTTACGTTCGTCCGGAAATATGACACGCTTATTTTCTCCGTCTTGTAATATTTTAAGGGAGAGAAAACTATACGTTTCCTTGACAATACAAACAAGTTTATTAGGATGTAAAACATTTTATTGTTTTCTTAATTGAGCTGTATTGAGTCGCCCGTGTTAAGTATCGTTTCAGCAAATTTTAAGAGTCTATGTTTGTATGAAGGTATGTTTGTCTTTTGTGCGCTTTAGATCCTAACTGAATTAAAAGACGTACAAATATACCAAGTTTGACGATTCTTGCGACAATCGATTTGATTTAATCACGAATGTATCAATGAGAATATGAAAGTTCGGGTGTCATATATTATTATTATTTAGGAGCTTACAAAAATTTAAGCGGGTTACAACCATTCTCACTTATATTTACAATATTCCTTGTTAAGGACTGTGCACATATAACAACTCGGTAACCGACAATCTAAAATGAACGGAATCGATTATATTATGATCTTTATGTCTTGGTAAATACGGTTTTATCTTTGAAAGACGTTCTACTCGCGTTTTTCTGATCAACTCCGAATCGACACCATGTATTGTATAGAATCGAAATTCATCAGTAACAATTAAGACAAAAAGATCATAATCTTATCCATTTATTTAAGTTCGTTGGTTACAGAGTTGTTATAATTATTATAATTATGTGCGCAGTCCTTTACACATTTTCTGTTTTTGATCCTTCAAATACTCAAACATAGATAACAAAGATTCTTAAACAACAAACCGAGTCCATGCTTCGAAGATTACGATTTGGTTTTGACCGTTTTATTGAATTCAAAAGTATACGCTGTGCGAGTCGCGTCACTCGGAGCCTCGTGTAAACAGCGGCACAACAGCGACGAACACGTAAAATGAGATGTCTCATAACTGTGCAGCACCGACGGACGTTCGCGATACAGTCCACGTATTCGATCCTTCTGTTCTAAAATTTTATTTATTTACTAGCTTCCGCCCGCAGGCTTCGCCCGCGTGGAATTCGTTTAAACTTCACCCCCCTATTTCATCCCTTTCGGGGTGGAATTTCCAAAAATTCTCTCTTAGTGCTCCTCTACACTCCCCAAGGAACATACATGCCAAATTTCAGCTTCTTCCGTTCAGTAGTTTCGGCTGCGCGTTGTCTGTCAGTCAATCACTCAGTAACGCAAGAGTCTTATATACATATTAAGATTATATAGATTTGAAATTAAATTTATTGACCACAATATAATAATTACGGTTCAACTGGCGAACTTAATGCTAGATATCATTCCAAGATGCTCTTCCAGCTTAGCGATAGGCTATACTGAAAAACATGAAGAGCGTTTTGATTGGCTAGTTTGTTTTTTACGCGGAGCAAGCCGTGGGCAACAGCTAGCTAATTATAACTTAATCCTAGACTACAACGCCAGCTGGTGAGTAGGTAGGTACTGGCGTAGTCTAAACTGTACTAACTTAGGAAAAAACAATTTATTCTTGATTCGAATACACCATCATTATAACGTAGGGTCAACACCGAGGCTGGAAAATTCTACTCTTCGCATATTAAAGACGAACTGGAGCAAGTTGTCCGTACCGGCAGTACGTTAATGACGAATCGATGGATACCCGCTGAGGTTCGGACGTGACTTGAGAGGTTTAAAAACAAGTGGCTTACAAATTGTATCTAATCAATTAAATAATAATTACAACTCACAATTGTCTCACTGATGGGCACAGGTCTCCTCCCACAATGTGAGAGGTAAAGGCCATATTCACGCCACGTGATGTAGCCACGCTGGTCAATTTATAAACTCTGATGGTTAGTCCAGTTAGCAAATAATTATGGTGTCAGAATATTACTTGGTTAGTTGTTATTAAGTGTAAGGACAGTGACTGTTAGTAATAGTTAGTCCTGTTAGTAGCTGTAAGTAAGAGTCCAGTAAGTATAACAGTAATAGTATAGTAGCAGTGGAAGGTAAGCTACATCTCTCTCACTTTAACCCACAGCGCTCGCCGTATTTCGGTAGACGCGTATAACTTAAGTTTTTCTCATGTTAAATGCACACGATTTTTTAATTCAAACTCGTTTCTTTCTCTTCCTTTGTTGCTCTCTTGCACTCTAGAGACAATCATGATATCTTAATAATTTCCATCCATGGCTAGACTTCATCATATGAGTGTCAATTAAACACATAGCACAATAGTGGGTTTATTAGCATTTGTAGTGAAAAAAGGTATAATTATTTTTGTTATATGGTATAGTTATAAAGAACTATCGCGTAGGCGTTAATGGTTCTTACGTCAATCGCCTTGACTTAATTTTGCGAGCGCTGAAAGTAATTGTCAGAAACAAAGACTCAAGTGGAATATCTTAGAATGGGTAATTGAAAACAATTTGATGTTTCCTTAATATTTAAAATTTTGCTGTGATCATTAAAGATCTTTAATTATGTTTTAAAATTGGCTATTAAATTACGCAGTTTAACATTTAAGTGATGTCTTATCATGTAACCGATGCGTTGCTACAGTTGAGGCCTAATATTGTCACCTCTAAAAAGTGTCATCAGTGTAATTTACCGTGTTATTGATAGTTACTCTACATATTAATTGAATACAATACCCACCTATAAATGAAATGCAATATAAAAATATCTAGTTTTCACAGCATCGAATACATCGGACAGAGCGGGCGGTCACCCGTCGCGGATCCTGCCCCTGACAGATATTAAATTCGCATCCGCGATCCCAGCCGGCCACAATTATACGAGTATCTACACAAACATACGTCACTACTGTCACGCCAAAGCAAATGAAAGGCCAGTAGTTCTGTAATCATTTGAATATTGGAACGTTTGGGGTCGTGTTTCGGTATCGGATTAACCCAAATCAGTTTCGAGATGAAATAAATTAGTTATTAGTTGTAGTGAAGTGTAGGGAATTATATGAATAATTTTCTTCCTCGTTACAAAAAAGGGTAGGTAAACCAGTTTTTATATTATAAACAGCTCTATAAGACTAAAGACAAAAATCGTAGATAAAAAACGTTTCTGTCTTGTGTTATTATTAATGTTGTTTTGTTATGTTATGTGTAGTTCTAATCGCCTAGACATCAGTGATGCCGTAGAGGTTTCTAATGTCATGACAATTGTGACGAAGTTCTATGGGGACTAGGATGATTAGTCCAATTACCTGTTAGAACATTAATTGGTTAGTTTGAAAGTAGGAGGACTGAAGCGGGGGACTGTTCCTTTTAATTCGGTCAAAGATGTATTGCTACCCTTGAAGACTAAGAATATAGTCGCTTCTAAAAATAAATCATTGGTTCTGCTACTGTTTAAACCTAAACACTTAACATAACCTCAAACACTTGTCAAATTGGATTAAACTGTTGGATTCCAACGACATGCATGCATGTCACGAATGCATAGTACTGTTACGTGTCAGGAGTACTGGGTTCGAGAAAATGCCAAAATGTACCACAAAGACTTTATTGAACTCGTAGAAACACAATTACACACTGTACACAGTACACACCACAACACTATGCACGTAGGTACTCGTAAACACACTCGACGAACACTGTATCACTCGTAGAAATCACAACTTCTCACTGGTATCGCTCGTACGTATCGCTGGTATCTTCCTGGTTCCGCTTCCGAAACTAGAATGTCTGTGGTTGGCCGATCGCTCCTTTTTATACCCCTCACGCACCATTCACGCTAATCCAGAACTTTCTCGCTAATTCCGGACGGACCAGATTCGTCTAAAATTCGAGAACGTTCCTTGCAACCGACTTTCGCCCGTATGACTATTGCCGTAATGGTCGAAGCGTCGTGCGTACTTTTGAAGACGGGCAATCGCGCTTTTGTTCTATTGTTGTCTCGACATGTTTATGGCCCCTATTGTTTATTGTTTAGCGAGGTACGCCAGGGCTGTCACAGTACGTTCACTTCGCTGGAATCCAATAGCAGAGTACACCGCAAACTAATTGTACGCGACCATAAAAACACGCCGGATAACTTATCTATGAACACTACACGGTCTATATTACAAATGTCGAGTCGCATTCATTCCGAATACGTTACGCTCGCGTCGACTGACAACCACTGGTTTTAGCCGACGAACCTTAATTTGAGTGGCAATGGATTGAACAATGTGGCTTTGACGGCTCTCCGTGCTGTGGCCGTAATGGTATTTCTGTGGTCAAGCTTACATCGGTTCCAATTTCAGTGTATCAGAGTTTTGGTAATGAGATTTCTGTTTTAATTAATGCTCCGATCAGTTTGAATAAAAATGTGCAGAGCGTGATTGTGATCGGAATTGTGAAGGAGGATTTTGAAGTGATGGTGGATATTTTTGTGTAAATGGCCGCCAAATTAGTTCAGATATCTGGTGTAAGATGTTATGATCTGTTGAGGTTAGTAATACCAAAGATGTTATCGTACGTTGCTGGTGAAGAAAGAACAGAGAATAAAGAAAGTTTTGACTTTCAGGCTTCCATCAATCGGCGACTAAAGTATGAAAATTGTAGATGCCTAGGCAGGTAAGTTGGTAAGAGCCTAGATTTTACCAAGGGAAGTACTACGCGCGTCCGCATAACAATTATTTCAACAGAAACTGTCTTCTAGATGGATAGGTGTGAAGCCAGTTAAACTTCTCTTTGAGATGACCATCTCAGTTCTCATGGGTAGCAACGAATCTGTGGCCGAATTAAAACAACACTCTTGAGTCTTTTTAACATGTGAAGTAATATTGGGCTCTTTATTATATAAATTGAACATTCTCTATGTAAAACAAAAATTCTTTTGCAGTTAAAAACCTGGATGATTTAAAAATGCAATAACACTGTCCAGTATACGTTCTCTGTGGTTTAAAAACAAAATGTGAATCTGGTACATTCATAATTATTATGTTTCTTAAAAACATTTACTTTTTTAACAAAAAAAATATTTGTTGTCTCGAGATAATGAAGTAGTGTCTAGAGACCTTTTACTAAATTGTGATGGAAGTGGACCATTAAGACTAAAGAAAAGATTTATTTACTTATAGCTCTTTCGAACACCCCTTAAACCTTTTGATAACAATAATCCATGAAACAAACGAAAAAAATACATTAATAAATAAATTATCCTTCTGAGAATAGTTAAATATAATTAGATCCCAAAACTATATCGTAACACTCCCAAAGTGAAAATGAAGAAAGTCTCATTACATACTGTTAACGCTTTCCCACTCACACTGAGCTAGAGAACATTAAAAATTCCAATCCATACTAATATTATAAATGTGAAAGTGTGTTTGTTTGTTTGTTTGTGACTCTTTCAAGTTGCAACACGGCTATTATATGGTATGGTTTATGTGTGTGGGGATAGTTAGGAGGGTGGAGAGTGACGCAGGCTACTTTTTACCGCGGAAAAACATGGGAATGACCCATGGGAAGATCGATGTTTTGTTAGTTGCTAGATATTTAGTTCCGGATGTTGTTAATAGATGGCGTTAGTAAAATTCATTTGCAAGTTCTGAATCATGCTATCAAATACTACATGTAATTTACTTATGTCCTAGGCAAATAATCTGATGTTCAAGAATATCATATAATAGGCTGCTGTTTAGTCGAGATTCCTACGGAAGCTGGACCTACGCGACTGTTACCTACGGGTCCCGAAGCTAAGCGCGGGCGGTTCTCTAGTATTACAATAACAAAAGTAATCAAAACTCATCAACGGTATTAAAATGCAGAGTATATTAACGACATCGTCAGCTACGTTCTTTCCATCAGGTTGGAAATTCTCTCGGAACTTTAAAAGAAACCCCGCTGTATTAAAACCCTTGATAAGAGTCCGCGCAGAGTTAATAAACCCCGGGACTTATTTACATAATGTTTCTCTTAGCCAAGTCGCTTAGGGGATCCAAAACTTTCCCGGGAGCCTCATGACGCGTTTGTATGTAGTAAATATATATAAATCTCGGCGTTGGAGTGAATTTTGGACTTAGTGCCTTTTCGTACGTCGCGGTCTAAGGCGAATACAGTCGGTGAATTATTCAGTAATGTTTAATCTTTAGAAGTACCTATACTCCAATTTATTTCTTCATGATTGTCTGTTGAATATTGAATGGTAACGTTTTGGTACTAAGAACTTAAGCCATAATCTTGAGGCTGAGTCTTACGTATGATAGAACTCAATAAAATAAATATTTGCTTAATTAAACTAAGAAAATGAAACAGTAATATGAGAGCCGGATTTTCCAAAAAAATACACATAAAACCAGTGTATTTCTTTTGTTCAGTAGGTAGATCCATTCTCAAGCTATATATTCCTCTAAAGTATATCGTAGGTACAACTTATTGCATAGACCGTATAAGTAAAGTTACAAAATAGTCTCTCATAATCCACAATTTTACTACAACCTTTCGTAACATTTCGTAAAATTTTCTAAAGCACAATGTTCGAAAATGTACTGCGGGTCGACTTGGAGTGGTAACGCAATGCCAGGATTATCTTATCTTGCTTATCTGTCGCCATATTGATTTTCTTGTTTTTCGTGTTCGCTAAATCCAAAGGACTCTATTGGGATTTGCGAATTTGCATGTTTAAGGGGTCTTTACCGTTCTGGGCTTGTCAAGGACTTTAAGTCCTTAAGGGCCAGAATTGCGTATGCCTGTTTGCTTGAGGTTCACTTGGGTTTCCGCCGTTGTTTAATCATAACCTAATAACGTTTAATAGGTCCATAAGATGTAATGATATACTTTATGTTATATTAAGATTAGAATATCTTCCGCTAAATTGACTTCTTACAATATGAATTACGCGCATTTATATACTCCTTTATTAGGAGTTGAAAACTTACTACTTACTTCCATACTTTTATAAAACAATATAAAATGTATATTGAACATACATTTTACATTTTAAATGCATGAAATCGTGGTGTTTTAAGTAAATTCAAGTGTATTATATTATCATGTTTTACTTATAATTATGGTTGTCAATGTAAACAATATGTTACATTTCTTTAAATCTCTTTACCAGAACTTAGAGGCAAATATAATTTGGTAACATTATTATGAAGTCACCTTTGGCCGTATTACGACAATCTAGTGTATTGACCCCGAGGTTATAACGGGCAGGCCAAGACATCGTAAGAGAGAAACTATTGTACGAATTTAGTCAAACTTGATAGCTACTACACTCTAGCTTGAGGCATCCACCAAACGGCTTATCATGTCTTCTGGAAGTCCGAGAGCCAACACTTTCTTTCCTTCTTTCTTAACTTCAAACGCATTCATGGGCAACGGTGATAATTTACCATGAGGTGGATTACGTGTTTGATTGTCGTTTATTTTTTATTCTATCTATAGGTACACAAAAAAACTGTATCAGATCGATGTTTGTGCACGCTAATCTCAGAGACGGGTGAACGGGTTTATATGGGACTTTTACTGGGAGATAGAGGAGGCTATGGAGCAACATAATGCCTACTTTTTATCCCAGAGTTCCCACGGGATCGAGATTCATGTGAGAAAAATTCTTAGGTATGCACGAACGAAGTCGTAGGTAACAGCTAGTTTACGTAAAAAAGAAAAAAGAGGACCACAAAGTGGACCTTGTTCTCGTCAAAAAAAATTCGAAGTCCTCTGTAATTTTGACGTCGTTACACAACAAAACAAGTTTCCAGCGATCGGTTCGTGTTTCATGTAAAGTAAAGGGAAAACCTGTCGCCAACACTGTTCCACCATACAGCAGGTCACAAAAAATGGTTTGAAAACGCCGCGTCTATATTCCAACTTCCCCGATAATAATCGCAGTCTCGTGTGCCCGTCTGCTTTTAAAAGTTTTATTTGCGATGCTTAAAAAAGCGACACAAACAACTCATCTCTCTTTATTTTGTTCAGTCTTTCCATTGTTTCCCCGAGGAGTGATTTGTTAAAAGTAAAGTAAGAGAAATAGTCTGCTTCTCTCGCAAAGTAGAGGGCCTAGGGTCTATCGGTCGCTTATTTTGTTAATGCACTCAACTGTCTTTTGATATTATAAAAGGTTTTTATTTCAATAATTCACGATTTTAAAGCGCATCAAAAAATTATAGACGCAAGTCAGAGCTATAAGCTTATTGCTCAAGTCATTTCTTGCAATGAGAGTTAAAGAATGATTATTGTTTTTAATGTAAATATGTATCTGCACAGCAATACCCTTATTACAAGATACTCTTTCTTGATAGTATAACTTACTTTACCTTGTTTCAATTAGTGAAGAGATTACTAAATTATTCCAACCTTAATTATGATGCATCTTAGTAACCAACGAACGAGGTATTGGTTACTTATCCTATAACAAGCACTTGAATATTAGTGCAACCAGAAACGAAGAAAAGTTAGTTGATATGCCTCAGATAATTATCTAAAAGTTCCTTCAGTTACCTACAATACACAGACATGGAGACCATTTCTCTTGGGATGGTCCTTTAAACTTTTACCTTTACCTTTAACCTTTAAACCTTTGGAACTACGTTAAAAATACATATCTATTAATAATATAGAGTGGAAGAGTTTGTTTGTTTGTTTGAACGCGCTACTCTCAGGTTCGAATTAGAAAATTATCTTTGTGTTGAATAGTACATTTATTGTTAAAGGCTATACATAGGCTATATACCATCACGCTACATCCAAAAGTAGCGGAGCAAGAAGTTTCCCGAAACGAAGTGAGGACATCTACTTATTAATATGTGTTGCAGGGCGACGTTTGCCGGGTCAGCTAGTGACTTATATGGCTCAGTAAACTAAATCCAAACTTCGTTAGATATACGTAATCATGTCCAAAGGTCTACTTTGTGAGAATAAACTGTCTCAACCGAAGATAACTGAAATACATTTGCATGTAACAACTAACAGCATACATTTACATGTCACAGTGAACCATTTTATCTTACCAGAAAATAAGCAAAACCTTCACGTTCAGTCGTTCATATTCAGTATTTTTCCACTCACACCTGGCGACCCTCATTGCATAGAAGCGTAATAGCTCACTTCATATTCCATTTAGCGGGAATGATTTAGTCAGAATTACCTGACGAGTGCCTTTTGAAGTAATGCCGTGGCGAGGGAGTAATGCGCGTTGCAATTATGAATTTAAAAATGAAAACGTTGATGACGGCAACTTTGTACGGTAAGTGGCTGAAACGGCATCATTGGGCGTGTTTTCTCTTTCAACATCGAGTTTTTTATTAACTCAACAAAGAAACGCACGTTAATAAATTAAAAATATAAGTAGCAAACAAAAGTACCTCAAGTCTTTCGATAGCAAATCAATTTTTAAAAGCTTTTGTAAATAATAAATTGATATCTACATAAACGTTTTCTTCTTTACAAAGGTTTATGAATACTTAGAACTTTAGTTTTATTCAAAAATTATAGCTAATATTTGTAGCATTAAATGCCAATAATGAAATGTAACGATCGTTAAATGAAGTGGCAGTCCATAAGCAATATTTCGTTAAAGAGGAAATAAAATGTTTCCGTATTTCAAGTACAATGGCAGGCTGAAGCGTGTACACTTTTCATTGGGAACCACAATTTCCCCTTTAACAGTTACAATAATTTTATTTGGACTCCAAAGGCGTGGGAAAGGAAATAAAAATTGCCAGTAAGCCCAAAAATAAGTTATACATTTACGTTATGAATGCATTTACTCAATGTTTACAGTAGCTGTTAACTATAACCATTTTCTTTGAAGTTTAATATTTTTTATCGACTATAATGTATGTCAATATCGTCAATACCTACTCGTATATAATTCTTTGCGAATCAAACATAATATGCAGTAATGCAACAAGAAGTAAATCATTTACAAGTAAATAATTATTTTTTGGTTCATTGAGGAGTTCATCTTCACTTAAGTGCATTTTAGGAGCGTGGGTCGTTTTGTTTGACATCTGACATTTCGTGCGTAGAGTACAGTGCGCCCAGCTTAACTCTGAAATGGCAAAAATTGGAACTAACGCCGCCATGTTAAAAAGTCATTCATAAGTACGTTGTGGTCATTCATCTGTCAGTTACTAGTGCGCAATGATTGGTCAAATGAATGTCAAATGCGTCCGACAGCGCCTCTTTCGTTTCAATCTTAAGTCGGGTTTACTATATCCGTGGGTTGGTGGGACGTTATCAAATTCATTTCCTAACGAAGTGCAGTAGTTGATTCGCCTATATTCGTATATCTACCTTCCTTTCATGACGACGATTCATGTAACTTGGTTGAAATATCGTACAATATACATCATTTAACATCATGATAAATTTATATTTGAGTAGATTTATAATAAAATATATAAGGTGACTTTCTACTGTTAACATGAATACGATTTTAGACTATCCTGTATCTAATGTTGTTTATTTCATTCTTATAAACATCCCAGAAACTAACACTCCCAACGCAACGTATCAATACAATAGAGTAACTCCAAATAACTTTACCATCGTAACTGTACGGCTTACTTCGGCTTCACTTTCAGTAAATATCAATATCCAATATCCATCTACTCGGCTCGTTGACCCAAAAGTATCAGAACTAATACCGATCCGTTTACCTATGCGTCTATCAAATTTTATTGCTCCCTAAAACTACAGATGAAAACGACTGTGAGCGAAGGTGGTTAGGTCAGCGCGAACGTTATTCAAAAATGTGACTTTTACTATTTACGACATTGCCAAACGATTTCAATAGAAAATGACCGAATGCTTTTAACTTAATCGGTGTGAATAATACGGAGTCTTGCTTTGTTCTTAGGTATAAGTCAAGGTTTGCATGATTGATTTGATTGATTGATTGTAATGATTTTATTTATTTATTAGTTGTTACAGAGTTTAACTGATTTTATCCATTACTCTGTCTCTGTTAAATAAATGATGAAATTGGAAAAATATATTTTTATATAACTAAGGGTATGGGTTGTTATAATTTTTATGTGAATTTGTAGAAATTCAATTTGACAAAAATTACAATGTGCTTGGCGTACTCTTTTTTTAGTTAAAACTAAAAAGGATTTCAGTATACATGGAGTTACCCAGATAAATGTAAAGTTACACTGGTTGAATTTAAGGCATTTTTGAAACAAATCCCTACTTTTATAATTAATGCAAAGGCAAGTTTGTCTTTTTGTCTGTGAGGGTTTTCACGTCCAAACCACTGAACCGATTTTAATGAAATTTACAGTACATATTATGTAGAGTGGACCTTGGCAAAGAACAAAGAACATTTTATTTTATCCCTACAATTATCCCTTAACGGGAGGAAAAGGGGACAGGGATATTATATTTTCGTAAAATGTTGGACAATTTTACTTATTTGTTTGTTTTTACTAAAATAAAGAAGGTACGTGGTTGCCACTGTCCGTTGACAATTAGATCTTATTCCACATGGCGCATTTAATTTTCCCTGAATTAGTGCCTACAGTTATTTCGACGTTATTTGTTCTCCACGCGGGCGAAGCCCCGCGCAATTACTAGTTAAAATATAAACGACATTGTCGAAATATATAAAAGATTAAGACAAAACTTATTTTGGCATGTCTCAAGGGCCAACACAAGTCCGTTAGTGTTAATGTAATGAAACAATAATTGTGGAGTAGCGTTTGATAACGCGTCGCTTCTCCTGCGGTCAGCGTTTCGGAGTTGTGGCTTCTAGTTTCGATTATCTGTAGCAGTTTGCAGCGGATAAATGTGGCTTTGAATGTCTTTGACTGTAAATTTGTTCTGAATCACCAGCTTGTTCATTGACCACGCTGATTTGTGAGGATTAATTGGACTCAAATAAATGTACATTCCCAATGCATTTTGCTGCTCATTTGTTTTATTTTTACACATTTTTTTAACCTTAAGTAAATCATTCTAATTAATTTTATCAGTGAATTTTACAACTTTTTTACAATTTAAACCAAATATATCAACGAAAACTGCTATAAGCTCTGAATGATTTAATGTTATCGCATACTTTCATCCCAGATTTTCATCTCTTAGTCCGAAGAGAAACTGGTTCTCCCCTCTGTCAACACCCTGTTTCCCGGCGGACTCAATCAAGCGGGTGTTAGCTTACCGCCGTGTAAAATTACCCCGAGATAAAAACTGTAATCTGACGAAGTAGACCTAAAAAGAGCTTCGATTTTTACCCGACTACGATGAAGGTAAATGTATGTATTTATCGATCCTGCAGAAATTATCGATACGAAAAATTAAGTATCTTTAGAAACTCGTTGATCGACACATAGATAATATAATATATAGACTGTGTAACGTCACACTCAAAGACGCTCTCTAGTGGTCATTATTTCATAAACAAAAAATTGGAATCGTACCGTTTTGGGTTATGCACAAGCCCTATGGCTTCTTTATAACAATCGATTTAGGAGTTAGTTATTTGGAATTTTAAGTTTCAACATATTTCTTCAATATATAAAGCTAAGCTACAACCCACTAATGGCCCACTACTGAGCACGGGTCTCTCCTCATTACTGAGGAGGCCTAGAGCATACTCCACCACGCTGCTCCAATGCGGGTTGGTGGAGGGATATTCAATATATAATTTGATTTATTTAAGTTATATCTTAAATTCACTAATTAAGTAAGACATAACTAAAATGGTGAAGCAAAGACTCGTAAATGTTACTTTGTCGCCATTGTCTAAATACATCAATAACAAGCAAATGCCTCACCTAGGCTTTATTCAAATATTTTTTTTGTATAAATTATGACAAGAACGACGAAAAGAACTCCTCAGCTCATTACTATTATTTTCACGATGTCCTAAATAGTGAAACAACAGTATCGAGATAAACATAGCATTTTTTACGAAATTGCCAGTTACATTTAAAGTCCGTTAAATGTTTTATATCACCTCTAAATTCGAGTAGGGCCGATTTAGAGATAGCTTTGTAGTCTGGGACCAGGTGTGTTCAGAACCGCTAATCGAATCCCGCCATTTTATCGTAAAAGCACCAATTCTTGCGATATTTGAGGTTATTACATTGTTTCTGTCGTGTTTTGTAATTGAATTTGGAACATCGGAAATAAACAAGCCATCATTTTCTTCGTTGTAAGCGAAGAATGAATAATAAAGAGAAACATACATTATTATACAAATCCGTAATCTTTTATACAATCAGTTTTATTAGTGTCAGTCACTTAGTAACGGAAGAGTTTAAAAAAATAAAAAAAATAAAAATATTTTATTGAGTAAACACATTACATAAATGCTAGTCGCAAGAGCCCTGTACTTGGTTCAAGACCTGTGTTACAGGTACTCCGCTCATCCACCGAGACAAATCAGTGTTAATCAATAAAATACAGCTAAAATACGAAGTACAACAACAAGGAAAATTAATACTAATCAGTGTGTGTGTGTGTGTGTGTGTATGTGTGTGTGTGTGTGTGTGTGTGTGTATGTGTGTGTGTGTGTGTGTGTTTGTATGTGTGTGTGTGTGTGTGTGTGGTGTGTGTGTGTGTGTGTTTGTGTGTGTATGCATGTTCATCTACATTTATGTCTGAAAGATTTTTCCTGTATCCTATATCGTGGTAGAATGAATGGTTCGCTCAGTTTCCTCGTAATTTAGGTCTATTAAATATGTTGTAATTAGGTGTTTCATTTTGAACTTAGTTAAATTATATATATTTAGTTTTTTATTGAATTTATTGTACAGAGAGGAGGACATGGATAAAAATTGTTTCTGTTTAAATTTGGTCTTACATCGTGGGACTTGACATACGGTGGGAATTCTGCTTTAATATTTTAATATTTATGTACGAATAAAAAAATAAAAAAATCCACATCTTGTTAAAGGTTTACTATTATGAGTTAATAATACCTTATATTTTTTTGTAACGAGTCTGGTAACAAATATTTAGGCATTACGAGTAATACTTCAGTTATATTATGTTTTGTGACTTGTTTGTTACTAATAAACAAACTGACTACTTTACGTGCCAAAAACTTGAAGTTTAAATAAAAAAAATAACGAGTTTACATGCAATTGCGCCCCAAAATTTTATTGATTCCGAAACATACTGGCATTAACCCACCAATCTTCATTTACCGTCCATTGTTTCATTTAAAACTGCAACCGCCCTGGTTGACCCGAATAGGTGGCCGTAGGTCGCTGATTTTGCATAATTAAAACCGTCTACAGTTCTTTTAATACAGCCTTTACTTCTGCTCACTTCGCGAAAGGGCAATAGACACGTGCTCTTTTAACTTTTTTTTGTAACGTCGCTCAAAGGTTTGCTTGCATATTTTCATTCACATTTGACGTTGCGACTAAGATCAATTGTGAAAATGAAGCAGGACTTTTTATTTTAATATTGGAAAGATCTGGAGGTAACTTTTTTATGTCACTAATCAACAAAGTGTAGACGAGCTTGATAAGTGGTTATTCTTCGCTCATGAAAACAAATCTTTTTCTTCAACAGAACCATATTTATTGAAGATGACATAACTGTTATGCACATTTTGGAAGATTTTTTCTTCACGTACTACACTCTGAGCAAAATTTTGCTGCAATATGTGAACAAAAAATAATCTTTAAACTTAGCAACATCAGCGCAAAATTCTGTAGAAACGTCTAAACAACGAGGCCAGGGATTATAAATTTAAAATGTTGGTCCGGCACAATTAATCATCTTCAAGTGAACTGAAGCCTGTAAGCAGAGTCCGGCGTTACCTACGTAGCTATAATCATTGTACATTTTGTGTTTAGTACCACGCTATGTAATCTTTAGCCCTATTAAGATAAGGTTGAAAATGTTGAAAGTAATTCCATTTGGTCTCACTAAAATAAATCTGTGGTTAGCCAATATACCAAGAAGGTTATAAAAATATAATTATAATTAAAGAAAAGTATGAAAAATGAGTTTTGAGTGGAAGAAAAAATTGAGAACGTAGAAAAGAAAATCACGCTAGAATGTAATCTTTACCGAAACAAATTACATTGATATTAAACAGACTCTTAAATTACCTCCAGTCTTAAAAAGTACTGTACCAAAATACTTTTATAGTACAAGTAAACAAATATAAGCGATAATAAATTACACGTGATAATGTTCTTGCTGCTTCCTAAATAAAATTGATCCCAAAGTTTCTTTATTCCATGTGTAGGTTTACTTAAGATCAACTGATTATTTATAATTATCCTTTTTCGAATACGTAGGATAAAATTTAAAATTAATGTCTAAAATAACGGTTAAAATCAAGAAAACTTGGTGCTCCTGTTTTGAAGCAAAGTGTTTAAAGAGAGTCGAATCGTTAGCAATTCTATGAGGCTTTAGAAGCTTTCGGCGCCAAGTGGCGAGTGGCAACAGCTATCTGATATTTCGTATTTCACTCCTTATGAAAAGTATTCAGTGGCATTTTTTTGTTCCCATGGAACAAATCACATTTAGTATAATAACCACAGGTACAATTTTTTTTGTACAGCTCTTCGTGACAAAACTATAACACATTATACCTTCTTCATAGTTCTTGATTGATTTTTAGCTTTTATGTTTTTTTAGTTATGGATATCTCGCAAAAAGGTACTTACTCTATTCTCAATTTGTGACGTTTGTTTTTTTAAGTTATTTAAGATGTTGAATTCAGCTGAACTTACAATTTTTCTTGTAAGTCAAAATTGTGGAATGCCTGCCATTTTAAACTGTTAATAAATACGATGCTAACACCATATCATATATCATATGATAATAAAACCATACGCATCAAAAGTTTGCTATAAAAGTAGACAACAGCACATTGTAAACTTGCGCTATCGTTTTGTGGCACTGATCAAGTGAGACGATCGTAGTAGGAATCTATTAAACAATAGCTGTCCCTTCAACGTAAACAATAGCTATAGCTGTCTCTATGTGGACATAACTATCTTGGGTAGAGATCCATAACTGTAAAAAACTTAGTTTCTTTTCACTAAAAGTTATAATTAAAAAAGTGCGGTTTGTTTAATTATAACACTTGTAATGCTTGATATTGTTATTTATTTTATCAAGATGTATAAAAAGATTACAGATTCTTTAATTTTCGCTTTGCATTGCCAAAAATTTTTTCCCAGAAAAATTCATTACCTAAGCGCTCGTTATATTTTGCACTTCTTCCCCACAAAGTTACTTTCAAAAAACTTTATTACTTGACTAGAGCGACTAAGTTAGGCGAAGTAAATTTGCAAATCATGTCACAAACTTGGTAAATGCCTAAATTTGCGAGAACTGCTTTCGAGAATTTCATTTGCTATAATAAATTGTATTCATGTACAGTTTTTACTTAACAACTTTGGGGGATTACTAAAAGGTTCCATTAAAAAGCTTATCGACTTTATTCAGTCACTAGGACATTAATAGGTCTTTAAAGCTTTTGAAATTTTTGATCATTGGAAATTTTCCCAGTTGTCAATGAATATTGGTTTTGTCATTGGATCATACAAAAATCTACATATTAAAATTATACATTTAAAGAACTTACTCATATTTAAGCTAGATATAAGTAACAAAACACTACAAATACTACAATAATTTGCCATATAGAGTATCTGGATAAAATTTAGCTTAGTACCAATTGAAACAGTAAGTGTAGTCCTAAGTAGAGAAGTTCTAAAGTACAACTTGGAGAAACAGAATCCCAAAATAACGGATCAATTTTAAAAATTCAGCACTCAGGCCCGTGTAAGCAGAAATTTTCTTATCTAAACAAATTCCACAATACATACACCACTAAAGGCATACCATCGACGACGAAACTGAGATTAGGTATTGTATCACTATTGTCATCGAGAGCTCGTGCAAGGTAAAAATACTTTTGGATGGTATCAATAATAGAATCTTTTCCCCTCTATTCGATCGGGCGTGAATTTAGTCGACAATCGTCGTGTGTTGGTGTCTGCAATCATGTTGGACGTAATCTTGATCTGGAATCTTTCACTGATTTCTCTTTTATGTTGTTTGTTCTCTTTACATTTCTCCTCTTTGTTTGAACTTGTTATTGGTTTCAGTGTGTAAGAACAAAATTCAAAGTTATTTACTAAATGTGATTTCGTTTGGAAGCCGATCATTTTATAAATTTTGAACTACTGTTAAATCTATTTACTAATTAAAAAGGACGTTTATCTAAGTAACATATTGATAGCTAAGACTTTTAAAATGCTGCGTGATATTCAAATGGAATAATGTAAAATATTTCCACTTCGTTATTTTTATAGCTTTTTTTATCTGAGAAAATATTTAGAAATTTATAAAATGCGATATTACTATTATAATGTATGTTAATAACATCAAATAATTTATAGCTTCACTTATTAACTCATCTTTTAAACTTGAAACGTATAAAAAATAATAACCAGTTCTAGAAAACGTAATAGAATCGGGCATTTCTTCTCAAACCCTCTGTTTACATGCTCATACACAACCCATTTACATTTTCAGATATTATGAGAGAAATGAAGGTTGCAAAGTCTCCGCTGGAGGGCACCACGTGCTCATTACATCTCTTGTTTATCTCATCATAACATGTTCTCATTTCTTCATTAACGCACATTTTCTTAGCTAGTCTAATTAACGGCGCCATAAGGATATGCCTTGCGGCGTTCTGCCTTCGCTTTGTCGAGAATGCTAGCGAAGGTTTAATAAGACTTGTTATGTAAAACTAGATTTTTGTAAGCCTTTCGTTTTTAACTTGTTTATAATTTTAATTTTCGAGTTTTATGCACTTTCTAACTTTATGCTGCTGACGGAAATTTTTACCAAGTTAACGTCACGAATAGGTACTTGTAGTATTTTGTTATTTCATAATAATTCAACATGGCTCCCTCACAGTAACTCTTTCACTGCTTTGCATGAATCTTCTCTAATAATGTGAGGAATACGTTCCATAGTCCACCACGCTGTCCAAGTGCGGATTGGTGGACCTTACAAACCTACAACTTCAAGGTTCACCACCAATTGTTCCGGAGTTCAAAATTTTAAATACTCATTATAATTAGTTAAGCTAGATAAAGCTTACGTGATCCAAAATACGGTAGTCTTTTTCGGAAATAATAATAATCATTATTATTAATAGGTATTTACTTTTGTATTCAAAAACGTGGTTTAGTTCAAAGCGAGCTACTTTCATGCATATCTAAATAGTTAATGAATTGTGATATCCATTTTCATTTGAAACTATTTTACCTGGAAACTTGTATCCTTTATCATTGGACCCTAGTGGGTATCTTCAATTAAAATTGTTTCGGGTGCTTTGGGATGGAAACTTTTCAAATTATATTGTAATTCTCTATATGGAAGGGAAATTAAACAGCATCAATATGTATATTGTGGAATAGGTAACTGAGGCACTGAAAATCATAGAAACAAAATACATAATATAATTGTTATATTGTTTCAGTAATGGAAATTCTTTCTCTCTTTAATTTTCATTCTTACTTGATGGTAGGGCTTCATTAATTTATTATAGTATTACCAGTGTTATTGTCAAGTCATTAATATCCATCACCATGATCATAATTGCAATCTATAATTAACCCATTGCTGGGCGCGGTTTTCTTCTCGAAATGAGAAGGTTAAGGCCATAGTCCATCACGCTGTCCAAAAGCGGATTAGCACACTTTACTCATTTTGAGTTTTGTGATCTCTCCTTTGTGCAGGTTTCCTCAAGATGTTTACCTTCACCATTATAGGAAGTAACTCCGAAAACTTAAATGTGCGTGCCCTGGCGTTCGAACTCAGATCCTCCGAGTAGGAGACCGATTTTTTACCTCTAGGCTCCATTGGTGCTCGACATGCAATTCGTTTAAATGGCAGCGCACACAAATGTAAGCTTTCCATCCCTTTGATTAAGGTTCATTGCAGATTGACGGTGAGAGGTTAACATGGCTTAAGGAAATTTTGCTTGCAAGGCAAATTTAACTGTGGGCACACGTAATAAATCTGTTTTGAGCGGGGAGTGCCGATTCCATTTTCTCGGTGACTCAAGTACCTTTAGTCCAACTACCGACCGCATTTGCTGTTGTTTGACTCAGTTTAACACAAGTCGCGGGCAATCAGTGCTTGACACATGGTATTGTAGTAAAATTTAATATAAGTAAAATTTAATTCATATGTAAGTAATCTGGTATATGTGGAATCAAGGGATTCATCGTGAATATTACGAAAGTTACGAGACATGCGGAGTGAGGACAGGATGTGCTTAATTAAATTCCTTTTTTTCTCATTCATTGAGATAATCCTCTGCCTCGCACATGTACGAGTTTTGTTAATGACGTTCCTGCTTTGAAATTAGCAGCACATTTTCATTTTGTCTTATCTGTTATATTTCATCTTACAATTTTAGACTGGGAAATTATACTGCCAATTTTTTCAGTGAAATTGTTATCAAAAATAAGCTTTATAACTAGAAAAATTGCATTATCTTGTATAAAAATTTACAATAAACCTCATGGTATAAGCTTTTCCTAATCTGTATTATCCTTTCTTATCAGAACCATCAATTTTAACAACCGAGTTTCACTTACATTGATGTTTTTGTTCATTTTAATAGCTTCTAAACGTTATTAATTTCGCAACGTTGGCGATATTATTCATAGCTATAAGTATAACTATAATGACGACGGAATGACATAATGAAGGGCTATTGACAATCCTCATGACACTGTCATTAGAGGGGAATACGCCCTGTTTAGCTGACACCTCCCCTACTAATTATGTTGGTGTAGTTGACACCAATACTGTTTTAATTAGATAAACAACGCCCTTGTCATATTTATGCCTATTCCTCATTTTGACTTGAACGACACCTTTGTTGATGCTAGGTTCAATTTTAATTTTTATAGTTTTAGTAGTAGACATCACTAAAGAAGTTAGTAGTTAGTCAGGCGTTACTTTGCGGCATTTTAATGCTGTTAAGTTAGTAAACATTTTTGTGCGTACTGGGATAGTTAAACTTATAATCAATTGAACTCAGTCAACCGGTTTAGAATCCATGCAAACCTTCATCCCCGATTTCAAAGCTTTTTGGTGTTGATTTTGAAAAACCGAGAAGCCTATAGGTATGTGACCCTGAGTCTTCAAGTATTTTCAATCCAAATTCCATAGAAATTGGGTCGGTGGTTTAAAGCGTCACTGACAGACAGATAGACAGTCTTTTACATTTGTAATATAATTATTAGTATGATTTAATTTATTTTTCAAAAAACGGACGTTCGTTGCGCTAATTTGTAACTTGTATATTATGTATATTAACCCTTTATCATTATCTCATATCGACTTTAATAATTCAGTCTTAAAAAACATACTTTTCTAACAACTTAACGCGATCCCTCAATATTTTTGGATTTCGCTCAAGACGTGGCAGAAAGAGACAGCATTCACCAGATCGCTCTAGCTTCTTCCACGAGCTCGTTAATCGCATAACGACTCAAATGCTTCCCCAGCATACGCTAAGCCCCAAACTATCTTACGATCTTTTAATTAGTCAAGGCTTGCTCCAGATTTCTCTCAGCCAGTTTGGTTTATGAGATTATGTCTTGTTTTTAAATGTCTTGTTTTTATGTGTCATTTTGCTTTGGTGTACAATAAAGAGTATTATTATTATTATTATTATATTTTTCTTACAAGTGTTTAAATTCTATGGTATTTTATTGATGTGTCAACTGTTTGTTCATCTGTCTGTCTGTCGCATGTGACAGACCTTGTCTCTTCAACCGAAATTGTAGAGGTACCTCAATTAAAAAAAAACTTTTACTGCAGCCCCTATCATTATAAAATTATTATATTCAAGTAATATTTTTTTTCTAAATTATATATTTTGATTGACTAATTGATCGTAAGATCGTAAGTGATTGAAGAAATAATATCGTAAGTGAACAATAACATATGCGATTTTTTTTGCAAGTTATTATTTGTGTCTGGGATCAGCCCACTGGTGAGCAGTGGCTGCAAAGTGTTAGGTAGTAATACTTACTAATTTAGTAGAAGCTTAGTCACTCCTTACTTGAAGACCCCAATATTATAGGAACACCAACACGGAAGTTTATTTCAGTTCTTGCCGGTAAATAACATGTAGTACGAAATTAACAACAAAACTACTGCTGTCGATATAGGTTGTTTTATAGTTTTGGTTTTCAAAATTAATTAATTATGGGTATTATTTCGTTCCCATAAATAAAGACGTAATTAGTACCCTATGAGACGAAGTAAGAAATATTACGGACACAAATATTAATCACAATATCAACACAGCGGTATTAATATTTGTATCAATATCAATATCTGTAATATTCCTTTGAGAACCACGATTATTGTAACGAACGGCATCCATTAGTAGATAGAAGGGATCACTCGATCACATCGTAGTTATCCATGAGTCCACATCAGTTTGCGGTTCTGGACCAACGCAATCAAACAAAACATTGAGATACCAACTATGTACTAAAGTACAAACAAAATGCATACCGTGTAATTTGATTGACGTATTTATTGGCGTTTAATTTTAATGTAAACGTCAATGATATTCTAAAATAGTGGAACAGTCGTATTTTGCCAATTATTCTACTTTTAATGTGGCTTTATTGTACTGTCTTATCTATATTATTTCTCTTATCTATAGTAATTTAAGGAGCGGATCCATAAGAGCAACTTGCGAACGTAATGTATCTGTTATTTTAATATTATGTTTGATTAAAATCTATTTGGAGTAATTTACTTGCAATTCTAAAATCAAGTAAACCGCGATATAGTGTTCAAACAAAACAAACAAAACATTTTTACATTATTATTATGTTTCTAACATGTCATTCAGTTCATAAATAAATAGTGATGTATTTTACTAGTAAATAACAAATAAATAAATACTTACTCATTATTACTCATATACACCATATACTCATAACCGCTAGAAACAATCTTTGTACGTAACGTCATTCCGCCTCTTGCTGGAAATCGAACCCAGGACTCGTTAACATTCAAAATATTACTACCATTTTTTGTAAAGTACAAGATTGACAATCCATATACTTATATTATCAGTTTTGAAATATTGGTTGTAACGAACCTAATACCAACTATTACTTTTGTTTATAGGAGAATGAAACATATCTAAGTATACACTGGATACTTAGATATGTTCTGCAAATAGCAGCATCGTAGATAAAAGCAACTCGTAAAATTATAACCATTAAAATATAAGACAAAATATGGCTGCAATAAAGGAAGACTATATGGCTTTAATTAAAATTTCTATCCCGAGTTATGGGATACCAAAAAACGTTCCTATAACATAATCCGGATCATAAACTCGTACTAAGAGTGCAATTAAGGGCAATATGATCTCTTAAACCCGGTGCACATTATACCTATTTAACGGGACCCGGGTACAGTTATGAGTTCCGAACGTAATCCTGGTATAATTGTTGTCCGAGGAACGCCTAGAAAGTTCTTGTTATTGTCGGGTCAGTATCGAATCCTTATACGGGGTATTCTGGTACGTGTCTACGCGATATTTGTAAGTTTTAATCCATCCATTGTTATCCCAAAAGTGTTTGCTTGTCTTTCTTTTGTGTCAAAAGTGAGCAACGAATTTAAGTAATTTCTGATATGGAGATAGTCTGAAGACTAGAGAGCGACAGATGCTATTTTTCTTGAGTGAAAATATCTCTTTTATTTTTTTATTTAGTTAACAGAAGGCACATTTTAATTAAGTAAATAAACGCTTACGGACGCAATTATGGTAAGCTCACAAAAACTAGCATTTCAATGGACTATGATAAATCTTTGCCAATATAAGGAATAAGTTTCCCGATGTGAAAGAAAGCTGGTTTACTAGTAGGTATGAAACAAAGCAATCTGAATGTGAACAAGAACTAGCTTATAATGAAGTCATTAGTTATTGGCCTATAAATGGTAATTGAGGATAATTGATTGACAATAAACGATGATACCTCAATAATTGTCTACTTCAAATGTATGATAAAACGCTAAACGCTGAGTGTGTTAGCGTTTATTTTATTTATTTAAATGTATGATGGACTGATGGATGATTAGTCTATCTAACAGAGATAGTTGGTAAAATTATAGAGAGTTAGTTTCGGCCAATCGGATCGAACCACTTTCACCAACAATATGCCCAATCGCGACTCAAACTTTGGGTCGTATCGTAAAGCTACTAAATATATTATTTCGAATTAATTATTAACTCCAAACTTATAGCTATATGACTAAGAGGATTATTCGTTGTTGTCCACTTGTCTAACTTTGTAATATTAGTGCGTGGCTTCGACCCATATGGTCCACTACTGAGCACAGGATTTCCATCATTGGGCTAGCCTAGATTGTACCACCATACTGCTCCAATGCAGATTGGTTCAGGATAAGTAGCTATCCCAAGTATCGCAAAATATTTACCATCCAATGTGTAGTAGAAAACCATAGAACTTTATTGAGCTGACTACGTAATTGTAAACAAGCAAAAAAGTCTATAATAAAATCAGTATCAGCGAGCGGATAATCAAAAATGGGCATCCGTAAATGGGAGGCTGTTAGTAGGGATTACTGGGCCTGTTTAGCATTCAAAGGGCCGAAGAATCGTTTACTGTATTGATCGTGCGGCTTTGTATCGCTCACTTTTAATTTTACTTTAGCTTCGATTCTATCAACACGTTGGTTTTTCTTTAAACGGTTATCACTCTACCTAGCAATTGAAGACTTTGAATGAAGATTTTCAAACAACATTGCTATAATGTTACTTAAAATACCTAACGTCATCATTAATGCTTAGTCGAAATGGCTAATGGTAGCCATTGACGGTACGTCCATTTAGAATGCTTCTAAATGTATGGATGCACTTCCACTAGTTTAGTCTAGAAGCTGAATCTTGAACAGCAAATTTTTATTATGGAATTAAGTTCTTCCCCAGGAAAACTCTAAGGCTTATACTACCTACAAAATTGTGACTAGTTATGTTTTCAATGGAGTTAACTAAGTAAAATATTGTTTTGATAGTTATGTAAGTTTGAACGAAAGTCCATTATCACTGCAGTTTTTTATTGAAATAGTTCACAATGATAACCACCTGATAGTAAATGATACCCGTTGTCCTTTATATCAGTAACGTGAATAACAACATATTACAAGACTAGTTGTGCCCGTGACTTCGTTTGTGCATAGGAGTTTTTCCGTGTGAATCCCGATTCTGCGGCAACTATGGGGAAAACAGCCTATACGAGTATGTGACTCCACAACCTCCTCCAGTGAAAGTTCCATAAAATCCGTTCAACCGTTTTAGAGATTAGCGTACCTACACAAACATATGAACAGTTACATTTTTATTATATGTGTAGAAGGTATAGATAGAAGAAGGTAGATGGGTTTTCAGTCTATTGGTTTAAAGTCCTAATATACGACCCTGTAGTCTAGTTGGTAGCGACCCTGCCTGCGACGTGAGGGGTCCCGGGTTCGATTCCCGGCCGGGGCAGATATTTATGTGGCAGATAAATATTTGTACTCGGGTCATGGGTGTAATTGTAATGTGTTATATGTGTAGTCCATGCCACCCGCGACACAGGTACTTAGTAACCTACTGCGGGGGTATGGGTGTGTTAGCGTTTAGCGTTTTTTTTTTAAATATTTCATGAATATAAGTTATCGGGCGTTACTATGTAAGGGCTGCATTACCATTTGACATCAGAATATCAGAACGTAGTCAAGCGCTAATATAAACGAGATAAAAGTAAATCAGGATTTTACGGCCTTAGGATTGAAATAGGGGATAAAAATATATTCACCTTAGACCAAAACTTATAAGTTTATTTTGATTTAATATTCGATTTCTTAAACTCCAGTATCTATTCTGCACCAATATAATGTACTTCATTAACTATGCAGAATCTACTTCATTTTGTTATTCACTAAGTAGGTATATGAGATTTTTGAAATTATTCATAATTTCAAACGGGTATTGGAGGATTAAGTACTTTTGGTATTAAAGTATGTTTGAATATTTTTTAATCGGTTTTATACATCCTGAGATGTATCTTTCCTAAATATAACCAAGAATGAAATGATTGAGTGGGCGTGGTCAGTTTAATTAGTAAACTATTGGTGACAAATCTTCACTCTTCATACCTTCTTACGAACTAAATAAGCTTACATTCTAACACTGTTGTTAATTGCATTAACCATCTTAGTTACGATTTGAGCCTTGTTCTGTGTTGGTCATTATCGTCAAGGGCGAACGGTGGTTCTGTATGCTCGATTGCTTCCTTAATTATACAAAACCCCGTATTTTAGTTAATAAAACCTAAGTATTGGGGTAATTTCATTATGTCATAGTCATCAAACTATATCTCACGGTTTCTCAATTCTACAAAAATTATCTCCATTCATAACGAAAATATCCAAAACTTTTACTATCCCCATATCGGCGATTCCAAAACAAAAACAGTCATAACGGAGTATCCATTTCTGGAAATAGGCCTGAAACAGTGTCCATTATAATGGTTCGAGGGGAACTCGTTTGGAGCCATGAAATGAGTGTAAATCGTCCGACCGACAGAACTCCGACCGTTTCGCTAAGTAACTTCCAAACTGGCATGGCAGTGTGAACTTTCAGGATTTCCGCGTTATTAAATGATGAACAAATAATGTGAACACTGAAATTGAGACTGTAGTACTGTTTAACCTGTGCCTCTATTTTTGTGTATCATATTATCTCATTAAAACCCAGAATTAGACAATGCTTATGATTATTCTTAGGATTATGCATATCAAGTTGTTATAGTCAGTGAAGGGAATACACATAAACATTGAACAGAAAGAGAGTCTTAATAATTACATTACTGTCCAAACTAATATTTGTGCGTTGAACTTAGGTATACATCTTAAATATAAAGATGAGATGTTGTTTATTTGTGATTTATTGTTACATTAAATTTAATTTTTATTTGCTGTTTGATGTTGTTCAAAAATGTTTTTTAATTTCTTAAACAAATACAGCATAAAAATATCTAGCAAACTGTACTGGCAGTTTTCTACTATTTTTGAAGTTTGTCTGGTATTGAATCGTGCATTATTTTCCAAATTTTAGTATGAAAAATAAATAGAAAAAATGTTGCATTTAAAAACGAAAACCGAATCGATTTATATAGTATTATATATATTTTATTTATGATATTTTTAACTTATGCACTTGGTCAGCGTGGTGAACTACGAATCTAAAACTCAGTTTTTGTAAGAGGATGTTCAAGCCTAATTATTGGACATTTATACGTTTTGACTACGATGATAATATTCGAAACATCTGCTTCTTTTATTAAACATTTCATTTTACGGTTAACTGTAACATTTTATTTTAAGATCCAATTTAATATCACGTAGGCACTGCATCACGAGAGACAAAAGGGACTATAAAAAGAAACATCCCGTCTGTCAATTTGACGTCCAGTCTCATTATATACCCGGTATAATCTCGTTACTGGGGCCAGTTGCTTGACCTTTAAAGCCTCTTGGCCGCTGCGGCCGGTCTCTGTTAGACATTACGTTAGGATAAACTTTTCGCCAGTTAAAGTTCGCCGACTTGGCTTTATTTCACAATTCAACTGTAATAAACTTGAAAGAGGCTTGGGGTTAGATCTTGGTTACGTCGCTTTGCACGTAAACACTAATTTGGAAATCTCTTAGTATTTAAATTGTTACTTTGTTAATTGTTTTGACACCCATTTGTGTTTTGTTGAAAGAATTTTAATGAACATATTACACAAATTAATTTTAATTGACATGAATTTTTTAACAAAACGTAGGTAGATTTTTACTATTTTTATTTTAGTTGTGGCAATAAATTTAATCAAACGTTATCGTTAGTGTCTTCCAAAGTACCATCATTCATCACCGTGAATAACTTTAGGTA
Organism: Hesperia comma; assembly: GCA_905404135.1. Classification (NCBI taxonomy): domain Eukaryota; kingdom Metazoa; phylum Arthropoda; class Insecta; order Lepidoptera; family Hesperiidae; genus Hesperia; species Hesperia comma. The sequence goes on along the minus strand of FR990022.1, from coordinate 17,652,525 downwards.
CCAACAACTCCGCAATTAATTACCGTGAAGCAAATTATTGATACCTAGTATTCGATATTAGTTAAGTTACATATTGGATATGCCATCATTTTAAAGTTAAGTATGTAGTTTTAAAAAGTCATAGTTACATTAAAAAAGAAGCTTATGTCGTCAAGTACTTTTATTAATACGTTTTATCTGTAAGTTCCTGTTAATCAAATAAAAATCGGCCAAGTGCGAGTTGGACTCGCGCACGAAGGGTTCCGTACCATTATGTATAAAAACGCCAAAAAAATCTGGTCTGTTGTATAAAAAAAAAAAAAGCTAAGCTACAACCCACTAATGGCCCACTACTGAGCACGGGTCTCTCCTCATTACTGAGGAGGCCTAGAGCATACTCCACCACGCTGCTCCACTGCGGGTTGGTGGAGGTTGTATGAAAGCCTCACTTAAATATTTACTTTAGTCTTTTGTAGCCACAAGCAACGCCATCTCTTGGACCGAAAGGTAACTAATTTATCGCTGAAGCGTCGAAGCCATATTTTTTGTTTTTGTTTTAAGTGCACTCACAGTTTGAGTGGTGGTTGTTTGGTTGGCTTGAACCATCCAGCCACCATTCTCTCTGCCAATGTGCCTATGCTAACTGCCGATACTTATTTTTCAGCAACCTTCCTACTATATATTTTATGCTTGATTAGTTCGATATCTTTGTAGTGTAATCAAATAATATTTAACTTAACAATTAGTGTTTACACTTAGCTGTTAGTCTACCATGCATACATGCCTTAAGCTATGTTATTACTTAATACTAACGATGTCCATTTTTCATTTTCCTTAAACTGTACATATTTACACACATTATTGTTCGCGTTTTTCTGTTCTGTTCCTGTCACTTCACGTCACTTCGCAACTCACTTCACTTCACTACACGACACACACACACTCATACACGACTCGTTGTACGGCACTGCGTCGCACGACGTTGTTACAAGATGCAGCATGGTTCAGCGTCACATCGCCCCCAGCCTGCGGTCTGCACTTGGTCTTGGAGCGGCCGATAGTAGGCCGTTGCTGCCACCCTTGTCCTCTGCAGTTTTATGAGTCGTTCCTCTTGTAACGACTGTCTGAGGCATTCGAGATCCCATTTCACCTCGGAGGGCTTGAAGCCTTGCTCTTGCATGTACCTGGCGTATAATCGATATAACTCTTCGTCAGAATGGGGGAGGCCATAGTTGTTAAGTTTGGCCTTTAGTATGACTTTTGTTTCCCCTGAGAGGCTATCTTTAGGATGGTTGCAGTAAAATGCCATATTTCGAAGCCATATTTCGACTTAAATATTTATTTTATTCAGTGTTTTAGTATTTGTTGTTGTAGCGGCAACAGAAATACATCATCTGTGACAATTTCAACTGTGTAACTATTACGGTTCATGAGATACAGCCTGGTGACAGACGGACGGACGGACGGACGGACGGACAGCGAAGTCTCAGTAATAGGGTCCCGTTTTACCCTTTGGGTACGGAACCCTAATAAGGATAAAAAAGATCTTTCAAAAAACCAGCTAATAAACATTTTATTCCATTCTTATTTATAGCGCTTTTAACTGAATCCTCTCACTTCACTGACTATAACAACTTGATCCCATTTTCTGAGCATGCACTTAGCAAACAAGAAATCAACGTTACCAACGGAATCGGCGTAGAAAGAAAACGTGTCGGGGAAAGGAGTAACAAATCAGACGGCAAAAGGAAACGTAAACCAGCAGGTAACAATGTGCAAATTGCTAAGTCTAAAAAGAATTCTCAGTAAAAACCTTAGCAGAAATTGCAGGCAGTCAGACTCTGCAGTGCTGTAAACTATTTAATATACGACCGCTGCCCGATCGGTAGATTGCAGATACGAAGAAAAAATGGAGTAACGAAAGAAATGTTTATAACACGTCAACCTAATATACTGGAAAAGAACTGAGTCGGCATTTAAATAGTTCACTAAGAGATTTTCTCATTTATCTGTGTGTCAATAACACACCATGCAATAACTAATAGGCAAGGCGATGCTAAGATAAATAAATTTAAACGTATGGGTAGGTCAACATTTAAAAATACATTTTATTGACAACTTTCTTCCCTTATTAATGCCCCTAGGGTTAGAGATATCAACAACCAATCAATTAAAAAAAAAAACTAGAGTTACAGAAAATATAATTAAGATGAAATTAAGATGACTAGGCATTAATAATTCTGACTTATCAATCGTTGGCTGCCAGTATTTAAAATTACTTTCAGATATCTACATTTTCTAAAGCATAAAGCGTAACATTTAAAAATTCAAAGGGCTTAAAAAAGATTTATAAAATATGGCCGAGAAAGCTTCTTCGTTCAACGTATTGCTACGAAAGTAGAAAATGCGGCGAGCATCTTGGACCCAGTTTGATAAGTTTCATTAAATTTTTATGCATTTTTTTAACAAAGTTACACTTAATTAAAAATACGGAAAGTTAAATATTATTTTGTGAAAAACGTGTTTACGGTTAACAGTTACGCGTTTCTCGACTTTAGAAGGACAGTATTCTTCAGAAATTCGAATCACATGTTCTGCGTTCGTGTGTCTCGAATCATAATACTATTATGAACTTTTATTTCGACGATTCTTTTCCAGATGTTTCGTACCGCGTTTTAGTTCGGCGCAAACAATGACTCTCCCGTTCTATTATGGCATGGAAGCGGTTCGGTTTAAGTGGTGAATGAAAAACGTGTGTAAGTGCCTGTTTTGTGTGGAGTAAATTGTGCGAGAATTTTATCAGAGCGTGTTTTGAATTGAGTGATTTTGATTCTGAAAAGGCAACTTGGAATAAATATATTTTGTGTAATTGTGTTATCTCTCGCAATTACTTTTTATTAATTAAGGTTAATTCAATCTTACTTTTTTTTTATTGAATTCAGATAGCAAACGAGCATGCAGCACCACCTTCCGCTGCCGCCCATGACAACTGTGGCCGACCCAGAACTAGACTCAATGAGTCTCGTTCTAATTCGGTCACAGATGCGTTGCTACCCCTGAGGACTGAGATGGTCACCTCTAAAAAAGTGTAACCGGCTCCACACCTTCCTATCCGGAACACAATTGTTCTTAAAACAATTATTACATGGCAGGAATGGTACTAAGTACTGTGGCGGGCGGAGGTACTTCCCCGGGTGAGCTCTAGGCCCTACCACCTGTAACTTGTGATGGACATTGGACAATGGTAATTAGTACAATTTAACCATAATTATCGCTGTTATAGCGATCACCATTTAATTAGCTGTGTCTCGTATCGAGTTCTTAATTGATTTAATGAATTATACTGTATAATTGACGATTCATTTACGACCGGAAAATAAAGAGAAAATATCATGAAAAGTTCAAATTCTCAAAAGAGAAAGTTTAAGCCATAAACACTAAAGTGCCTTGTCTGAGGGTACCATGCTATTTCCTAGGCCATCATTCGCCACGCAGACTTCTATTTAAGGCGCTACAACCGTAATATGTAAAACCGAATCGGCGTGGTGCGCGCCACCAAAATAAAATCTCGGTGGCACAAAATGGAACTAAAAGTTCATTGCGCCGATTGCGCGTGGAACGGATAGGTCCTTGGAGTAGATAATGTAGATATTCGATTTATTTGATGTGAATTAATGGATTAACTGTTACATAATGTTAGAGATACATCGTTTTAACAGGTTTTAACTTCGATGAGTATCGATATAAATAATAATAATAAATAAATAAACGCTAACACACTCATACCCCCAGTAGGTTACTAGGCACCTGTGTCGCGGGCTCGCGGGTGGCATGGACTACACATAATATAACACATTACAATTACACCCATGACCCGAGTACAAATATTTATCTGCCACATAAATATCTGCCCCGGCCGGGAATCGAACCCGGGACCCCTCGCGTCGCAGACAGGGTCGCTACCAACTAGGCTACAGGGTCGTCAAAGCATAATATAATAAGCATTTATTTAGTACATATTTCTTAGGTTTACATGAACACTTATAATACTTGTATCAAAGCACCGTCAAAGCTAGTGTGGATCAGTTGGTCGATGAATAGATATTATCGTCAATGTATTGTATCGGAAAAAAAAATTCAACTCGGCTCTAAGTTGCAATGCAATGCAACTATGTTATAATCTTTTGAATTTCGCCTAGCGCGTGCGACATCAAAGGACGCCGCCGTCGCCCGTCAGCTAAGGGCTCGGCTAGTCTAAGCTCCATAGTCTTAGACCCACAATTCTACAGCTTTTTAATTTTGTCGAAGAATCAATTATTTTTTTCAAATCTGTACCTGTCTGTTACTTTGGTTCGATTTAAAATATCTCAATAAATAAGTATGTATGTGATATGTGATCTTATTTACGTTAACGAGAATCGCAAATAACTAATAGGTACATCGAATTAGATTATCGATTTCTTATGTCAACAATTAAGCAATTTAGATAGGAAATAAGGTTTAATCAATTTTAATTAATAAATTAACGGTTGCAGTTCCAAAGTATTTGTAGGTAATAGTTTATTGATGTCCAATACATCGTAGTATGAAGTACCTACTTACTGCAAATTTACGGCGGCTCGTACATAAATAGGCCAAATCGTTTCAATTCTAAGTGACTATTAATCTGTGTCGAATAATAAATACCTAATAAGCAACCACTACCTACTGAATTTGATACTTTGTTACGAGTATTTCATCCCATTCCTCGCAATCTTATCGTAAATATGGGTTTATGTTTGTATTACTATTGCTAAGCATATTTATTAAATTATCGATTTATCGATCACATTATAAAAAAATAAATATCTATTTTTCAATCACAACAAAATAAATGCACGGGAACCAATAAACGCAGCCTTATGGCAAGGCAAGGGCCGGGCGAATATGGCGGCGTGCGCGCCGGCCGGCGGCCGCTTTTTCTAAGATGGCGGCAAAGCGAGGCTAGTGCAGTGCAGCTTAAACGCGACCAAACAATTTTGATATTGTAGACAATGTAAAATTACCTATTTCAATATTATTTTTTTAGGAGTGCAGTCATGCACGTGTTTTCTTTTATTTCTAATACTCAAGATTATTATGGACAAATCCTTAATTCAGTATTTACTTTATGTGACGTTGGCGTAGGTATGGTAATTAAATATTGGTAGGTATAATCTTTTTAATACATTTGCTGTCGATCTTGTTTGTCTGTACAAAACTTATACATTTGCTGTCAGCTGACTATGAGTTGAGCAGCGTTTCATTTTATGTCTTCTGTGGTCCCAGTATGTTACATATTGTGGCAAATAATAAAATTACCATTAACAAATTCTATCAGAACTCCCGTCTAGTAGTTTTAGGTCATAGGTTTTACATCGATTTTACTTTTGTAAACATTACGTACGAAGATAAATTAGGTAGGTACGTTACCATCGCAGAATTCGATTTTAAATCAAGGACCAAGACTGTGTAGACCTTGAGGTAGTTGTATGAATGAAATCGTTATCGTATTTTGTTTACGAGAATTTTATAGTTATGAATGAAACAAATTGGTGTTTATCTTTGACCAAATTTCCTGTTTTTGGGGGATAATTTTACGTCATTCGTTTTAATTTTTTTTTCACGTAGACTTGTTCAGTGTCACCAATAGATATAGTGGATTTTTTTTCGGTAATTACAAACTAGTAGTGTAGATAATAGGTATAGATAAAGTCACAGTTGTCATGGGCAGCAGCGGAAATTGGCTAGCCTGCTCGTTAGCTACCTACCAGAAATCAATAAAAAAGCAAATAGAACCTTTTATTACGAATTAATACGAACTTATTACGTGTGCTTACAGTTTATATTCGAGTCGCCGAGCATATGGAATTGCCACTCCCCGCTAAAACCACATTTATTACCTGTGTTTAGAGTTTAATTTAGCTTGTGAGCAAAATATACTAAGCGCATTTTTCGATTCCGCCGTCAATCTTAAATGTATCTTAATCGCATGGGTGGAAGGCTGACATTCGTGTGCCATGCAATTATAAGGAATTTCAGATCGAACGCGAACGGAGTAGGTACCTATAGCTCGCACTGAACTGAGGGTATTTTAAAGTGTCATCGTCAATCTACAATTAACCTTAATCACAGGGGCAAAAAGCTTGCATTTGTGTGGGTTGCCATTTAAACGAATTCCGTATTCTTCGCAAAAGGACTATAAACACAAAATATATTTATTTATACTTACCTACATTTTTATTAGATGAATAAGTATGCATTATATAGTATACTTTAATAATTATATATAAAATTATAATTATTTCACCATTATTACGCGAGGTTCATTATAATGAACGATAAAATAATATAATAACTACACACATATGGTTGCTTGTGTGCCTGGCTGCTATGAACAACACACTAGACAAGAATACACACAGACTGAGAACAGAAATCTAAAATCATCATTTTATGTGCTGCTTCGCTGGGAATCCAACCCAGGACCCTTAGAACGGCGATCCAGCGTGTTAAAAATTGCACTATTCGGATCTTCATAAAATGTATTGTATTATTTTTATAATATTAGTAGATATTATAAGTATTATTTATAATATAAATGTTTATTATTTACAAGTTTATTATAATATTTATTTTATATTATAATTTAATGAGTTAGTTTTACGCAGGCAGGCTTTTAGGTATTTATACACCAGGTGAGCATCCCATGTTTTGCAATCTTCTATGTTACGTTGGCCGCGAAATTCAAACTTGATTCAATAGTGGCACAAAATTTACGAATTAACTGTTTTAAATGGTCGTATTTACAGTACTGATGTTATTTAAATATATTTAATTGAATACAATAGTAAAACAGTAACATTAGACCCCATAATATAATTTTTATACACACGAGAGAAACAACTCGATTACGAAAATTTACCAGATTATTTTAACAAAACGAGCGTGCGTTCACGTTGAGTCTACCCAGAGGAGTGAGGGGAGCGTTCTAAGCGCGCTAAATGTCATTGACGTAAGTGCCAATTGCATATTATTTTTTTCTTTCAAAACTGTTTCGGTTTTTGAGATTTCCATTCTTATGAAAACTTAGCTTTCATTGTTTACTATGTTTTAAAAATATTATCATCAACTAATTGTTAAAACTTTCGTAGTAAACTTGAAAACCAAAACTATTTGGACCTAACTTTACGATTTTTTTCTATCGAGAAAACTTCACATTTTACTGTTTTTGCTCTTATGAGATTCTTTATTATATAGTGAAGATACATATATCTAAATATCGGGGATATAGACTGTAAGCTTTAAAAATAATCTTAGATCTAAAACTACCATATTTCGGTTGTAGCGCCTTAAGTAACTGTAGGTAATAATGTAACAAAAATTTAATTTGCTCGAAAGAAAATTATACAACCGCAAAACCCTACTTTTAAAATGTGCTATAAGATTAGACTTAATAAAATCTACAAACCTCACCAAACTTATCAGTTCACACATGACACTTCGTACGAAATTGGACATCCTAACCGTGATATGATATTAAAATATTCTTGAAATAGAGCCATCGTTATTACGTTTAAGTCCACCGCTGAGGAGATAAAATCTAGTCTAGGAAAACACGGGCGTCGCCAAATGCAGTGATATTTCGGTTCTAAGAAATTGTGGCCCTCCCTGTTTCCAGAATAAGGCTGCTTTTTCGTTTACCTTTTAATTAAATTGGCGAGTCGCTGTGCAGTAACTCTTCGTTACTTTGTCATAAATAGGAAACGTAAGATAAGGGGGTTTATGCGATGTATATTTTGGTTACTTTGTTCGTGAATGTTTGCGAAAAGAAAATAATTGGACTTAATGCAGTTACATTTTTATTAGAGTACCTACATAAGGCTTCATTTTGACTGTAGAACATTAAGAGAATTTTTGAAAATGCTTTTAAATATGCATAACCAGGATATACTAGATTTCAGTGATAATAATTTGAGTTTTATTTGCTCTTACTTTGAACTGTTTGCTAAACACTGTCTGTATAATTGATTTGGTTGCTAAGTTTTAAACATAATGATTTATTATTACAAAAAAAATAACCGACTGCAACCTTGATAAGTAGAGATAACTCAAAAACTACTCACCAGTTGGCGCTCAATTCAACATGTATGTGTAAAGTTCTCGTCACTACAAATTAATCAAGCCCAAACACTAGATAACTGCAGTAAATCGTTGAGGAGTTCCCACGACTGTCTTTCGGCTTCATCAGATCGACTCCAGACCTTCTTGAAATGGTAGCGCTTTAATGTATTTATGATAACATGAACAAACACACTAGTCTTCCATACAATTTTCGAAAGTTGCCCTCGATTTCTCCAAGATGCCATCATCAGATCCTGATGATCCTTTCAAAAGGACCCCACTGCGCATATCTACTTTACAACAAAAAAAGAATTATCAAAATCGGCCCGTAAACGACGAAAAAATCGCTGAACAAACATAAAAAAAAGCATATATACGGTCGAATTGAGAACCTCCTTCTTTTTTGAAGTCGGTTAAAAATAATATCCTTTTCTGTATAATTGACTGAATTTATGTTTAACAAGAAACCCTTCAACAAAGAAACAGGGCGGCCAATTAACCACAGAGGGGCGGCAGGAGATCTTATTTCAATAGTTCCATACTCAAAGCTTAATTTTATTTCTAACATAATAATTATTGCAGAAACAGATTATCGAAAACTTATATTAAAATGTAAAACTTCCCAGCTAATATTAAAGTGAGGGCATAGTGTAGGAGCGTGTAATTAATTCGGCGATAACTATATTCCGCCGGGGCTCGACTTAACATTACCGCGTCTTTGAGCGGACCGACGCGCCTTGATTGAACGTTCATTCCATTAAATACTTTAAGGCTTCGTGATATGATGGTTAACGGTGTGAATTTATTAAAATTTTACCTTGAAAATTTTAAATTTTGCAATAATTTTATGCTGGTTAATGTCTTTCATACAATCTATACTAAGTGCAAATGCGAAAGTATTCTGAGTCTTTGTGTTGGCTTTTCACGCTTAATTCGCTGAACCCAATACGGATATGGATATAGTTTAACATTCGGGTAACCCTAACCACACAGAATATAATTTAATTGAAAAATATCCCTTAATCGGTGGTGGAATGACATGGACTGGGACTTTATTCCTGATGATAAGTTCCCATGGGATCCGTTTAACAGTATTTTGACGTTGTATCTATGTCTTCTACACACAGGCAGAAATTACTTGCTTTTAATTCTGGCGATTTTTTTTTGATTTTCAAATTCTATATACCAATATCTATATGCCAATTTTTTTAATGGTCGGAAAATCACCAGTGAACGTGTTTTTCAGTTTTGATTGACGCATCATCGTTGTTACCTTCGATCGACCTTCTACAATTTTATTGAAAATTTTACCAAAAATTAAGCACATATTTAATTGCATTATGGGTTAAATTTAAATTTAATTTGGCCGTTAAGTTTGAAATCATCATCATAAACAAATTACTTTTAATGCGCTAACGTATCGAATCATCCGACCATGTCTTATTGGACACTTAAAGTGGATTAGCAAATACGAGTATATTGTGGAGAAATATATTTTGTACTTACATCATTCAATTGAAACGCGATAGACTGAATGCGTACTTGACTTCACCTACCGGGCATGAGTGCTCAGACCAGAGCTCTTTCACAGGTACTATGTTGGTTACATACAAATACTAAATATGAGTGTGAGTTAACTGAACATGAAGATGTTCTGACCGCAAATCGTTAATTGAAAAGAATTGCAACTTGTAGAAAAAAGCCAGTGAGTTATCACGTTATGGTTCTGAGGGTCATATCATGCTACATAATTGCAGCAGAAACTTTGATATATAGATCTTGTTTAATAATTCTTGTTTAATTTGAAAACTCGTGCTTTTTGTGTAGTCCCCTTAATATTTTATTTTATTGTTTTTTTGTACGTATTGTTTCTAGAGCACCCATCAATATATTTTAGTCGTCATGTTACTATTATTCTTTAATTTCATTAGGAACTATTTTAGCAAGAAAAATTTTTCAACATTTTTACTAAAATTTAAGTTTGACTAAAAGTCATTCCTAGAATCGAATCCATTCATCAAAATAATTAATCAAAATAAAAAATAAACCTTAATGAATCAGTGTCGGCTCATGCAGGAGTGATCAATTGCCTTCAATTTGCCGTTTAACGTCCATTGAAGCATTTCGCATTATCTCGGATGGAAATGCGATGCATCGCAATCATAATCAATAAACTATTTTATGCATCCGTGCCGATTCCGATCGACGTCGCTGATAACTGATTTATTCTCTTTCACTTCATAAATATTTTGTGACTCATGAAACAAGATCCTTACAGGCCTACTGCATCTATAACGTTATATATAACTTTTAACCAAAACAGAACCGACTTTAACGCCGAAAAGTAAAAATCAGTTCAGTTAAAGGCGGTTAATATTCCTAAATCCTTCTCCTAAGTCTGATAAACACATGCTGAAAACCGTATCAAAATCGGTTCAGCCAAACAATATGCCTAAAACCTTCTCTTAAGTCTGACAAACACTGCTGAAAATCGCATCAAAATCGGTTCAACCAACAATCGGTTCAAACAACAAGTACATACAGGTCCACTGGTCCTTTTTTGAAGTCGGTTAAAAAGTGAATCGAAACCAAACCGCGATAACTATGTAGCTTGTAACGTATGAACAATGAACAGGGTAAACTTATTTTTGTATACTTTCCTTAAAAAACATTGGACCTAATGGTCCAATGATTATTACAGATCACATGGCGGTCACAAACGGTACATACCTGAGAAAATTTTATCAGCTGTAAATTAAACTTTGGATATTCTCAGTGGACATAATTATTTTTAACCAACTACAAAAAAGGGTATCTTCAATTCGGCTGTATGTGTAGGTATTCTTTTTAGTTTTTTTTATGATATATTTTTCAAGGCAAGTTGCTGGTCATTGTCATTGTCCCATTTAAATTGTCACTGTCCCATTTAAAAAGCGAAATCTGACAAGTAGTTTTTGAGCATTGATTTTAAGTGTCCTGATAATATTCTCATTTATTACTTGTCAATGTTGAAGTAAGGTTTTTTTATGATAAACCTGTGTACTTACTTTTTTAAAATAGAAAGTGACAAATTTCGTATTTTAGGAGCCAAAACAATTAGGTAACAATGTTAGTGATAAAGACATGCAATCGAATGACATAACTCAAATAAGCTATGGATGGATTGGTAAGCTGATGCTGATAGCATTTCTTCGTGATTGTGACAGGTCCTAATAAGATATCTTGGAAATAGCCGCGGAGGCGTCAGTTCCGCGTGAATTATGTCACCGACAGAACACGACACCGAGCTTGCTTTAGTGAGAAAATTTACATTAAAATACAACTATTGTAAAAAAAACTCTAGTGTCTACTACGGAAACATGGAAAGTTCTTAAAAACCTGTAAAAAATTGTTCATTGTCGATCAATTTATTTCCTACTCCTAATTAATCTTCGATTATCAAGTTAAATTCGCGTGTATTTTTGGTATTCTTTCGCGCTAAAAGTAAGGATTCCACAATCTTCAGGTTCGAGAAGCCAAACTCGCACCAAAGATATGATTTCATATTCACTTGATCCAGAAAGTATCGTTGTAATGCTACTGACCTGAATCTTGCAATTTCTTGTGTACGATAAAATCGTTACCAATTTAAAGAAAACGCTCGTATTCCCGCACAGACATGAAGAACAAAAGATACTGATGCCTAGTGCGGGCCTTCATCGCTATTTCGCTCGAAATCGCATCGACCGCTAATTAGCTGCGGCTTTTATTTCCTGCCCGCTGTTATCTAAGCCGCTGTAATCTGCCATTGCCTGTTATACTGGCTGGTTTCGATTTAGCGCCAAATACGCTGGAATTTATCCTGGTTTACAGCATGATTTTACTGTAATTCGGGCTAAAGGCAATTATTTTGTGACATTCAGGTGAATCGATTACCCAGTAATCGGTGTATTTGCAGAAAAAGTCAAGAGTTGGTTGAAACGTCTTTTTCAATGTTGTTGATATATTTTCACCTTCACTACTACTCTAAAAAGTGATAATTCTTGAACTAAACATAATTTTATCACGGAGAACATTAAATGCGATTTAAAGCTTGATCGATTGATCAAGGTTATGATGCCAACATAGATATAGGTGATTCATTTACAGTAGGATCATCTGTCCAGCTTCGACTTGTGTTGTAATAAAACCAAAATTCTTACTAAAGTTAGTGAAAACGGTCGTTGTTTGTGGCTAATTTACGCGACGGTCGAATTTGCATCCGCCACGGCGGCTACTAATTTGCCAGCCGGTTTTATTTTCCGCCATTATCTGACCCCTGTCTACCGACCACGCCTACCAGCTACCTACGATTTCACGTTTGAAATCAGCTTTAAAATTATTGCCTGGTTACAAAAAGAGCTTATTTGCATGTGAAATAAATAGTGGCTCTGTTTTGTGTTTGGAGTTAACCTTTTGTATGGTTGCCCGGTACTGGCGTAGATGCTTGTGTCGCTAAACAACCTTTTGTTGTTTTAATGTGTTAAAGTGATATTTCAACTACATAATATGATTTGAGTTTGGGTTGAATATTTTTACACAAAATTATTTCAATCTGAAAACATAAAAACGTTGGGAAAAATCGTTAAGAGATATTTAAACCTTATAACAAAACTTCTAGTTTCTTTTCATATAGCTGGAATTTTGAAATTAACATGCATCTCGTATTTCAGGAATATAGTTAGTACACCTAAGGCCGATCATTCACATTCACGTGAATACGCAAACTAACAAGATGGCAGGACGACTTTTATGAATGATCGTGCAATTTTTTAGTTTTTTCGGAAGCTGTTAATACTGTGACGGATTTTGGTTCGCAAATAAGCACGCACATCGCGAACCATGGCAGTCTCCCTCACATTCGTAGAAACATTCGAATAATGTACAAATGTTCGTCTGCATGTGATCGCAGAAGGTTTGTTACGCCTATGCACCGACTCTTTACTGGACTGTAAAGTCAACTAATATTTTTTCAGCTCTCAATCCAAACACATCGGACCGGGCAGAAGAAACAGATAGTGGAATTAAATACAGCTTTAAAATCTCGATACAGTGCGGGAAGACGGAAAACGAATAAAAAAAATCTGGGTTTGTTTTAGCTTTGGAGACGTTATAAACAGTAACTATATAACTAGTAAGAGAAAATATTATGTTTGCTATAAAATATGTATATTGGAGACGTATAATAGCTAGATTTCACGTAAATAAAACTTACATTTAAAAAAGTAAAAAAACATGTTTAATTCCAAATGAACATTTTTGATGTTCTCAGCTTTTAATACAAAATGTTTGATAGGTAGGTACTATAAATAAAATCTATAATTGCACTACTGGTTAATTTCTAAAACATATTTTATTAAAACAACATACCCGAAGATATTATAAATCCACGAATTCAATAAATCAGTACCTACGTATATTATGTAGATATACATATATGTATACCTAGATGAAGTGAATCGCACATAGGAGTAGCCATGCGGTATTAACGCCGCTCCGTCCATCAGATGTCCATCAGTGTGTAACTGACCACGAACGCAAACATCATCATCACTCAATTGCATTGTATCATGACATTTCCGAAGCTCCTAGCTAGCTGGAAGTCACCTTTCTTGCATAATAAATAAAACCTGAAATATTCATACCCATGCTCTAGGATTCTTTAGATTGCGAGTGGCATGGGCAAAACTTATTGCAAACCACCCATGACCCGAGAACAGATATTTCTTCGTCACATAAATATCTTCCCCTGGAAGCGAACCCTCTATTTCTAGAAAAGAGCATGACTTATGAGAAACACATGTATACCTATCGAAAATTTTGGTAAAGACCATACTATATAGAAAAATCTTCTAGTATAATACAACTAGTAAATCTGCCCTCGCTTCGCTTCGGGAAACCAGTCCCTTCAAAAATCTCTATAAATTTTAACAAATTATGTTATTCTGATGTCTGAGCTACATATATTACTGCAAAGTTTCATGAAAATCCGTTCAGTAGTTTTTGCGTGAAAGAGTAACAAACCCACACACACACACTCACTCACTCACATACATCCTTACAAACTTTCGCATTTATAATATTAGTAGGAGTAGGATAGGTCTAAGTACAAAAATATTTGATGTATATTATACCTATAACAGTCAATTTCCAGACATAAATCTCGATCCATAACTACGTGCATTATAGACAAAACATAGCCAACCAATCAGAACATTACATCAAATTATTTTCGGTCATCCATTTCTTTTGAAGTTCCTTTAATGCGAACGATTTCACAACGGCAAACTTTAGACGACTCTCTATAACCGTCTTCTGAAATAAAAAGGTAAATTTAAACCTGTCTGGACCGTCTTGAGAGGTTAAAGCTGTTTTCTGAACGTCAGCTGTTGGAGATAACTTATTTAAAGAACTTAAAATTACTTGGAAAGTTTCAATAGATTATTAGATTATTACTATTGCGTTATTTCTAGATCATTAAATTTTGATAACTTATAAGTCTGTTCATTTTTGAAATATCATTGAATTTATTGCATACTTTATTATATAGTATAGGTATGTGTATATTATAATATTGAGAGATTATATCACTCGGTATAGTTAGACAAATAATAGGTAAACAATAGTAATGAACATAATTATAATTATTATGAGTTACACAATTATTGGTGAAACATAACGTTTATATGCATACACTTTATTTCTTTCTAAAGAAAGTTTTTTATTGTCCACAGGATGTGCGTTCCTGACGTATTTCAATCCAGAAAGTGCATCGAGCGCACAAAACGCGCTTCACGAAAAACGGACACTACCTGGGGTAAGTCAATATTGTATTTATTAATGTTTTTATGGCAACATATAAATAATATGAAATAATACTTATGAAATAAAAACACAATATTTTTCTAGAAATATGTATATAAATCTTTATGGTGATCGTACCTTTACTCTCAAAGTCCTCTCATTTTAAAAACTTTAGTTATACCTAAAAAGTTAACATAAGACACTCAATTCAAATATAAAAAAAAAAACATAAAATTTATTCATATCGTTATCGTTGTTACACTTATAAACGTCGTTGAAATGAATTATCTACTTATCTAAGAAAAATCTTCGATGACTCACCCTATACAGAAAACGAGAATAGGTATCAATTAACAAACAAAAACCATCTCCTCGTTCTACTCGTATACATTTTCTACATTCCGTTGAGAGTAAGGCGGTGTCCTACGTGAGCGACAAAAACGTTGCGAACGCGACGATCGCGATCAAATCAACGGTATCCCGACTTGCGTCCTATGTGACAGTCTGCGACAACACGCGACGTTGCCATTGTCGCGTGTAGCAGCGCGTCGTGTTGTGTAGCGTTGCGTCGTATTCGTCGCTCACGTAGGACACCCCGTAACGGTGTAAAACCGAAATTAATAACACCAAATGAGCCGGTTACCTGCACAAGATTGTAAACTGTGTTAAATGCACACCATTTTATCGTAACTGATACATTGGCTGTAGATAAATCTGAAACATTTCCCCTCATAAATATTTCAGCCTATATTTTTCCGCTCAATCCGGCGTAGACTCAGGTGGACGTAATAGTCGGAATGTTTACTGGCTCCATCAATCATTTCCAACGTAATTCAATCGAACGAGTTCAATTATTTCGGCCGATTGTTAATAATCGAGTTGCGGAAGATAATTATCCGCTCACGAACACAATAACAGAACATGATGTATTTAAGTTTTTTAGGGTATTGCCAATGATAATGGGAAAAGCGTATCTTTACCGGCCTTTTTCACTGTGCTTTTTTACGACACAATGGTTTTTGAATATGGTCATGATCATCAGTATGGTTGAGTTACTTGAGTTGAGTCCTCGTTTTGATAATTCGTTTTTGGAAGTAATGCTTGTCGTGTGGTCCTATGTAAATTCTAGCAACACCTGGTGGGTGGTTAGTTATCTCCTATCTTCTTCTATCTATATACAGGGTGATTTGTAAAAACATTACAATACCTAATAATATCGGCATACTCGGAATTAGAGTAAGCCGTCATACTTATTTGGTGATCAAAATCAACGTAAATTTGGGAGATCGCGTTGGTAGCCAGAAACAAAACACTGCTGCTGTTTAATTTTCATTTTAAATGATCTAGTGGGTCTAATAGACAAACGACAATAACAACTAAGAAGTTTGCAACTCAGGAACTTAAACCGCGGTACGATAACAGAGGGTTTTACGTCGCACGTTCTCTACGTACGTTTTTTTCTGGAATTTTTTGTTTGTGTCTTAATAATTTTACTTGTTTGGTTAGCTTATAAAACAAGGAAGTTTTTCATGTAGTTTGTACGCTTGATGTATACTAGATTTTTTAAAATAAATCTAGTTTTCTATCGACCACATTCGTACAAAAATATTTTTTTTTACAAGAATTCACTTGTTATTTTAAAATGTGTAACACTTGTGCCTGCATTAGTATTAATAAATGATTATTGATGTATTGGTCACTGATATAAATGTACACAACTCAATTCAAACCAATACTTTTTTATTTATTGATTTTTTTGTAGTCAAATTCGATGTTCTTTGACCAAAACCAAAAATAAGGAATATCTCGATAACCAGCTGACTTGGTATTAGGAACATTATGGTTAATTTTGTTGGAAATTGGTTGTATTACCACATCCCAAGAGGAATACGTCGAATTACAAATCACCCTGTATATAATAAAACTGTAACTGATCGCTGTTTGTGCACGCTAATCTCAGAAACGGATGATTGGATTTATATGAGACCTTTCACTGCAAGAGTTTGGAGAAAAACTTCTAAGTAAGTAAGTGTTCAGACTTTTATGATTCTTTTGTTATTCGAATGTTTGTAAGTACCTCTACAGCTGTGTTGCCTTCGTGTGGCAAAAAAACCGACAGTTAGATTAGCCACTAAACTCTATACCAATCCTTACTGGAGCAGCGTGATGGAGCGTTCTCTAGATCTCCTCAATCATGAGGAAACCCGGTGCTTTGTAGTGTTTTATTAACGTATTTTAATGTTTACCTATGGCATGCATTAGTAAACAAGTAGACAAGATGTCATGTGTGTCAGGCTACGTTCTATTAATGGCACACTACTGAGCACGGGTCTCTTCTCATAATTGAAGAGGCCTAGAGCATTCTCCACCACGCTGTTCCAATGCGGATTAGCGTAGGGTTTACTGATCAACCCAGTATCGGAAGTTTTCAAGTCGCCCGAAGGCCTTCTGACGTGGCTTAACGACTGCTATCTATAGATAACAACCGGGATCGACGGCTTTACGTGCCCTGCGAAGCACGGAAGATGACAGTTATCATCACAAAAATAGTTCATCAAAATATCCCCTTTCGATTCAAAACGGTAGGCACATAACGTAATTGCGCCTTAGCAAACTTAATGCAAATGTAAAATTAACCAGCACTTTGTATTCTCTACGCGAAGTAATTTTATTTTGAGAGCATAAACGATTTCTGCGTAATGACTGTATCATCGTAAACGCAACCGACCCTGAGATTCCATTGCTCCAAAGTTGGTGCTTGTAAATGGCAAGTTTTTAAGTGTAATTTTTATCGTTAGTAAAACAGCTACATTCATGGGTATTCTGAGTTGGCTGGGCAATAAGAGATTCTTGTCATTCTTTACCAAAACGGTTTCTAAAATCTTAAATAGGCGATTAGGTACGCTAAATCCCTTTTTGTGTTTGTGTGTTTTGTTTTTCGCTAAAAAAATGATAAGTAAATCAGCATTTGAGCTACTAGGTGGTAAAAGGATAAGGTAACATCAAAAGCAACTCGAGCGGTCTGAAATTTTGGGAAAGTGCGCTATTTCTGATTTTAAAAAAGCCGGTCCGAAATACAGACAAATTGAGTGGGCTAAAGATGTAATCTCCATTACAACAGTCAATGTCCAATGATCCTTAGTTATCCTTAATAGGGGTCGAAAATTTGTATAAAGATCAATCAAACTTACTTCCACGGCCACAAAGTCGCGGGCAACAGCTAGTTTATTTATAAAAATCAGTTTAACCGTTTGATAACATAAATTAAGTAATGGACAGAAGAATTATAAGTAAACACAGACGAACTTTCTGTTTTGCCTAAATCAATTATATCTCTATTCATCGATGTATTCGTGACTGGGACGCAATATTGTATTAAATTCAATTTCGATGAAAGGCGACACGATGCACACATCGACACTAGCTTAATACGAACACCTCGCCGTGTGTGCCAACCTCATTATTTATGAAAGCCGTTATGGGCTCAAAATTTCTTACGGCTGAATTATTTAATCTGCTTTTCCATTAGGGTTTTGCGAAATGACACAATTTATATTCAGTGCGTAGGCCGGGAACTCACGAATATGACTTTATGGGAAGATTAGAAGGGATCAAAAATTAAAAACCTGGCCGGTTTGTGTTGCGGTTACTTAATATTTTGCTTTTTTGCCAGAAATTTTAGTTTATATATTTTTTCTTTCTGTCCTCTTCCATGTTTCAGGCTGACAACGCGTTGGTGATGCCTTTAATGGTGCTACGGTCTATGGGCGATGGGGACTATTTATCATCAGTTGGTTCGACTACTTGTACGTCGACTATTAATATAAAAATGTATAGTAAAACTGTATTGGTGTAGCCTAGAATACAGACCTGATTACAAAGCCGGCTTGACAGACGTTGCCCTTTTCTCGGCGGTAAGGTCATTCGTTAAGATATGACATCTTTTTTAAATAAACAAAATATATGGTATTCACTCAAGCAGACTTCGTTTAAAAATACATTTAATTAATCTCAAATATACAAGTGACCAACTTGAAACAATTTAAATAATAACAGGGCAAAAAATACATATACCTCATAATTTAATTTTGCCTACTGTTTATTACGTAAATCACTGGCATACGAAAAAAATATTTGGGTTCAAATATTTTATTTTAAAACATAAATAGACCCACAACAACAGAACCAGCGAATAAACAATGCCAGGCTTTAACAAAAATCACATATAAATCCACACAGAATTCCATTTAAAAGATAATCCTTCACTTTCAGAGCTAGTCGCCACTCAGCGTTATAAATATTAAAAAATAGGCCCGGATCAGATGCGGCTAATTTCGGAGGTTGGGTCAGGCGTGCCGGAATTACCATACGTCAAAGTGGTCCTACCTCGCGCACGAGTGTGTCATTACGTGTCAGTTAGGAGTACCTTGCTTGGACTTTAAAATTCAGAACATGAAAATCAACTGGATTAGAGTAACGTCGGTTTCAGCTGGAAAAGTTGTTGCGTGCGGAGATATTTTTGCTGGAGATTCCTTTTTATTTTTACGAAAGGTTAATTCGTATTATACCTTAGGAGAATTTCTCACTGTTAAAGTAAAATACGTACAAAGTACTTTATAGAACCTATTTTGAAATAAAAAGAGAGAAAAGGTGATGACCTAATGACTGAGTGCTTTGAAAGGTAAACTAACGAAGAGATAGGAGGAGGAACCAAGGTTCAATCCGACACGCTTCTCAATTTCCAAAAGTTATGTTCGCATTATTAATTAGGTAATTGTCACTTGCTTTGGATAAAGCAAATGTCGTCGTGAGCAAAGTTATTTTAGGTTAGGTAAAGGTTCTCCGTAATTTTCTTAAAAATGTGTGAAATTTACGAATCAGTACTTGGCCAGCGAGGTGGACTATTGTCCCTTTCACATTGAAAGGACACCCGGCTCTAGCAGTGGGACAGTAATGAACTGTCACGATTTTAAAAATTCAGATCGGTCTTCATTAAAATTCATATCAACTAAGAGCTTATAAAAGTTTGTCCAAGAAATTATGTTTTAATTTACATAAATTAACTTGCTTTTTTTTCATGAAACAAAGACGAACGAAATAAGTGTGCTTTATGCGATAAAATTAAAATTTAAGAAATTTACTGTTTTTATTTTATTTTACTTTATATGTTTCTGTACGTTCGTACAGTACGGACGTGTATATGTGTATGTAAGTTCTGGTCAATGCTTGCAAGCTGAACTAGAACGAACGAATGACTTATTAATTGTGAACTACATATATCGTTACAGACATACTACATATAGGCTTAGCATATTGCTAACGCGAGCCTGAAAATTTTCCCGCTACCGAAAATCATTAAACGCCTTTATAGGTGTTTTCACTTCAAAAACCATTGAGAATCGGGCCGTTTCATAGTGGAAGTAGAAAGGTGGTATTAAATCCTGCAATTTCAGTGTACCTCTCCAAAATGTATCCTGTAGAACGAGGATGACGAATTTGCCTGAGATCGAGGCTCAAGATATTAATCGTGACCAATTTAGGATCACCAATAAGCCTCTTAGCACGCCTCCCTATCGAATCCCAAATAGGTTGTATTTCGTAGAACCCTAATCGGAAACTGTGACATTTGTTTTTATGTGTGTGTTCTTCTTTTGTAGTTGCTGATTTAAATTTGGACTCTATGATCTAAACAAAGTTAAATTTCAAGAATATACTGAGACCTGACTTCAAAATTAAAATATTATGAATGTTATTTCCAAAATCTCGAATATAAGTATAACTATAAATAACGATCAAGTGCTTTATCACAGATCGCTTTTCTCAATATTCACTATTTTTATGCAAAAATAAAGTTAGATTAGAATGGTATATTTTTTTAAATGAGATTCTTAACAAAGGGCCACTTGTAAATCATTGTGATAACATTTTTCGTCGACAATGCACGGGTGCACTGCATATGCACGATTCCAGTTTTGTACTGCAGATAGATAGATAGATAGCATTTTAATGTGTTGCCCTAAACTTGCGCGTGTTGATCCTGACTTAAAAATGTAAGGACTCAGTGGTTCAGTATAGTTTTATTTATCAACTACTTCTCTTCACATTACGCTCTTGGTAGTGCGGTTGTGGTCATCATAGAAGTTTTGTGGTAAATTGATAGGTAGTAAGCAGGTAGTAAGAGCTTAGGTTTAACATGATTTTAGCTTGAGTAGTAAAAACGAGCACAAACTGAATCGATGAATCAAGTGATGATGATCAAGTCCAAGACAAATCATTACCTAGTTAAATTTTAAACATATCTGACAGTGCATTTGAAATACGCCTTTTTGTTATTATTATTATAGCCTGAAGGGCTAACGTAAAAGCAGTCGACCCACCTAATGGTAATTGGTTATCGTCGCCCATGGACACGAGCAATACCAGAGGAGTCACCAGTTCAACGCCGGCCCTGAAGGAGAACTTTTTTTACACCTTTCTTGAAGAACCTCATGTCAAAGCGCTCTGCAAATACCACAGCAGGAAGCTCATTCCACAGCCACCTTGTAACTAGGTTTGCCAATTGCCATCTCCGGCGGAACATCGTGTCGAAGGTCAGCGCAGCCATGTTGACGGCAAGTGAAATTTGTCAACTGTCATCGGAGCGCATCACGTTTTCGACGATGTAGAAAAATTAGGTATTATTAACGGACGTTTAATCATGTTCTTAACGTTTAATCCTGAGGAATGATCCCCTGATCCCTTATATCTATTAAAGTAACAGCAAAAATTGTTAGTTACTAAAAGCAAGTTTTCAAATAATTACAAAATCTTACAACTTCTGAGATTCTTCAAATTCTCAGACTGAGAAAAAAGATAAAGGTACAACCATGCAACCACCCTATTTCCTTCGCGGTCGGATAATGATAATTAAAAATGATCCGACCGTTACTGATATTTGGCGCACGGTAATGAGATGTTAATAAATAAATGTTATGGCGAACGGGTCGTGTAAGCCGCCGGCGATTAAGTTGTAATGAAAATCGGGCGAGTAATGATTAGGAAATTGTTTGCTTAGGCTCTAATTTGTGGGTTGACTAATGAAACGCTAAATCCCATCGCGGGCGTGAATATTACTGATTATATCGCATTTGAGACATCGTTTTCAATGACGTTATTAAGGTCTGGTCGTGTTATAAATCTGTTTCTGAACGCTGTCATAGAGTACATTAGAAAAATTATTACAGGGATTCTTTATTGATACAATAGAAGTCTAGAGAATATTTTTAGAAATTTTGTCCCTTTAATTGTTTGTCTGTGGTTTTGTTTAAGTTAATCTCAGCAGCTTAACCGATTTGGTTGCGGTTTCTACTGATAATTATGACGGTAAGATTTACTTAACAAATGTGCTTATGGTATTTAAATCGCTTCAAAAATTTTAAAACAGGAATGTTGATTTAAATCATAACAGTTTGTGAATGTGGCAACTAATCGACTGGTTTCCCGTAGTAAAGCAAGGGAAGTGTACTTGTCATAAATATGTTACTATAGAACAACATTTTAGTTATTACTATCTTCTGTATTAGAATTTGTTCTACACTTTTTACTATCAGGTAGTTTAGTCCTTTATAACATAGAAATCGCTTAATATTTTCATGAAAAATCTGTTTATAGCAAAGTCAGAGCCAAGGTACTCAGTACCATTCCTACCGTCATAATAATTGTTTTTAAGAGCAATTGTGTTCCGGATAGGAAGGTTTGTGGAGCCGGTTTCACTTTTTTAGAGGCGACCATCTCAGACCTCAGGGGTAGCAACGCATCTGTGACCGAATTGGAACAAGACTCATACTAACAATAACTAATTGGACTATTACTAACATTAACTAACAGGACTAATTATCACTAACATACCCTGTCCTCGCACTTATTAACAAACTAACCAACTAATATTCTAACACCATCTACTAACTGGACTAACCATCCTAGTCCCTTTAAGTCTAGTTCTAGGTCGGTCACAGTTGTTATGGGCGGCAGGGGAAGGGTGGTACTGCATGCTCGTTTGCTATCTTAATTCCATAAAAAAAAAAAAAAAAAAAAAAAAAAAAAAAAAAAAAAAAAAAAAAATAGAACAACATTTTAGTTATTACTATCTTCTGTATTAGAATTTGTTCTACACTTTTTACTATCAGGTAGTTTAGTCCTTTATAACATAGAAATCGCTTAATATTTTCATGAAAAATCTGTTTATAGCAAAGTCAGAGCTCTGCGGTTGAGCAACTCATACTACTTGAGCTAGCTTGTTCCATCACACAGGCAAAGGAATGCAAATTTGAACCTTGCAACACCGAGTCTGTCACGCATGGTACATCTGTTATGATTTTTCTATAACCACAAACACGTACGTTACTGGTGTCTGAGCAAATCCTCTAGAGATCAGGGGAAAATATGCGCGCCGAATTTCCCTATGAAATATTACACCCACCCCTACAGTTAAGCCCAGGTTAGTAGCGCTACGAGCTACCTATAAATTGGTTTGTTATTCTCACTCGACGGAACGCGGTGTTTTCAATGCCTTTCACAGCTCTGTTTGCTTTTGATTACATTTATCTGCGTTATTCTGCGTCGAAACGGGACGGCTCTCGAGGTTGGATGGAAATTTTAGAGAGATTTTTTGCTATCCGTATCAGCCTGTTTTAATTTGACGTGTGTTTTTCTACCGAAGAATTCGACTTTGTTGTCTTTGTTGAGAGAATTTTCGTCGGAATGTTTATTTTTGTGCAGTGTGAACTTCGTATTGGTTTTTTTTGTTGGTTTTTTGTTTGTTAAGCAAATTACGAGTGTCTTTCTAGGACAAGAATGTAAGGTAATTAGGTATGTCGTAGATTGTGTATGTTCAGATCTGTTATTCATCATTTATAAGGTTTACCTAGGCAAAAGTTTATTTTAAGCAATTGGATTGCTTCTTAGAATTGACGATCAATATTTCTAAATGGCTCAACGTCTATATTCTTATTTGTTCACAAAATGTAACATTAGCAAACGTATATAGGTCATGTTCAATATCTGTTGGATGGACCTTAATTCCACTGTATATTTATTTTATGTATGGATGGATGGATGCATGCTGTCGTGTAGTTTTATTTAACGAGTGACATGAGACGTTTTTAACTACCCTACATAATGCGTATTTAATTACTATTTAATTGAATTAGTATTTAATTGATAATTGAATTATTGTTCTCTTGATGGTACAAGTTTTAAATCATACATAACTATTTAACCTACTATAAACCTTTTATGATGAGATTATAAATATATACCTAGTCTATTTAGTAGAAAGATAAATTTTATTTATAGTTAGATGTTCATTGCGGTGTAATTTGGGTAATAATCCATGAAGTCTTTTAAATTATATTTATTTTGTGTAGACTTCAGGCTGTAACAGAAAAAATTACACAAGAAATTGCTATTTCTGTAATAAAGATATTGATCTAACTACATTGTTTTGCTAATAAATTTACTTTAAGTCACTGTTTACGACTTAAAATTAGTCTTATATAGGGCATATACTACCTACAAAGTTTTTAAACACAAAAATGTTTGTATAAGTATCGTACCTTATCTACACTCATGTAAGTATAATAAAGCTTTTACAACGGTTTGAAAACTTGCGTCATTTATAGTAAGAAATGCTACATAGTCGTGTAAGCCTTAGTCCCATAATTTAATATAAAAATATACATATTTTAAATCATAACTGGCAGAAAGTTGAGACGTTATATGTATAGTATTGTATGATGTAGTGCTGATGGTTGCGGTAGATTATTGGATAGCAACAGTCGTCGTGGTGGCATACTAGATTTCTGAGAATGTCCTTAAGTTTTACTAAACTTTTTTGTAGTCCAGCGTCACTCTATGCTCAAATTAGAACGAGACTCTTACTAACAGACACGAACTACACTATAAGGAACTATACCTACTTAAGTCACCGAAAATATAATATTGGGAATTGGAATTATAGATCTAAAAACAAAAATTTATTACTTACGCGTGCTCAATTTAGCTTTTAAGCAAAATTGACTTAAGACATTTTAAAATCTCGCCGTCAATCTTCAATGAACCTTCACAGGGGCGAAAACTTAGCATTTATCTGGGCTGCTCATTACACGAATTCCATATTATGGGACGCGAGCGGAGCTCCATTGAATTCAGCGCAGTGAACGTACTATGAAATTATGACAGCTTATAATGCCGTCTGAAGCCAAGGGGTTTACATTATAATAATAATAATAAGTATTTTATTTCGAGTGACAAGACTCATATATGTTAGTATTACAATTACTTATTCTCTATGTTAGTACTTAACCTACGTACAAAAACAAAGATGTGTGTCATTTCTGTACCATTCCACATGAAACGGCACAGCAATGACTCACATACCTGCAGTCTAGCCTGCTTGCTATCATTTTTAGGATGCTGTTGGTACTACACCGCAATCTGCGCACCAGGGAGCCACATCGTTTTCGCATAGTAGCGTAAAAACAGTCCACGCTCGCCGTCGCAAACATCCCTGACGCGCTACAAAAGCGGCGCAGCCCCATCAGCACCCTAAATCCGTTATTATATTGGACACGGAGGGCGTTGTAAGCCTTTTGCGAGTACTTGGCCCACAGGTTGCAGGTGTAGAAGTTTGTGCAGTAAGCTCGAAATAGTGTTATTTTAACTTCATTTGAGCAGCGCGCGAACCTGCGAGCCAACATATTCGCCCTGACTGACAACGCCCTTCGCTCCCTCTCAATGTCCGTGTCGTCTTTGAGGTCCGGAGTCAACAGTACCCCAGGTACTTAAATTGGTAGACCCTTCTTAGCTGTGTACCATTCAGTAACACAGGTGGTATGTTTTCAGGTGTTGTACTCCCGGCCTCAAATACCATCACTACACTTTTCTTCACGTTATATGTCAGACCATGTGACCCTACATAAGCCTCACATATAGATAGCAATCTTCTAAGGCCACATATCGACGCACTCAGCAGCACCATGTCGTCGGCATAGCTTATGTTATTGAGACAAACACCGTCTATGTAACAGCCGACCCTGGTACCGCTAAGCTCGCCCAGCAACTCGTTTACGTACAAGTTGAAGAGCGTTGGTGAGCTTATACCCCCCTGCCTCACCCCGCACTCCAACCCATACGGACGTGATAAGGCGCCAGCCCATCGAACACTATTGACCTGGTTCCTGTACCAATATTTAAAAATATTTGTCAGTTCTCCAGGCATGTGAGCACTTTCCATCTTTTTCCATAAAATATCATAGGAAACCAGGTCAAACGCCTTCGAAAGGTCCAGAAAGCAAGCATAAATAGGAGTCCTACGCCTGGTATAGTATGTGACAGCATGCTTAAGACCAAAGATAGCACTCTCTGTGGATAGACCAGCTTGGAATCCAAACTGGTTATCATGTGGCTTAAAAAACTTATTTAACTGCATATTAAGCATGCTGTCAAACACCTTTGAGATGACCGTAGCCAGTGATATAGGCCGATAATTCGCCCTATCGGACAAGTCACCGGTTCTGTTCTTGGCGATCGGCACTACTATCGTTCGTATCATCTCATCAGGCATAAAGCTGTGGCTCAAACAAAAATTATACAATATAGCAAGAACCCTGGGTAGATGCGGTCCTGCATACTGAAGGTGTTCAA
The DNA here is from genome assembly GCA_905404135.1 of Hesperia comma. Classification (NCBI taxonomy): domain Eukaryota; kingdom Metazoa; phylum Arthropoda; class Insecta; order Lepidoptera; family Hesperiidae; genus Hesperia; species Hesperia comma. Next base: position 17,625,900 of record FR990022.1, on the reverse strand, counting down.
TGCTGAGGCCATCATGACCTGGGGATTTACCTCTAGTCATGTGCCTGATCATATTCGCTATTTCTTTCGGTTTAAATTGAAGCCCCACGTCTCTGTTGGCCTCAACACTAAACATCGACAGTGAGGGTCCTTGCGGTGATCGAACAAAGAAGTGATCCCTGAACAGATTGGAAATCTCATGAGGCTCACACACGCCGCCGACACTCACAGGGAGATTAGGGCGTCCGTTGAGTTTACTTGTGGCTTTCCAAAAACCCTGAAAGTCGTTTTTTGAATGGTGTGAGGCCAGGATGTCCATTTTAATTTGGTCCTCATTTTTTTGACACCACTGAAGACGTGACTTAAAAACATTAAAGAATACTAATCTTATCTCGATTTGAGTCTTGTTCTGGGTCCGGACACAGTTGTCATGGTAGGCAGCGAAAGAGCGTTGCTGCATATTCGTGTTCTATATTGGCTACAACCCATTAATTTACTCAGTAGTAGTGGGCCATAGCATACTTCATAATGCTATTCCAGTGCGAATTGGTAGAGGGGTTAGTGGCCAACTCAATATCGGAAATTATCAAGCCGCCCGGAGGCCTTCCGACATGGCTTAACGATTGCTATCTATTTATAATAACCGACGGCTTTACGTGCCCTCCGAAGCAAGGAAGCACTCAAGAATTTTGGTCACTAGCGGTCACCTATCCAACTACTGACCGCGCCCGCAGTTGCTTAACTTTGTCGATCACTTAGGATCAACGCAAGCCGTCGGGCTATGAGTGTTTGCTATGTTAAATCCATAAAAAATCTATAAGGAAGTGTGTTAACATGTTATATTTAAAACGCTTTATACTATAACGGTAGTACTCGGTACGTGCTCGATTGCACTATCCTAGAATCTCTGCCACATACGCACGGACCTGTTGCCGACTTACTGGATAGCTTCCAGTACTTAAGTGAATTATCGTCAAAGGAACGGTGTAGTTAGCATTCACATTTTTCAATTCACTACCCGTACCAAAATGTGTAGGCAATTTTGCAGCTTAATGGCTTTGGTGTAAATTATTTGTAAGAATTTTTGTGATAAACTGCTTTAGGGTGTTTGTGTCCTAATTTTATTGTGATTTATTGTATGTACCTACTGCACGACAAACGATTTTTCATTAATTTATAATCTTGGATATCTAATTTTCAAACATAAAGCTTACATGCCACATGTTATATAATTTAGTAAGGGTTGTTTATTTTTAATTTAAGTTAAATGTTATATTTATTGCATTATATTTATTAGTTCAATTCTGCTTTTAGTTTAAATTTATTTAAATTAATTATATGCCATGGCAAGGAGTCTGATTAATAATTAGCGTTCTATTATGATTGAATTCGACAAAAAATTCTCAATATTTATTTTGTCTCCCACGCCACGTGTCTGCCACGCACGATGCCTGTAGATATGAATGCTGCATTAGAGGGAATCAACGCCGACAAACTGACACACAGGCAAGCCACAAAATTATAATAAATAATAATAATCCATACTAATATTATAAATGCGAAAGTCTGTCTGTCTGTCTGTCTGTGACGTTTTCACGGCTAAACCACCGGTCCGATTTGGATGAAATTCGGAATGAACATAGTTGAAGACCCAGAGTCACACATAGGCTACTTTTTTTTTCAAAAATCAACCCCTAAAGGCTTGAAATAGGGGATGAAAGTTTGTATGAAAACAACGATTTTGATGATTTTTTCCAGGAAGATAGTTGATTACGTACCCCCTCCCCCACTTCCCCGGTTCGCGATATAAACGAATTTTACGCGGGCGAAGCCGCGGGCAAAAGCTAGTGGGATAATAAATGCGTCCCTAACAATAGTTTTTTAAAGTTATTTTTGATATAGGGTATGTGAAGATTTAACCTGTTGCTTACACGCTGGATGTTTTCCAATAGTTAATACGTGAATTATCGGCCAAAAACTATACGAGTTATCATTTACATCTTTCAATTCGTGTTCCGTGCCAAGTACGTAGGCAGTTTCTGGTAACTTTTAGGCTGCAACTGCGCTCCGAATAGTTATTTCATTGCATAATACTTGGAACCTACTGTAAGTCTAATAATGGTCAGAGATTTAGGTAAGACCGATTTCTAAATAGAAAATTATTATTAATTAATTTTGAAATATGTATTGGTGATGCTTAATAACAGTTAGGTATTATCTATCACAATAATGATCTTTTTCAACGCTCATTTAAATAACTTTAATGAAGGAAGAAACGGACTATTACATCGACAAGCATTAAAATACATCATCAACGTAGTTGAAGGCAATAAAATACACATTATTAGGGAAAATATAGAATTAAATATAGATTAGAACAATGTCATGTGTTAGTATCTAATTTTATCACCAGATTAAGACAAATCAATTGAATAATCAATCATCATATTTGGTCTCTTGAGCGCTGCAATTAAAAAACGTACCTACGTTAATATAGTACAGTACCTGGTTGACCGAGCTTTGCTCGGTTGAAAATTATATTTAGTATGAATCGCAAGAAATACGAGGAATTCCGCCATCTATTCAGGAGTCAAATCATACAACTGTTCACTGAGCACAAAATTCATTTTACTTATGTTACGGCCAAAGGATCTCAACAGCGTGTTTCACAAAGTTGTACAGCGCCATCTAGTTTCATACTACTGAAATTTCAACACGTTACAAACAGTACCTCATAGAAGTTAACTGTGTGAGCGAATTAATTGCATTTTAAATAGGTACATACTTAATTAGATAAATTCATTGAACTTTCCTTCGTACTTTTCGCAGGCTTAGGCAGTCCCCGACTGAAATTTTTATTTGCGATAAAATGTATTGAATGTTTATGATAATTAAACAACATAAATAAATATACTTTTAGTTTAATGAGCAAGTTGTTAGGCGTACTTAAAATTTTATTGATTCTATTTACAACAATAGTAATTTCATCGATCTGACCATTATTTATTTAAAACTTTATTAAAATATATTATTAAATCGATAATAACAAAACTAACATTTATTTACAAATATTCTCGTAAATATCACAAACGCACGTTAAACTATCACTACGCGTCCTGCGAGGTCAAGCGAGATAATCGCACTGATTTTTAATTTTATTCAAACAGAAAATAGGTAGGTATAACGCAAAAATAGCGCTTCAACGTAAGAATTTAGCCGAACAAAAATATATTCGAGCGCCATCTAGTTTCATACTACTGAAACAAACAAACCGTATCTCATAGAAGTTATCCTAATGTTTTATAGATGGCGTCAGTTCAACACGTTACAAACAGTACCTCATAGAAGTTATCCTAAATTTCATAGATGACGTCAGTATGATGTTTTTAAAATCTCTTTATCTCGGGAACCGAGCTTTTCTCGAACCTGGGACCTTGATAAATCGATTCCTTGAGCCGAAAACCCCCTAATCTGTAACTTTCATGAAAATCTTTGCAGCCGTTTCCGAGATCGTGATTATATATATAGGTATAAATAAATAAATAAATAAATAAATATACAAGAATTGCTCGTTTAAAGTTATAGTACATTATGTAGGTACGTATCGAATGCTGAACACTTTTGCAAAGTCAAGTAAAAATATTATTTGATTGAAAAGATTATGTAAGGTATCTAGCCATTCTTAAAGCGACTCTACTTTCTTCCTTTCCAATATCTAGTAATAATATTCAAAAGATTACTTGAATACGTCACGTGTGCTACCTTACACTTTAAAGCGCATAAATTCCTTGCCAAACCCTCGCGTCACTCGTTCGGAAACTAAATCTTATCCATTAGGATGTGTCAGTGCGCCCACAATTCAGATTTGTTCAATTTCCTTTTTCAATGGCGCGCAGGTGACATTGGCTTTTATCCAACTGGTATTTTGGATTTAACTGTCATGTCTGTGCAGAATAGCGTGTTGTGATTCACAAAATTAACTTGCTTGTTATTGATATGATATTTTGTACGGATAGGATAACGCTATGCTATTTATGTACCAATACAATACTATAGTTAGTTTACGTCCACTAACGTATCGCAAATAAATAAACCTGCAAACTACATAATAAGTATTTGTCAAAAGAGCGTGAAGTCAGCTAATCTGTATTGTCTTGTTCAGCGTGGCTATGGCCTGTTCCTCTCACATGGTCTGTGGAAGCCAAGCCTAGTAGTGAAAAAGATGTGATCATGGTGATGAATATTACATGATTGTGACGGCGTGAAAGCAGTTTATTGGATATTTTAGGGATAATAAATCTCTGCGTTGATTCTGATACAGTAGCCTTTTGTTTTTGGAATGTTTGTAGTACAAAACATTTTAAATATTTTTAGAATTATTCTGCATAATAATTGCTTTTTACAAAAAAAATAACCGACTTCAATCTTGATAAGTAGAGATAACTCAAAAACTACTCGCCAGATGGCGCTCAATTCAACATGTAAGTGTAAAGTTCTCGTCACTACAAATTAATGAAGCCCAAACACTAGATGACTGCAGTAAATCGTTGAGGAGTTCCCTCGACTGTCTTTCGGCTTCATCAGATCGACTCCAGATCTTCATGAAATGGTAGCGCTTTAATGTACTTATGATAGCATGAACAAACACACTAGTTGTCCATACAATTTTCGAAAGTTCCCCTCGATTTCTCTGAGATGCCATCATCAGATCCTGGTTTCCTTATCACGGGACCCCACTGCGCATATCTACTTTACAACAAAAAAAGAATTATCAAAATCGGCCCATAAACGACGAAATATTCGCTGAACGTACATAAAAAAAAGCATATATACGGTCGAATTGAGAACCTCCTTCTTTTTTGAAGTCGGTTAAAAATTATAATACCCGGCATTTTTTATTCCGGGAAATGGATTTATACCCGACGAAATACTGTACTTATAAGTTAATATTGGGTTCTGTGAAAAGTTTAGTTAATAAACTCTTTACAATAAATTATATTACACTAAATTTAAAACGAAATAAAACTTAACACAAACATGTAACGTGTACCTCAAAGAGGGTATTTCTACGCTTTCGAAATTTTATACGTAAAATTTACCAAGAAATTATAAAACAAACTAACATTAGATGTTTCGAGAGCTTGGAGTAACTCATGCTCATGAGTCGGGCATACGTTGTACATCGCTTCCTCTTCTAACGTAACAAATATATCTATATAGAGCTGCTTTTACAACGTATAAAATGAACTACTACTTTTATTACAGTGTGAAGTGTTTTATAGGTGGAAATAGATTATTTTAAAATTTAATTTTAATGTTGGCCGATTTTATTCGAATTATGTAGCTTAAATCCGATTTTTGAATCAAATTAATAGATATAAATATTTGATATTAGACATTTTGTATTCTAGTACATTACTTAACAAAATCTTTTTTACACTAGTTAAACACATGTGGCGAATAAGTGACGTAAAATAAAAATTAACAGGCGAATATGGAATGAAAGAAAAGATAATGAACTACGCTACTAATCAAAATATTTAAGAATCAAAACCGAATGTTCTCAGTGAATGTAGCACACAAACGCACAAAACGCGGTAACATCAGCTCTATATCCATCTCCGCGTACAAGATTTGTGTTTAAAATTTGGTCTTATTTTAGCTTTACAGGCGGTAGTATACGTCAGGCGTTACTCGGCCAATGCGTCTTAAATCGACGGCAAGGCGCACCGGGAAATTGTCGGTGACTTGAAAAAAATCTGTTTTACACCGTGTTTGAGTGTCGCTTGTGAAAGTGTGTGTGACAATGGATTACGACTCGCTCATCTACTCACACATCGCCAACTACTATGACGATCTGGTAAGCTTCAGCTACATTAGTAGGAAGATGTTATTTTATTTTGGTAACTTATGTTAAAATAAAAATATTATTAATGAATGTTAAATACGTAAATACTAAAAGTTTAACTCAATAGAGTCCGGAATACATAGTCAACTTTAACTTAAATTAAAACTTTTTGCTCAGCGATTCGCTGCTTTTCAGACACGCCCGTGCTAGTATTTGAAATTGGTTTAAGTTTAATACTTTATTAAAGATTTTTATGGTAATCTTTGTCATGTACAATAAACAAAAGTTAAAAGCTTAAACAGCGACTGGGCGACTTTAAGAAGTATATATAACTGAGGGGATTAATTTACCTATTTTCCGTTTTAAATTGGTCTGAAATGTGTAATAAAACTAAACAGAACGGCGAATCATTCTAAATCTGGTTTATATCAGTTTACGTAGGTTTCAGTTTATAGTTTTCTTGGTGTAATTGTTTGTTTTTATTTACTTCTTTGTAAAATATAGGTAATTTTCTAGTAAGAATTGCAATGCATCATAACTATCAAAGATTATTAAATTATTTTATAGGTATAATTAATTTCATTACAGTCATTGTGGATAAAATAAAATCACAATCAACAAAGTTAACAGATATCATTTATTTAAGTTATTTAATTTGAAGTTAATGTGAATAAAAATATAAACCTAATCAACCAAACTTAACAGACAGCACATAATATTTCTGAAAAGAAAACTATTTAACTTCATGTTACGCAAGTATCCGTAATGAATGAAAACATTTGTTTAAAAAGCTAAATACCGAAAGCTTAACGCGTCAACCACAAAAAATCTGTACATCGTAAACAATTTCACGCAAATCCAAGCCCAAATATGTAAGTTGGCGAACAAAAAATCGTAACATTTTCTCGCCGACTGTACTTACCTGTTAATTAGGAGTGTTTACACAAAACGTTTTTGAGGTACACGTACACGGTACATTTATGCGTGACGGGAAAAAATTCCTTATTATTTTTTAAGTGAATGTGAACTACAACGAATGTATTGAATCCACACTTTGCGAAAGTACTCTCTTGTCTTTCTGTTTGTTACGTTACTCTCTGCACCGATTTAGATGAAATTTGTTATAAAGAAAGTTAACCTTAAGAAGGAAGTAAGTTGGGATTTTAGAGGGAAGGGGTTCGTATGATAAATCAAACATTTCTCAAGTAACGAATATAAAACTAACAATAATTATAATTTATACAATTGTGTTAAAAAATATCAGACGAGTAGACCTGTACTGGGAAATAATTATTATAGTTACGGCCAACCACTATGATGAAATCTTATTTTTTTTAGAATAATTTTTTTCAGATAAGCTTTTTTATATGGATTTTTAAAAGTTTTATAGTATTATTTTTCTTTTAAAAATCTGGGTACACAAGAAAGAATTTATTTTTCAATCGAGGTTTCTAGCTCCCTTGACGCTATTGTGGAATTTATTGGTGGAATGGAATGGAATTGACAGTTTGAGTGAACGGTGAAGGAGTGAGACCAATGACTGATAGTGGAAAGGGATTTGATGAAACGACGCGTGACGTACGTGTGAGGACATCAAGTAGGCTAACTTTCTTTACTAAAGTAAAATAGGGTAACCTTCTTTTATATTTCAGTTTGAATTGCCGAAATGATTATAGTGATCAGTGCCCATGAACCAAAAGGTACCTATTTATTACCAAAGGCATCGCCGATGCATCGCTGGAAAGATTAAAGGACTGCGTACATAGGTATAACAACTCTGTAACGAACACATTAAAATTGAAGGATTCGATTATAATCTTTATGTCTTAGTAGTTACGGTTGAATTTCGATTGGCTTGGAGTCGGTTCGGAGTTGGTCAGTGGGTGGCGAGTAGTACGTCTTTTAGGTATACAACCGTATTACCAAGATATAAAGATCATAATCAAATCCTTTCATTTAAGTTTGTCGGTTACACAGTTGTTATATGTGCGCCGTCCTTTTTCTAAGAACGGAAACAAACATACATACAAACGAACAATTTTTGTAGTGGAATCTATAATAAATACTACTAATAATAGATTTTTTATATTTTCCACACCGAAACATCGATGAGTTAATCATGTTGTAGGGAGGGATGTAGCTATGATTTATAAATTATTTCTGCTAACCTCATATTATGAATTGTGAATGAGTCTTGAGAGACAGTCACAGCTAGATGTTCAATTCCTCAAACCCAAGAACACAGCCACAAGAGCACTACTTATTCATATACAGTAATACCCTTGTATTCAGAGAATTCTAACAAATGTTTAAGACCAATGGTTAAATAAATATAGCATATATTACTCTATGATAATCGATTTAAGACACAGAACCACCACCACATTTCAACAAGAAGAAAAAAGTAAAACCTGCAAACCAAAATATTTTTAATCGAGTTAAAAAAGAATGGGTTCTCAATATGATTGTTTTATTATTTGAATGTTGGTACCTCATTACTTCTTACTATTTTTATTTTTAAAAGTTGCTGCTTGTTATATGATCTCATTTAAATTTGAACGACAGTTGACAAGTATTTCTTGAGTTATCCCAAACAAAACTTTATTTTAATAAATTCAATTCGTCCATTTTTTAACACTTGTTAGTACATTCACAAAGACTTATATTTAGGTGCATACAAGCTCGTCGGTCTAAACAGAACATACATAGAAGGCTTTCGTTTACATTCAGTGGTTGACTCACAAATGACCGCGACTGTACTCGCCTATTAATTGGGACTGTTTACACGGAACGTTTGAACTACTCCAGAAGCGAGCAAGTTTGGCGCAGTTCTGACGTCGCTTGGAAATTATGTAAATTGTAAACGTATTTCAGCTCTAAAATTACACAAACAGCTAAGCATATATTGTTTTCCAGAGGCGAGAAACTTGATTTACTTCTTCTTTTGTCTCGGTTAAAGGATTTGCTGTGTTTTGATGGATAGTTTGGATCCATAAGAAACAGAGTTTATTGTATAATTAATAAAAAATATATATTAAATACTGCACGCTTCGTCCCATATATTGCATTGGTTCTGTGTTCGATTCTCAGTAAGACAATTTGAATTTGAATAATGAGTTTGAATTTTCGTTCTTGCTCTAAGTTTGAATCCTTGTCTTATGTGTTGTCCATTGCACCCGCCTAGCCTAGGAAGCCTAGTGTAGAGCTATGAATGTGTTGCGTTATTTATTTATTTTATTTTATAACAATATTATGAACGTTAATTCTTACGTATTTAAACCATCAGTAACCCATTAATAAGCAAATCTGGGTCTCCTGTAACTAAGGAGATCTAAGGTATACTCCACCACGCTGCATCAGTACAAATTGATGGAGGGGTTAATGACCCAAAGCCCAAAATTTTTATGCTGCCCGAAAATCTTCACGATTACGCTTTACGATTGCTACCTAAAATAATGTCGCTAGTGGTTACCCAGACACTATTGACCACACACTGTTGCTTAATTCGGTTGAACACTTATGATCGAGGCAAGCCGCCGGGCTATAAGCGACTAAGGTTGGCTAGAAGTGTGCATTGTTAATTAATTTATCCTGCTTAGCTATTTCCAGGGCAAAAATCATGTTCAAAATGTTTTTTTTTAAGAATACAATGGATTTTAGCGGCCTATTCTCTTCGCTTACTGACACAGAATTGGCAGTATCTATTCAAATTTGAACATTTTTTGATATCGGTGGTGGAATAAAAAGGAATATTCTCACAGCCTACTGTCTAAAATTACCTTGAAGTGCTGAGCAGTGCGAATTAAAAGTTTTAACATTATACGCTGAGACAGATTCGACAAATAACCATACCTACGAGTAGAATAATGTTTTCTAAACAACGTGCGTTTTCGGTAAAACTTGACGCAGTAAAATGACTGACGTTATTACTATTAAATCCTTGGTTTCAGCCCTCTAATTGCCCATCACTGAATACGAGTGTCTCCTTATTGTTGAGCAGGGATTGAAGAGCATACAGCACCACGGTGCTCCAATGCTGATTGGTGAAGGGCTGAGGTTGCTTGGCTTCAGCGCGTTGGTTCTATCTATAAATAAAAAGAATATACAATTCGACTAGGTACCTACTTTACGTTTTATTATAGGTATACGAATATATTATTATAATATTCTCAAAGTCATTTACATTCTAAGATTAAATTATAATTACATTAGGTATAATAGGTACTACATTAGGTAAAAATTTAATGGTTTGTAGGCTCAGACCAATAAGTTATAGACTGCGCGCCGTGAACAAAAGCGTGAAGCCGGCAAAAAGTCAGCTTATGCACACATCGAAACCAATAGAATGCCCTATGTTGACAGTTTGAACTAGAACAAATTTAAACTTTATTATTTGGAACACAAAGCTTCATTTATTTTTTATTATTTAGAATACAAAAGTCGTTTTGGTGTGAGTGCCACCGTGTGTATTACAAGGCTAAGCTGACTTTTTGCCGGCTTCACGTTTTTGTTCACGGCGCGCAGTCTATAGTTTATTGGTCTGAGTTTGTAGGTATATTTTTTGGGAATATTGGAATTATTATTCTACTGAATATAGTTTTATTTAAATGGCTTAATTCGGTCTTCGACAATAGGACCGATGGAAACCAAAATATATTTTTTAGTATTTTTGGCTGTATGTTTGTCCGGGCATCACGCAAAAACTACCGAATGAAATTTGATTTCGAAGTTGTATTGCTTGAGAACGAACTGACAAAATGGCGTTTTTTTAACCTTGATACGCCAATTAGAACCTGATATATAAATAATATAGCTAAATATGTTGCAGAACAACGTTTGCCGAGTGAGCTAGTAAGTACCACCGAGATGTAGGCCAACTTCATCACCTTTACTCCCGAAGGCTTGAATAATTATCGAGCTGTTAGCTTATCGGACTCAATGACAATTAGTACTCAAAACAATGACTCAGACACCTTCACAATAGACACGGTACAGTGAGCCGTTGCTTACTGAACTATGAGCTCTGATAATGGACTGGGTCAATAGCGTTCGTAGTTCGATGGACGGCTCAACATACGTACATATGTAGGTGTAGGTATAGGTGAGCGGCGGTAAACAGTTCGGTTAATTAAGAACCGATCTCGATTCAAATTAATGTCATCGCTATAACTGAATCTATGTTGAAATTATTATCGGAGTAGTAAAATATATTTGAGTTACAATAAAGGTTACAAGTAATATTAAACTTGATGGTCGGTTATTGATCATTGTATTTGTAGGTAATGGAGGCATATAAATAGGGTACGTTAGGGTATGAAATTGAGTGACAATTGGGAACTATATTAGCACAGACTTGTGTTACACATAAAATATTTTTTCCTAAAAATTTTCATAATTTGAAGGTACAGAAAAATATTTTAAATACGTAGAAAATCGAAATTATTAAGAATTTGCAAAAATTCAACGCCATCGCGTAGTTGAATGAATAATTTTCATTTATACAAATTTTATCAGAGAATCCCAACCTATTTACTGTATTTGCTATAAAAAGTTTTGAGCAACTCGAGAGACTTTTAATTCGCGCCCCTCCGCACTTCAAAGTAATTCCCGACACTCGACTTTGAATCACAACAATTGTACAGCAAAAACTATTTCACGGCTCTCAATAGCTTTAAATCTGGTTCAGCTGCAAGCAGAGAGTAATATTGTAATATAAGGTAACCTTACTTAGTTCTCGGACCTATTTCTATACCAGGTAATTCTACTGTGAGCTGTGCAATTCAAAATACGAAATTGAAATATATTTTTTTATTTTCATCATTTTCAACAAGTATTTTTGGAACGAAGTTCCTTATCGCATCGAAGTTTGTCATAACGAAAATAGGAATGTATGCTATTGGCTAGTCATAGATGCGCGTTTATTGGTCAAATGTTTTATTTAGAGGTACCAGCTGTGAGGTCAGATAAGTCACTGTCAGGTGAGATATATCAGATGTTCAATTGTCAGAGTTGAAGTGCACCAATATATCTAACCTTTTCCAACCGAGTGTTCTACGACACGCATTTTTTTATTTCAATATCCTTTAGGACATTAAAACAAATAATAACTCCTGAGCGTAATACGACTGCAATCAAATTTGAAGTGGGCGTCTTTAGTAGTAAATCGTATTGAAGTAGTATAAGTCCACCTAATTCTTCTTTATATTTTCTTCCCAAACAAATGATTTGTAATATTCGTGTCAGTCACTTTATTAACAGTCGCTAAAATTTATTTTAAAGCTGTTTTAGTATTACTTGATTTATCTCTGTACATCAAAATGTTACTCCAAGCCATTACATTTGAAAGGAACACTTGTTTTATGTATCACATTATATTCTGTTGTTATTCTTTCAACAAGAATCCATCAGCGTGAAATTGTTTTCCCTCTGGACAAATTTAGTATCAGTCCTGTTTCATCAAAAGAATACATTCACAGTATATGAAGAGATGGTGATGGATGATTTTAATTAGATGAGTGCTATGCTTTGATATTCTTGTGGTTGATAGTTTCATTGATGACCATTGCAGAACTAGCAACGCGACACAAAGGTGAGTGATCTATTTAATACGCTGTGAACGGTCGTTCTTTTACGGTCATATAGGGACCTATAATATGAATTTATTTGGTGTCGTACTTGCAGGTATAAGTTCTGTCAAATGTTTCATTTTGTAGGTTGATTTAAGGTAGGTTGATTTTTATCACTGTCTTACTATGATAAGTCATCTTTCTAAACCCGCTAATTTTAACACACAATACCTAATATTTTCGCAAAATACCCAAATTATTAGGTAATCCAGAATTTTATTTTTACTAGCTCTATAGAACTCATTAATAAATCTTCACTATAAATCACATGTAAAACCGTCTTGTTAACTTAAATTAATCATTTCTGGACTTGAAAAATGAACATTTTATAATAGTGAAATGATTGGCCAACACCCGTTTTTTAAAATTACCATAGAAAATTACTATGATGTTTAGGTATATTTATTGGCAGATACAATAACATGATTTGAATTTATAATTAGGGGTATTTTAATGCTATAGATCTCGTAACTTGTAAGTTGTTCTTGTAGGTTCGTTCATTCAATTCTCTTAATTTTTTTCTACTCATGCAGACTTTTAAAACATTCCTTTTAATCATTGTTGTATACTGAGTTATGCAGGTATGCGACACGACCTAGACTTTGCCGATAAAATGATCAGTTGCTTTCAAATACACACACTACATAGGCGTTTTTTACATACTCACATGATTCTGAGATGAATAATTTCAGAAGCTCTTAAAATTTTTGAATTTATTGAATTTCTTAATACTAAAGCAGTTAACAGGTTTAAATTTGAATCGATTTTTTCGATTTTTTGTAGAAATGTAGAATTTCTACTTTGGATGAAAATGATTTCTCGAGCAATGATTTAAGCCTTTTGATTTGTTTAAAAACAATACAGTCAGTATGAATACAGTGATCGAACACCGCAATATTCTCCCATTCTCTGCGTTCTGTCGTATTTCATTTAAATTGGTGTCTGCACGTTGAAAAACAGCATTGCTAATTTCCGCTGAAGCTCGTATCGGCTTTTTGTTCCTCGTTTCAATTTGGAGTTGAGGATACTGTTTTTACATCTTCACGTTGTTATTCTGGTCTGGTTTCAAATGTATAAAGAATTATGTCTTCATTTTGAAATCTTCTTTATTTTGTTTTGGTTTGCTGTGTTCTATGTTAACAATGCGATAACCTAAAAAAGTATTGGTGAACAGGTCTATTGTGTTTCATGTGTGTATCCTAGTTATGTGTGTGAAGGTATCGTATTTAGCTTCACATATTTATCATGAATAACTATCGGTCATCGTAAAAATTTTGTCTAAAATCTCAAATCAATCGCTCAGCAACTGTCGGCATGCCATTTTTTTGCTTATTGCAATCCTAAAGATCTAGATTGTAACGGGCGCAATGAGGGTCGCCGTTTTTGTACTCACCAGTTGGCGTCACCGGCGAGTGAGGTCCTGCTGTCAAAGCCCGCCCTTACATAAACAGTGACAAGTGACAAGTGATATTCAGACAAGTGAGAAGTGACAGTGCCACAAACTTATCTGACCCGGTGGCCAAAATTTAGTTGTTATTATTACTTCAGCTGATTAGACGGAGGTCAGTATTGTAAGTACAACAGAGATCCCATCGCAAGTTCTTAGGGTTTTGCGCAGGATTGTTTTGTTAGATCTCGAAGCTTCTCCATAATTTTAATGTATGAGTGATGGTTCTTCAACAACTTGGTAGGTACAAGCCCCATATGATAATTATATGGCATAATTTTTTATAATTTTTATGCCATAGGCATAAAAATTATAGAAAATTTTCAACTTTGAAAAAAGGTCAATGAAATCAACAACTGTATTATGATTATAAATAACATATACACAGGTAAAGACCTTCAAATTTAGTTTTTATCACGCAGCCATAAGACATGTGCTAAATCTTCATTCAGAGAATGCTTTAACCGATGCGGCACGTGGTCGCAATATTATAACGAGTAAAATCTTTTTATAGATTTATTACTCCGTCCGTACAGAAACCTGGATTGAGCTTGCTCTGATTTATTGCACATGTAACAAGTTGAAACAATTTAGTGACGTGTATCTAAATAAGAATCTTTTAACTGACTTTATACAAAAAACCGACTTTGACATCGACAAGCGCAGACAACTTAAAAACTACTCGTCATAATTATGTCACTCAACTTTAAATAAAATTGTAGGACAAGCACTAGGTTTTAAATAAAAAAGAAACATAAAATTGTTACTCTCCGTAAAAACTTATGAAGTAAATAAAAAAGTAAGATATTTTATTAAAGAAAACTCAAAAACTATCAATCAGATGTCACTCAAATTTATATAGGAGTAAACGACTAGTACTAACTTTTGAATAAAGTAAGAATCATTATACTCGGATTATTCAGTGACAAGTAATAAGACTAATAATGTGAAATACATAAGGGAGCATTGCGAATTTTAGAATAAAGGTTGTGCAAAACTGCTTTTTAGCAGTGTACCTCCCGGACTAAACATGGTGGTACAAAGCCAAGGTCTTAAATTACTCAGTTTAAAATTGGTGAACTCTTGGATTTTCGATGCTGACCGTACCAAAATTTGACCGTTAGAACTTGGGTACTAACTGCGTATTAGGTTTTTTCTATCAACTGTGGACGTTAATAAATTTTTAAAGTTTAAAAATGAAGACGTACCAGCCAACAATAAAATTTATAGCTCGGTTTCATATTTATTTTAACTCCCCGGGAGTTTTAACTTACCGAAGTTCAGTTATCTTTCAACCGCTGTTGGTTTATAAACCTTATTCTTAAAGAGTCTAGGTAGATTTTAAATTATTATTTAGCTTTAGTATCTGATTGTGGAAAAATATTTTAATGTCTGTCTATTCAAGCATTTGCATTTAAACTAAAATATTTTTTATTGCAACGAAGAAGTTTAACTGGATTTGAATTTAAATTAAAAATGGCTTATGACAAACTCTAAATTAAAAAAATAAAATAATGTGGATTTTTCTGTTTGTGGCGCTACACATTTAAAGATAGCTAGTTCTCTTAGGCACTTCTCACACACGCTATTTATGAGCTACGCGACTGCAATGCAACCCAAAATTTGTATGTATCTGACACTGACAGGAGTCGCATTGATCGCGTTGCAGTCGCGTAGCTCGTAAATAGCGTTGTGTGAGAAGTGCCTTAAAGTACATACATAGTCTGTTCAAAAAGTATCGCGACTTTTTAATTTCCGTGGATTACGAATATTCGATTTTTAATTTTTTTGTGGCGTTATGTTGGTACGCATGTCTTTAATATATGCCGACAAGTTTGCCCATTTTGAACATTCAGGTAATTGTTGACAGCTGATTTAATTAAATAATTGGACGACTTACCTAAGGAAGTCCGATTATGATTTTATGAAAAGCAAACTGAAACGCAAAATTATTATTTACAGTGTAGTATTCCATCGCTATGGTCATAGAATCGCGCATCTTTTTTAGAGAAACCTTTTTTAAAAAAATAACAACCTTGTCTATGAACTACATGTCCAGACCTGTCACTTTTTAGAGAAAGAGAAGAGAAGATATTTTTACCCATTCGACTTGGGAATGTTGTTGTAAAGCAGAAGGCTGCTTACAGCAGCAGGGAGGGAAGGGTATTTTGCGTTTCAGTTTGCTTTTCATAAAATCATAATCGGACTTCCTTAGGTAAGTCGTCCAATTATTTAATTTTATTTCAAAGCAAACTGAAACGCAAAATTATTATTTACAGTGTAGCTGTTTAGAGAATTACGTCGAAATGGGTATCGTAAATAAAATAGGAAATATTTGTATCTTGTATCTTAATTTTGAGATAATCATGTGCCTACATAACGTGATCATCCAATATTTTAGTATGAAATACGTAGATAAAACTTACGACTATGTTTTTATAAGTCTAATTTCGAGTTAACATAATTTACATAATATAACCCAAATGAAGATCCAGGTATATCGCGTTAGTTTGCATACAACCATTTAATCAACATGCATAAAGTATTTTTATAATAACCCTCTTAACAAGTTTAGTTTTATTTCATAAGGTGATAGTTGCATATTATAGGTATCAAAACCTACAGCATCAATAATTTTACTTTAAGCCGCATTAATCATATTTATCATTTACTGACCCATATAAATTCTGAAAAATGTGAGTGAGTTGTAAGACCAATCTGCAGATTTTCTAATTACATTTATTGATACTCCTGCTTGCTTAGCAGCTAATGTAGATGCATATACAGTACATATACAGTTGTGGTATTAAATCAAATTTTACTGTAACTGTAACTATGTAATTGCACTTTTACTGTAACTGTAAAAGTCTTGTAAGATGTTCCTTAGTATGTAACATTATAGTACATTAGTATTCAAGATTATAATTATAACCATAGAAGTTAACAAACATATAATTAGAATTTCAATCCTTATGAACACTTGTTTGTAAAGATCAAGATCTTTACTCGACAGATAACAGAATATTTATTAGAATTGAAAAAATTTGTTGTAGACACTACTATATTTCTGCTCCCGAAGATCGCAAATTTTATGATTATTTTATTATTCAAAATAATCAACATCTTTACAAATTAATTACTAGTATGGTCTGCACTCTTGGCGCTGTAGCCAATGCTAATAATGTGTTTTTTTTTTTTTTACTACATTTTTCACTAGGTAGACAATAACTGCAAAATACAATTTCAGGCCGCTTATATTTATGTAAGGCTTGCCTTATCCTCTGGATGCCTTTAAAGTACTGCTGAATCCGGCAGTGCTTACCTATTTAACACTCCATAGAAGTGAAAGTGATGCTGTTATATTAATTAAAGCCTTGCTATAACAGCAAGAACTATATATAACTATTAAACTTTACAATATATTTGTATCACATTAATCAAGGAATAAAACTTCTGGTACTGAGGCTGTATAGTCAATTCCTTGACATTGTAAAATCACGTCGTACAAGTATTGATATAAAGTTTATTCATACCTGAGGGGATTGATGCTATATTAGTAGTCAATTCCTTGACAATGCAAAGTCTCGTCTTACAAGTAGTGATATAAAATTTATTCATACCTGAGGAGATTGATGCTATGTCATTATTAAGTGAACATTGTGCCAAACCTCTGCATCTGAGTACTTTCTGTGAAAATATTCTCGCCGCCATATAAAACTGGTCAAATCTTATGCTTCATGCTGAAAGGAGATAGTATAATTTTAATGCCAGGTTTAAATGGTTAGTTGTGTAACCACTAGACCTTTAGGCGTTGAATACCCTGGTTGAGAGGTCAACCATAGGTGCAGTAGAAATCCTAGTGCTTCCCTTTCTTTCATTTTCTGTAAATATTAAGCAAAGCAAAAGATTGAAATTATTTTAATTATCTTGATTGAATTTAATGTAGTAACAAAATAATCATTTTATGATGTACTACAACTACCTCTCAATTTGATTTAATGCATCAAAAGAAAGTTTCCACTCAATGATTGTGTATGTATTTCTTCTTATACATACATACAAGAGTATATATATTTAATAATATATATATTTATAATAATGCCACCTTGACATTACCATCAATGTCCATGTGTCCAATTAATACCATTATATTCCCCCTGGTGGCCTTAAAGTATTGAATACTGCCCATTTTATTTATGCCATCTATTGTCCATTTGCAGTAAAACATTAGTTACTTATGGATTCAGCGCATTACTTTGGAACAAAATCTGCTGAGATCAACACCAGCTGATGAATAATGTTTGTTCTTGTTCATTGTAGCAATCCTATTAAAAGGATGTGATTTGATAACTTTTTACTTTGATAACTTGATAACTTTTAATGTTTCATGCTTTTAATGTGTAATACTGGACAAAATTTGTTATGGTACATAAGCTCAAATAAATTGGTTGACCATATTTAAACCATACATTGATGTTGAATTTATTACTTGAAATTATTAGATCAAAGAAATTTTTTGTATTTACTGTACACCATTGTATTTTCTTCATAATTAAATGATATAATTTAGGCAGTCAGAAATATTCACTCTTTGCATCCATTTTATGTACCACCAGTACATAAAAACCATCTATAGTTGACAGATACTTGAGTTCCTTGCATAAAGCTCTACTGGGTAAAAGCAAACACCCTAGGTGCAAAGTCCATATAGTAATTCTGGAAATTCACACACAATGCAATGAAATTCAAAGCTGAGATATTTACTATACCCACTTACTATGGGCATGTATATAAATATGATTCCTTGAAGTATGTGTAACATAAACATTTAATTGCTTCAGATGTAATATTTAACTTTATTTGCCATTTAGTTTTGTATGAAAAACCCCATGGAAAATATTCTTTGTAAGTGACAGCATGACTTCGGTTTCTAACTAGAATATTTTCATTAATTCATTGACGACCCGAATGGCGCAATGGTTAACACGCCGATCGCTGTTCCGAGGGTCCTGGGTTCGATTCCCAGCGAGGTGGCAATTTGAATGATGAGTCCAAACCTCCGCTCTCGGTCTGGGTGTGTGTCTTTGTCTTGTGTGTTGTCCAAGGCACCCACGACACAGGGAATCCTAGTGTGGGGCTTTGAGTGTGAAGCGTTATTATTATATTATAATTAATAATTCATAACTCATTATTTTTAGGAACAGTATACTGAACCTGATAACTTTGAATGGAATGTGATGTGCTTGGACCCACTACAGTAAATTGGAATCATTTGTTAATGATTACCAACAGATGAACAATCTTTTTAATTATTTAAAATTACCTGCAAATACAAGCATTATTTACTGCACTTGTACTGTAATGAGCTCTCTTGATTCTCTCGGAATGCTGGAGAAGGTGAATAAATTTGTGTGATGACTGTGCAGCTCTTCACCAACCTGCTCTGGTTACTCAAGTGGAGTTTACTCGAAGCTCCTTAATGATGAAGAGGGATCAATGCTAGTGTCATTAATTGGATTTGCCATTAATTGGCAGCCACAGTGCAACTCAGGCACTAGCTTTACTCTTACTACTAGCTAGAATGGCTACTAAGTCATTCTTATACCATCGTTGAACTAGATGGTATATCATGATGGACTGAATCTGGTTTCCCAAATCATTTTTAATGGTATTATTAGTTGTTACTAATACCGCTGGTCATGGACCTGTCTTTTTGATGGAATAAGAGCTTTGTTGCATTTTTTATCCTTTCACATAATGGATATTTCATCCAATTTTTATTTTTATTATTCCTGAAATTGTTTGTTTCATTGCGCATTAAGTGAAATCCTGGTTTTTTAATGCTGATAGTATATTATGCTAGAGCATAATATATAGATAGCTTTATATAGATATAAAGCATATAACCTCACTCAAACAAACTTTAACATATTATTCATTTCATTAGAAAAAAACATTGATATAACATACTGACATCATGTGTCATAAAATTAAAATTGCAATCCCTCTTTGGCAATTTAGTTGGCCTTGCCTTTGTTCCTCCCCCTTTTAGAGATAATTGCCTCAATTTCATCATTTACATCAAATTGGAACATAAAAATAAATTTGCAAATTTATCACAATATGCTATCTTGAGCTATCTTGAATATGCTATCTTGCTAATCTTTTGAAACATCTTCGTTTATTGCACATAGGTATATTATAAACTTCAGCAAGTGCCTGTTACAATTCTGCACTTATTTGTACCATTTTCAGAAATATGAAGATTTGAACTTGTATCTCTTGAGCTGGACTTCAGGGGTTAATTTCATAGGAATTATAACAATACCCTAGGTATTTAATATTTTAGCATTATATCGTTTCTCGAACGTAATGCTTATTTATCTTTGCTGCACTCGGGGAGTAATTTATGAATAAAAATATCATAATGCATTTTAAGTTTTAGCACGTATCGCGTACGTAATGCTCAATGTTAAATGGCTGCACTTGTCATCGAGAAGGTACAAAGAAAGACTGTATCGCGTACATTGTCAGACTTTGTAAAATATATCAACTAATGTATCTCGTACAAAAGTTGATCTTCGTATTCGGCATCGCGTGCCGGCCACGGAACCTCCCAGCAGCATAGACAGATTGGCCTTTTGTTGATTTACGTTAGGTACTTCATAGTCCTTTGGCCAATACCATTTTAAGGTCTTGTGAAGATGTGATTTAGGATTATCGATTACGATGATTACGATGATCGATTTACGTATTGATCACTCCGAGTGAAATGATGTTAACGTGTTTGCTGTTAAATAAGTCAACAAGTACTGTATACCTGTTTACTTGAGGAATATTTTATTACTACAAATAAAATGTAGGCATAGGAAAGTCCATTATCAGTTAAGTTACTGAACTTACCTTCGATGTCCAAGTAGGTATCACATAGAACTTCAACTCATCCCCTATACATTGCTTATTATACTTTTGAATTGTTGTGTCACTACATTTGTCATAGATTTAGCATACACTACAATAAATCTATGATATTTCCACATCCTTATAAATAATTTCCTTTGAGACACTTCAAACTTGCACCGATTCTAGCAACCGCGCGAAAAAAAGTGACAGGTCTGGACATGTAGTTCATAGACAAGGTTGTTATTTTTTTAAAAAAGGTTTCTCTAAAAAAGATGCGCGATTCTATGACCATAGCGATGGAATACTACACTGTAAATAATAATTTTGCGTTTCAGTTTGCTTTGAAATAAAATGGCACGTGTCGTGGCTCGGCTGCGATTTGTGCCTATTCGAAAAAAATGGATCGAAGAATCTATATTAAATTTTGTGTTAAAAACCAAATAAAATGCGCGGACGCATTCCGAATATTGACTATAGCTTATGGAGAAGCTACCTTGGACTCAAGCAACGTTTATCGGTGATACAAAACGTTCTCAGAGGGCCGAGAAGATGTGAACAACGAACAACGTGTCCGACGCCCGAGCACGTCAAGAACAGACGAAAGCATTAATGAAGCGAAGAAAATAGTATGGATTGCAGTACGTGGTGCATCATGAGGTCTTGCCACAGGGTAGAACTGTCAATAAGGAATATTATCTGCAAGTTATGGGCAATTACCTTGAAGCAATCCACCCGGCTTTGTGGAAGAACAAAAATTGGTTTTTGCATCACGATAATGCCCCTGCTCACACATCGTTACTTGTGCGTGATTTTTAGCCAAAATAACCACTCTAATGATACGTCAGCCACCGTATTTTCCAGGTTGGCTACCTGTGACTCTTACTTGTTCTTGAAACTGAAAAGGTTCATAAAAAGACGACACTACGCTACCTTTGACGAGATAAAGACGGCATCGCAGGAGGAGCTGAACGAGATCACAAAAAACGACTTTTTAAAGTGTTTCCAGGGGTAAAAGAAACGTTGGCACTGTTAAGATAGTGAAATGATTATAGTCTGTGGAATGGTACTTATTGGCAAGTTGTTGTAGTCTGTGGTTGTACATCGGTAATATTACTCTATAATTGAAAAATTGTCTTCGCTCTTCTTCCTGTCATCCTGTGTGCTGTAATGGTTGTAAGTTGCAATGTAAAACAAATGTTTCTGCTAATAAAGTGGTGCCCATATTTGGTGTTTTCAATAAAATACACTGAGTATCAATAGGCACAAGTGTATAATATCTAACGGGGATTACTTTAAAGGACACAAAATAAAGATTGATGAAAAAATAAATAATTTTCGAAAAAATATAAAAGTCGCGATATTTTTTGAACAGACCTTGTACATACATGCTTATCAGATTTTTATATCTATAATTTTTATTTTCTTAAGCATTTGTTAAATACATACGACGATGATAATCCTACATTATGATATATCCTACGTTTGTTGTAAAATAAACGTTGACTGGTTTTTTACATAAATAATCTGCCATGAGAGCGTTAAATATGGTATAGATTGGCAGTGGTGTTATCATAACAATTTAATGTTCTTTTTAAGTTTTTCATTACAGTATTATTAGATTTTAAAACATTAGTCACACAACAATTATTTGTACGCGCCTAGTTTCGGGAAACCTATAGGTATCATAATGTGGCCTTACTAACTACATTTTGAAGTTATTGTTTAAAATAGTAATAACCTTTTTAAGATTGACTCATCTATTCATAAATGCGAAAACCTGTCTGTCTGTGACGTTTTCACGGCTCAACCACCTGCCTGATTTGGATGGAATTCATATGAAAATAGTTGAAGCTCCAGGGTCACGCACAGGAAGATTCTTGATGACGCAAGTTCAAACATAGGCTACCATTTTTTTTAAACCAACCCCAAAAGGGCTGAAATGGGTCAAGTATGAGGGCGATCACTAGTCTTTTCTATTTGTAAAAAATAAAATACTGATAAATAAACTGCACTGATAAATAAACAATTTGAAACAAAATTACTCAAACAGATTTTTCTTTGATACAGTTACATAATTTTATTATTTTGCAATAGAAGCGTTACTAGTATTCAAATATAGCATACAATTAAATTAATAAAACGACCATCTCATTTAATTTGGCGGCTATAAACGTTAAGCGTTGTGTGGTAATTAAAAATAAATATTGATATATTTGCACAATTGGCAACCGATATCGGATTATCTTTAATACAAATGTGATTACCACTTCATAATGCGAACGATAATTAAATGTACGGTGGGGAGGCACGCCATTTTTCATTTAAGGGATAATTGCTTCCGTTCGGCCGATGAATTGGGAATGTTCTCTGCAATACTGGTTTATTTTTAAGTAGTACCTACTCATTAAATAATTAAGATATTTGGAAGATTGTAATTAATAGGGTATTGTTAACGTACCTAATTATAACAAAGTTTCAATACTATAAATACGATAAAAAATTCAAAAACGGCTTACCAGATTGGGATGAAGATTACACTTGTATATTTAACCCTCTGCAACTGAGGTGGTAGTCTCTCAGACACCGAAAACAAATGAGAGGTTGCCATTCCGTAATGTGGCGTGATGTAGCTCTGTCCCGCTCAGTACCTTCCGCAAATGGTTGAAGGTACCTGACAGTAGTGCGCCCCTGGCGACATAGTGCACAGGTGTGGTGGTAGGCGTGATTGGTGTCTGACAGACGTAAGCACAGCAATAAGTATTGATTCTGACAGACGTCACCTCCCAAAAATATTTATATTTCCTTAGTGTCCCGTATACATAACCTCAGTAAAACATGTATATTTATATAGTGTCTGTCAGATGTAACAACAGTATATTTGTTAGCGACGTCTGAGAACCACCGACGAGGCACACATCTGGTGCGAATTCAGTGTTGCGGACATGGTTGCGGACAATACTTTAACGATAGGGTGCGTAATAAAACAATATTGTAAAGTTAATTTTTTAATGTTTTGTAAAATAAGTGAACATTTTTGTGTTTATTGTTTTAGTATAGGTTTCGTATTGTCCAGAGAAATTCTTTATTTGTAAATGTGTATTGTGTTAGAAAATACTGTAGCGCACGTGCAGTCGTGCAGATTTAGAAAGTCGCTGTTAAAATAGGCAATAACTTTAATTTGTCTGTGCTTTTGATCTCTTCTTCCCATCACTCAGTAAGCACCAATGAACAAATGAAAAAACCGACTATGATTGTAGATTACAATCACGCCAAAGGTGGAGTCGACTAGATCGACAAGAAATGTTCGATATATTCGTGCAGTCGCAAGACACGTCGTTGGCCTATGGTTATATTTTATAGAATCCTGGATCTAGCAGGAGTGAATTCTTTTATTTTGTACCAAAGTTGTCCAGGTGCTAAACTGAGGAGAGCGGACTTCTTACTGTCTTTAGCTAGAGAATTGGTTCTGCCTAGTCTGAAAGAGCGCGTTTATAACAATAGACTGCCAAGAGAGTTGCGTCTAACCATCAAAAGAGTATTGGGTAAGGATATGCCTTCTCAGCGTGAACCATCACCAGAACCTGGACCAACATCAAGAAAACTGTGCAGTATTTGCCCTAGTAAATTAAAAAGACAGACAAGGTTCACCTGTTGTGCCTGTAAGAAGCATATTTGCCTGCAGTGTTCATCTCAGATTTGTCGGGATTGCAAATTTGATACATAAAAATATGCTCAACTTTAAGACTGTTTTGTGCCTAAATGTATCATACGATCTCAATATTTTTTTTTATATTAGTTTATTATAATATAAAAAAGCAAAATAAATGTTAAGTTTTTG
Organism: Hesperia comma; assembly: GCA_905404135.1. Classification (NCBI taxonomy): domain Eukaryota; kingdom Metazoa; phylum Arthropoda; class Insecta; order Lepidoptera; family Hesperiidae; genus Hesperia; species Hesperia comma. Next base: position 17,601,259 of record FR990022.1, on the reverse strand, counting down.
AATTTTTTTTTATGTTATAGAAAAAAAAATTGTATTTGTTTAGTTCGTTACAGTAAGTCTGAAATTTTGATCTCAATAAAATACGTGATATAATTCATAGAATTTTAATTTTATTCCTAACATATTTTTATAATCAAGTACTATATAAAACATAAAACATTTTTAAAATATAAGTAACTTAATATCAACAAATATTTCCACAGTATTTTCATTTTAAAATTGACGTCTGACAGACTCCACCTCAGTCGAATCTCTACTACTATTTCACCTCAGTTGCAGAGGGTTAAACTAGCTTCTTCCCGCGGCTTCGCCCGCGTGGAATTCATTTATATCGCGAAACGGGATTTTTTATACAAACTTTCATCTCCTATTTCAAGCCTTTAGGGGTTGATTTTTGAAAAAAAAAGTAGCCTATGTGTGACTCTGGGCCTTCAACTATTTTCATTCCAAATTTCATCCAAATCGGACTGGTGGTTTAGCCGTGAAAACGTCACAGACAGACAGACAGACAGACAGACAGACAGACAGACAGACTTTCGCATTTATAATATTAGTATGGAAGTATGGATATGTGCTCCGTTTCTTTTAAATTTAAATGAGGGTACCTAACATTAAGTGCTAGTTCCAAACTTAAAAACAATATGTACATCTAAAAAATAATATCCAAATATTTTCTCAAGTGTATAATCATATTTTTCGAATCGAAACAAGTTGTTGCTGACTGTTTGGTCGGAAACTTTATCTCCTTTTGTTTATCTCCTTGTTTATCTCCTTAGGGCCGATATATTAAATTATGCTGTATCAGTTAACGTCTTTTGCTCATAAAACCTCTACCCAGTTTTATCTTCTCGACTACAGAACCCCTTAAAGTTCTCTAGATTCAATGTATTTTGAGTGAGTGAGTATTATTACGCTTTTATTTATTTAGATAAACTTAATACGCGTATAGATTTTCTAAGAGAGTTCCTTCTAGGATTATGAAAGATCTCCTAGAACAACTGAATACTGAACGCCTATGACTGGTCTATTTCGATCGGCCGATCGCGCGGGCCGCGTCGTAAATATTCCATTTGGTGTAGATTCGAACGCGTGCATTCGTTGTTGTTAGTGCTACACTAAAAAATAACCGCATTCCGGATTATTGGTACCTATAGTACAGTTGCGGTCACAAAGAAAAGGAGAGAGTAAAAGTAAGTTCAATAAGTACTGAAAAATTACGGTACAATAAATATCAAAGAAGGAAATATTTTCATACAATTTTTTTTGTACCCACTTACTACTTACTTTTATGTGCAAAATAAAAAAAAGTTACACAAAAATTTAAAAATTAATTGTATTTTCCTATATCATACACAAAAGTATCGTCATAAGAGTCTGAATAATTAAAACCTGTGAGATAAAGGAGATGTTTCAGAAATGTATGGCGCCTGGGCGGGTACACTGTACATTCAATAGGAAGTAGCTCATATTATTTGAAAGCGTTCCATATCATCCAAATTCTTGATTTCACCTTAGTTTGGCGACAATAATTCAATTTATGGATAATATATTGTAACACTGAGACAGTATCGTGGACAAATCGACTGCTGATGACGTTGATAAACTTGATTTATTCTAATGTCATATTAGGCGTGTCAACATGTGTCAATGTCCAATGCATGATAAAATATAAGCCCGACGATCTTTTTGGATTTGGTTTGTTGGATCTGTCTTTTATTATTAACATTATTAAGCGTATCTTATCTAATTAAACGGTGCAATCCGTCGCTTCGATTAATCCGAACAAAATCGTGACGATAGATCTCCAAGAGCTATACTGCTAATGTATAGCAGTCGATTTAATGTCACGATATTCACGTTTGCATGGGTTTTTGTTGAGATCTCAGACTCCGATATATAATGTAATATTCATCGTCAACGATATCGACATAGGTAACGATCGGTCTGAATCGACGCTGAAAGCAGTTTGGAAACGCCAACTACTAAAACCAAAGACTAAAACGCGCATATTACTTTATGCCAATGAATACTTAAATAAGTATGAACCTAAAGTGAAGCTGGATAATTGTATGGCAGTTGTAATTTCTGTATTTAAATATTTTAGATACGACAGAAGTAAATAAAAAACAGCATTTTATTTATTCATATTTTATTTTTTCATTTCAACCATCTTCTATTAATAATATACCATCCAGGACTGAAGCCGGTGCCTCAATATTTGTCTGTCTTATAATGAGACGATCTACAAACCTTAAAAAGTATGCGCAAAAGCTATTGAACGGAAACAACAAAAAACCAAATCACAAGCAAAATCGAGGTCCATAAAACGAAAGCCGGGTAAACAAGTACTGCGAGATCCAGGAGTCCAAAAAACAAAGCCGTAGGTTCACTTGATCACTATAAATAGCACTAATGTTGTTCACTTCAAAGAAACACTCGGAATGTCGAAAAATGTCACTGGCATTCTAAACTTCAGAGCTCATCATTCTAAGTATAGTAAACCCAACTGAAACGAAAGAAGCGCTGTCGGACGCATATGACATTCATTTGACCAATCATTGCACACTAGTAACTGACAGATGAATGAACACAACGTACTTATGAATGACTTTTCGTTAGTTCCAATTTTTGCCATTTCAGAGCTAAGTTGGGCGGACATTACAAATAACTAATCACAGACAACAGACACGTTTATATTTATTTTTATTTTGATAGTTCTCTATTTCGGAGTCATGGAACCGCCAATGTTGTTGTGCGTAAAAATATTTTATTGAAAATAATTTCTCTGCAGAGAACGGCTAATCTAATAAATTTTTTGATATTTTTCTGTGAATCAGTATATTTTTCTCTTTTTGTGGTGAAATGTACAAAGTCGCCGCCCAAAATGAAACATCTCCTTTCTTATTAAGATCTCCAAAAAATAATAAACTATTCCAAAGTTTATAAAAACATTATTTGTAGAAATACTTATATGAGTAGATGCTGAGTAGGAGTAGTCCTAGCGGTGATAGCCTAATGGTTAAGAATTCGCCTCCTATTTGGAAGGTTCCAGGTTCGAATCCCGGGGCACGCACCTCTGACTTTTCGAAGTTATGTGCACTTTAAGCATTTAAATGTCACTTGCTACAAACGGTGAAGGAAAACATCGTGAGGAAACCTGCATGCCGGAGAGTTCGCAAAACTCAAAGGTGTGTGAAGTCCGCCAATCCACACTTGGCCAGCGTGGTGGACTATGGCCTTAACCTTCTCATTCTGAGAAGAGACCCGTGCTCAATAGTGGGCCATGATGGGTTGAGATGATGATGAAGATGCTGTTAATAAAAATCTATAAACTTTTGGTTAGTTCTTACAATGAAAATAAGTAATAGGTACTAATTAACACTTTTAACCTTAACTGTACTTGGAAGTAAAAGTTCACTGGCTTCAATGTACGTTTTATAAGACATTGCACACAATAATGAAAAGTTCAAATAAGGGGCTTGAACTAGTTTGGGGGCATTCCACAGTAGCCTCAGAGTTAATTATTTCAACTCTGAGGCTACTGTGGAATGCCCCATGCCTGATACTTCTGAGTGTACTTACCTGTCCAATTTCTATGTATATTGACGATTTTAATGATTTTTTCGGTCATTTTCAAAATGCCCGTAAAAGAGTTACTCCAAATTAATGGTCTTTATGTGATGTTTTACTAGTATTGAGAAAAATATGTGTCATCAGGATCAAGGTGTGCTTGAAGCTAAAAAATTGGCTTAAACTTCGAAAAATATTTCAGTTCTGGCTCAAATCATATAAAATTAATACTCGTGCATTGCTAACTATGCGCCAAGGAAGCAGCAGGGGATGTACGAGTATAATTACTACGGGAACACAAAACCGTAAACCCATTATAAATTCGTCACACCTCTATCTTACGTCAGCCTGGCATAGGGTTGCCAGACTCCAGGATTATAAGACAAATTATCTGAAATTATTGAAAGTATCGCATTCAGTTAATAGATGTTTGAAGTCCGTATCGAATATTTAAATTTAATCGATGTTTTTCAGCAGGTTATCCTCACTATGAAGCAAAGACAAACAGTTGTCAAATGTGACCCTTTAGAATGGCCCTACATTCATTTTTGATCTTCCAATGAATTGTTACTAGCCCAACAAAACAGTTAAAATCGTATTTTTATTTTATGTTTGGAGTTATTTCGATGTTTGTGATTCCGTTTTTTTTTCTTTTTACGTACAATTTTTGTATAAATGTTATTCTTAAGCAAGATGTACAACTTGCAACTGATTTTGAAATAAACTTTCATCACTATTTTACAAACTTAGAGCTTGATTTATCCACCCACCCCACACTTAGTTGTAATTGAGCTAATATTACCTAATTAATCACGGGATGTTTGCCTATTTACTAGAACACATTTCACTACTCTACTATCATTGTCGTTCATTCATAAACAACATCATATCCACATTGTATGGAGAATAGTATTACGGGTTGATCTCTTATTTAGGTATTTTGAAAAGTTACGTTTGTGAATTTAAACGGTTTTTAGGAACTACGTCTAATTTTAAGATAATTTATAAATTGGTAACCCTATATGCAGCCGACGCATCAACTCGTACGAAGCTGAAGTTCCTCTATCCAACAAAATAAGAGCACAAGCCGAGAGATGCTAGCGACGCTAAACAAAATTAAATGTCGGCTCGACTCAGAAACTTTAATGTTTAATTATGAAGATGTGTTTTGGAAGATTTAAATTGGTTCTGTAGTGTAGGTAATTGATGTTCTGTTGCCAGCTCACACTAACAACTTGCTAGTCACTCTTTATTTGGTATTAGTTGAAGCTTAGACATCTATGCATCTAAAAATAAAAGGTAACTTAAAAATAAGCAATGTTACTACGTATGTATGTTAACCTAAAAGAAGCAATGTTTACTTTAATCATAGCGCAATGAGTAAACAAATGAGATTTGAGATAATAGGTACCTATTCTTATAATCGAATGCCCGAACAGGTCTTCATAATATACTGCTTTTGATGTTTTTCCAACACTGTCTTACGTATCATTTTGGAAAAGAACGGATACTCTTTTAACTGCTGAACCGATATTTTTCAATTTAGTTACACTGGCTTTCGATTTAAAAAACGCGAATACAAATGGAGTCATTCATTCAGAAGCTATGGTGCCATAGACAGACACACAAACAGACAGGTAAAATTAATAACATTTTTAAGTCGGATTTAAAAAAGGTGTGAATCAAATGTATCTACGTGATAAAAATTATTTCTCAATAATATTCCATTGAATAAATTGAAAATATTATAGTCCACAAAATGTACTTCGTTCTGACTCTTTAACTTCACGTTAATTACATGCAGGGAATAAACGCTTCAAAAGCAGCTAGTACTCGTATTTGTCAACATATCTGAAACATGTCAGAGCACGTTGAAACATGCATCGCCTGTTTTCGACATCCGTTGTATGCGCAAATTAGTTCCTAAATCAGGTACCGGATAGTTATGACAGATATTCAGCGTCGCATTCCGCGCTAGTAATGGACAGTGTTATTAACTAGTGTTGTTTATGGCTTCACGCAGTGATTAATTACACACTATAACACGCAGCATGGAAATACACTCTCGTGTCATCTAAAAACTGCCAGTGTTCACTGCGAATTTCAATTATATTACCGCGTTGGTACTGTTCGCATACGTTAATAGAAATTAATTGTAATTTACAGAAATCTTTGTAGTTTTGTTAAATTAGACGAAATATTTTTTTTAAATCTAGAGAATTAGACAATAAAACTATCATTAAACCAATATATCTCAATTAATGCAATATATCTCAAATTATCAAATTTTTGTATATTATGTCGATTTGTGACTTTATCAATTTATTTTGTCTTCGTTACGCTTTATTCCATAAATGAAATATTTAAGGTCAATTTCAACTAAAAAGACATAAATATAATATTAAAAACAACAAGCACCGTTATATCTATGAACAATTTTTGAATTCTTATTTTTATTTCAAGCAACTTACAAGGATGTTAACTTTATCTTTGTAAGATTTTTCTTTCTTCAAGAACTTTGATTTGGATGTAAACTTGAAATTTCACAGACGAAGAAATATTGTTCTAGAATAAATAGATTCTAGATGTAAGTTATTTCACTAGATCCTCAGGAAACCAAACTTTTTTTTGTTACAAGAGTTTATCTGAAAATTTTAAACTATTTCAATGATGAGAATTCGAAGATAAAATAAACTACGACGCGAATATCCAAAATTGTAGATTCAAACCACAGTCGCGCCAAATTACAACTACGAGACAACGACGATGCTTAGTACGTTGGAATCTTAGGCTTGATTCCATTGAATTCGACATGTGCGTATAAGAAATTAATGATATCACTTTCATCGGTGAAGGAATTAAATTTAACTACCTATCATCATTTGCATGTCCACTGCTGACATAGGCATACACTTTTTGGCGTCATTCGATCTTCAAGTTCAATAAAGATTATAAAAATAAATCTACGGAAACGTTAAAGCAAAACGATCAAAACCGCTGCCTACGGTATCTGCGACGCCATATCGATTGCCTAAACTTAGGCATCTAAATTTATATAGAAGCCAGGCTACTCAAACTTGGTACCAACAGTAACTTCCGAACTTGCTGCCATCCCAGTATCTTTTGACAACAGATGAAATTTTGAAACTAACAGTTTAATTACGTCTCCAAATTTAAATAACCTTGCAACTTTAGGTACTAACAGGATAAATTTTTAATAAGTATTTAAAAAAATAATATTTAAAACGGTTTTTTTGAAGCTCGCAAACGAAGAAAGTATACTAGTCTACAATTTAAATTATGTAAAATCTTGTGAGATTTACTTGCCGATATATTTTCCTTTTTTATAAAAAGCACACTTTCTTACATAAAGTTACTTATGTAAAGATCCATTTCCATAATTTTTGTATTCTTGGTTCGCCAATGAAGTCGTTATTGTCAATGTTTAATCTCTAGGAACTAATTGCTCGATCTATCACGTGGGATTGTTCTGAACGTCACACTGTATCTTTACTAGTACCCGGGGGTACTAAAAAGAGCTCTCCTTCAGGGCCGGCGTTGCACTGGTGACTCCCCTGGTGTTGCTAGTGTCCATAGGCGACGATGACCACTTACCATCAGGTGGCTCGTCCGCTTTTTCGTCAGCCCTTCAGGCTATAAAAAAACCAGTACCCGTAGATAAATCACGTAAAATTTTAGAAGGCCTCGATCCCTAAGTATTACGTTACAAGCCGGCCAATATCAAGAGTGACTCAGCGCGGTGCGCCATTAATCGATGTTCAAAAACATTTTCCGCGCTACACCTACCTTGATAACGCAAGGGGCGTTGAATATTTATCAATCATTTTCATGGTGTATACGTTTTTGCGTAACGTATATTAAGCTTTCAATATGGAGTTTTTATTAACATTGTTCTAGCCATGGACGTTATATAGACATCGATACGTAAGTTTGAATATCATACCCAAGTAACAAAATGTGGTCTTGTAGTGGTTCCGGGGCCAAGTCTATAACAGGCTAGTAAACGTTTATAACCACGGAAAAGGGCCCATTTTATACGCGTACTTTTGCTATTAAAACACTCATAGTATATTTGGCGAGCACCACTTAGACCAATAATATACTCATATTTGGACTACGCAGAACTATCTGCTCCCGCGAAGCCAGCTATAAGCATCTAATAGAACCAGGTAGGCGTGTAACATACTCCGCGCATCTATTACTAGCTACTTCAAACATGTCTGAATTGTTGTTATGTTGTTCGATTATGGAGGAAAATAAAATAATAAAAAATAAGTTCATCTATTTTATATTATAATATGTATTAACAAGTATTTCGCACGTAATATTATAAGTGCATACATGTTTGCACGGCGAACGCGTAAGTATTTTCGGTGAAGTATATAGTGTTTTACATCTCAATTTTTGTTCGCCTTTTGAACACAGCATATTTACTAAGTTGTGTTTAAAAATAATATTAATCCTAACAGCATTGTCGCGCCATATTGTGACGCATTAGGGTTCCACATAAAAATGTGTTCTTATATGGACTTCACTAAGATATCTATAGACACTAACAGTTTTACAAGAAACCTTTATACAGAAATGAAGACTATAACAGCATTCGAGAGTCCACAATAATACCAAGTACACTTACTCCTAAAAGAAACCACTGTAGAACTTATTTACTTATAATTGGCACATAAAGTTGACTTATACACCTCTATAAGGTCTAGTAACAAATGCAAACGGTTCTAAGTGTATTTAGTTCTGTAAATTACTATTACTGGCGTATGACACTAATAGCGGATTTATAATTACTTCTTGTAGCCGATTATAAGTGTTACATACTGGAGCAAGTTTTCTCAAGTGTATTTACACCTATGCAACACTTTTATAGTTAATCTTAGCCTTTACTGCGCCTATAATTTTGTTCTATACACGACTATAAGTCAACTTATAAGAATAGATGTACTATAAAACCAAAAGAACTCTGTGTAACCCGTTATAAGCTTGGTAGTAAATCCTGGAACCACTAAGAGAGACGTACTAGTGCTGTGAGCCTATATACAGGAGAACTTTGTTACTTGGGTAAGACTCGAAAAGTGCTTCGATAATTTTTTTCAAGTTATATGGAAAAAGAGGAAACTGTTATTCATGTATAGTCCTCAAATACAACCTGTCAAGTAACTATACGTGCTAGACAGTATTAAAAACTATGTAGGATAAAAATATATTTTCTAAGTTAAAAGTTCTTCTGACCTTCATCACCACATAGTATAAAACAAAGTCGCTATTTTTGTCTGTCTGTCTGTATGCTTAAATCTTTAAAATTACGCAACGGATTTTGATGCGGTTTTTTGTAATAGATAGAGTGATTCAAGAGGAAGGTTTTTATGTATAATACATGCATATATTCCCACGAGAACGGGATCCACGCGGTTGAAACCGCGGGCGGGCCGCTAGTTCAACAATATAATAACAGTATCAGATACATATTCACAAATAAAACTATCAAAATATATGAAAAGCTTGGAAAAGTTTTAAAAATGCAAATAAAGTCACCAGCATCAAATTCACGTTTGGGCTGCCAACAAAAGGATTTTCGCGCTTTCGAATACTGGTTGTTCGGCATTATTTAACTAGTTTCGAAGAATATGTTCTTTTGGAAGTAAAGGTGGCTTTACACGTTTCTAATACCTATTATATTATGTTGCTAACTTTGAACAATTTTTCTTCACGGTTATCGATGCATCACCCTTGTATTGGTCGTGTCTTTAATCGGCGTAACCACTAATTATCAGGTTACCAACAGGTCTGTTTTTAACTAATTATAATGCCAAAAAATGGAAATACCATTGCTTGATGCGTAAAAGACTCCTTCCAATATTTCAATAGGTGTATAAAATCGCATCTTAATGTCTCTTCAGAAAATAACAGAGTTTAATAATAAAATGCACATTTCAAAACATTTACAACAATCCTTAAATCTCTTCATAATGATTTTCAAAGTAATATTATTTCTAAAACCTAAGCTTAATTTGACTCCTGATGAGGTGGACTAAACAATGTTGAATTCCAAAGCACAACGATCTCTAGCTACGAAAACCTACCAAAATAAGTAGAAGGAACCGAGGCGTAGAATATGACGCTCCGAAATTGTAGAAAATTTATGTGCTTGAAAATGTTCGCGTGCACTCACCTTTAGTAAGTAAAGAGGTTCGTGTTGCAAGAATCGTACTCCGGAGATTTCGGGGCGAAGTTTCCAAACGAGCGGCGGTGCTCGAGTCTTGCGTTTTCAAAACACCTTTTATATTTCGACGACACGGCCGTTTTCGTGAAATAGCGGGCCGATTGAACGAAGTGGGATCCTCGGATATTGTTCCTAGTTTTTTGCTCCGTCAACAAAGATGTTCACAATGTTTGAAAGGAAAAATAGCATATTAATTGCAATGTCATCTTTCATTTTTAGTGGTGCGATTTTTGGACTTCGTAGCCTCATACCCGGCGGCTTGCGTCCCTGCGAAGTGGAAATTTGAATGAGAGTTTTCAACCGTTCGTGGTACATACAATAATTCTATGGCGTACAATAATTCTAGTATATGACTGCTCAGAGATTCTATTTAATTGTATTTAGTAAGTAAGTATAGGTACAAAACCCAGAGTAAGAATGTTCAATGGAAAATCCCGCGATTATATTTACGCAAACCTCAGTCAGAGCGCTCGTCTGTTGTCTCTTGGGCCCGGTTTGGTCTGTCTCGCTGACCAAGAGGGAGTTAACGTTTTAATATAAGATGTGTAAATGTAAATATTACTGCGATGTCTTTCTGAACAGATCTGTGCCTCTATTATGAGTTTTTAATACTATATTTTCCTATACACGCTAGCGACTATCGTTTAGAATTTGTATGAGAATCCGTACAGCGCCTCTAGCGGTTACGATACTGAACTACAATTCTCATACAAATTCTAAACGTCAACTGCAATAGTAACGTCCTTTACGTTTACTACAACAACTCATAATAGAGGCACTGGACCTTCTCCCACGTAGGAGGTTATTCTCGTTCTGCACGTAAGAAGATCCCACGAGGGTTATTTTCGGGGTCAATCATTGGTTACAAATTAACACTGTAAACGTTAACGATACTAAGGTAATGAGAAAAACTATTTTTAGAGTATTCAATAACGCGATAGATCCCCTAATAACAATTCTTTATCAGGTTTTAAACTGAACTGCTCGTCTATTTATCTGTTTATTTGCTCCACTTGTATGTTTATTTTATATGAATAAGTTCACAAAGTTTTATTGAACTCAGATTGAGGGTCATTTCATAAGTCTATATAAAATACTTTTCCTGATATTTTTATGACGTTCTGGTAATGGTGGTCCATCTTACTGGGCATTGCGTACAAATTATTTTTAGAACTACCGAATTACGCGGCGCACCCTGATTGGCAAATTGATCGTCCACTTCGAGGTGACGTTTTACGATCATATTAGGGCTTCGGTCGAATTGGATCGACGTTTTATATCTAGCAGCTATGGGCAGTAAAGTGTTATTTTCTTTTCATTATTAGGTCATTGGCAATTTTTTATGAGGTATATTTTACTGATATAGCTTAGAGGTAACTGACCGACTTGGTTTTATCAGCTTAACTTCATTTCATTATTTTCATGTACGTATGTATCTATGTATTTAATGTGATTAATTGCGTTTGTATAAATTCTCAATAATATTTTTTCTTATGTATCTTCTATGGATGGCACTGACCGGTAAGAATTTAACATTGACAGAAGATTCAAAGAAATGTTATTCTGATGTAGTCTAAATGAGGGAATATACGATAGGAAGCTACATATTACATTAATAAAACTCTTCAGCTGTTTTAAAGACTCTTTCTCCATGCATTAAATATTAAACTGCTTGAATAGCCCCTTACTTTAACCAAAACTATCTTCAATAAATGAAAGCAGATCAAATGTGTCTAAGTCTAAGCCGGAACCTAGGTTTATGCAAATGTATGGACTAGAATTGGTTCCGCCGGTCCATTCAGTGCCAAGAATCAATTAACAAATTGCCGTTTGTAATCTAGCAATCAATTAGGATGTATTCCAGTTCAGTATGTGCTATTAGTGGAGCGTTAGAATACGTCGCTCTAATAGCTACAATAGAGACTTTAGTAGGCTACATAACTTATTCCAATAGAACTTCAAAATCAAGAAGTAAAGATAACTGAAAAATTACCCGGATGTCGCTCAAATTTGCATGGGATTTTTCGAATACAAAAAGAATGAATAGTAAAAGTAATGAGGTAACGTACGACCATAAACTAAATATGCATTATTAAAAAATAACTTAGAAAGTACCCGTGAGATGTCGCTCAAAACGAAAAAACTCGAATAAAAAAAATTATGAATCTCGTTAACTCAGTAAAATGTTATGAGGTAACACACAAAAAATACAGGCTAATTTAGAACCTCCTTCTTTTTTTAACTCGGTCAGAAAGAGGTACAATTTTTTGCTTCACCTATTAATATATAGATGGATAAGGAAGATTTATGTACAGTACTCGTATATTCACAATACAGTTAAAGTGAGTGTAAAGAATAGTTTTTAATTCAAATAAACTTTCAACGAAGTATTCATTCACATGCGATTATGCAATTTAAGTTGAAGTAGTCGCCACTTTTTTCTAAGGGGAGTTTAAAATGATTTCATATTTAAAAGAACAACTATATTTTGACGTCGGAAACCTAACACTGTCTTAATAAAATAAATATCTAGCAAATTATGGAATATGAGTTCAAGAAAGGTGTTCAGGGCTAGCGTTGCATTGGTGACTATCTGGCTGACGACTGGGAAAATTACGAATATGTCAAAAACTTCGAATTATTTGTGATGAACCGTCCTACACTTGTGAGTTCGTGTATTCGCGTGAATATGAGTGAGCTGCCTTAGGATCGATGCAAGAAATGGCATTTAATGTATTAGGTTCCACGTTAATTATTTATAACACAGTCATGTGTATGATTAGTATCTACTTACAAACAGTAGGTAAGTCCTCATTTAAACAAAACTAGAGCTATCTTAACAAATTGTAATTAAGTTAAAGCAAACTCACAATTATTTCGGTAAGCCATACCGAGTTATCTCCACTAACGAATAAACGAAGCGTACTCCACTTACATGTAAGGCCGACCGTCGACCGTCCGTTTATGCAAATGAACCGACTCCGACAAAGACGAGAATTACCGTACGGCTCTCTACCGAACTAGTGCCAAGAATCATTGAAATGCCACGCTACTGGCTCACTGCGAAATTCAATCAATATTGGTCAAGACGAACTCGGTCAATACAGGACATTCCAGTCGTTAAACATGACCCATATCTTGGACAAATGACAGTAAAGTGGATCAAAGTCAACTATTTCTTGATTTGGGATAAATTCGTATAATGAAACATTTCAGGAATCTGTACCTCTTAGGTTTCAAATAGCATATACAATGCTCCGACTTACTTCAATTACTTATATCTATTATCAAATGATAACTACGAACAATAAAGTCCGGATTGATACAACGAATCATCTTTCGTCTCGTCTCTATTTGGATATACTTTCAGTAGTAGTACCACACCATTTAAATATACTTAACACGTTCACTGCGTCTGCACAAAAATAAAACTTACTGCCCATGCGTTACGAGTCATAATCTTGCCGTATCAGTATTGCCTGCTGTGCGTTACGGCTTGTATTTTGCTGTACCAGGACCTGACTTTGAAGGCTCTTACAGACATGGAAACCCATGTTTTACTTTTAAAAAATAAACGAATCGATAGATTGTATATCTATTGACACATGGCTAACGTCGCCAGGGTCTCGACCTGATATTTTAGAAGTTATGCATAATTTTGAAAATCAACGATTTCACGGCAATATACATGCCGTGCCGCATGTAGATCGATAGACCGAATTTAAAACTAGAGTTGGGAAACATTTGTAAGATAGTTGAAGATTGTTATTTTATTAACATTTATTAAAGTCATGCAAAATTAAACAAAAATATAAGTAATTAGGAACATAAGCATTAAAATTATTTGAGACCAAATGTATCGGATCAATTTCTTATCGTATAGTTAAGATTTAATTGTGAAAAAATTGCAAAATAGGTTGAAAACTGCTATTTTATTATCATTGATTTGTCATGCAAAATTAAATATATATATAAGTAACAAGAAACATAATCATTGCAATTTGAGATCAAAGATATGGGATCAATTCTTAATCGTCTGGTTAAGTTTTGATTGGGAAAAAATGTAAAATAGATAAAGACTATTATTTTAATAACATTTATACCTCACCACCTTCCGTCTTAATTACTTTATTTATATCAAGTTTCTTACGAGAACGCTTCATATTAATTTTCGAGCGCTGATAAAGCGCAATCCAGTGTCGATACGTGCAAACGATGATCCTTGCGCACATCACTACGGCACACTGAAGCTGCGCGCGAGTTCCATACACTGCGGTACGGCGTCTAAGTTACGGCAACATACATGCCGCATCGCACCATAGATAAATAATTAAGCTCTGGTGCGTTACGGCACCATTATATGCCGTACTTATTTTTTCGAAAAATGGAATACATTTGAAGAAAGAAACTTGGATATATATTTATCTCTTTTCTGCGTGCACGGGAACATATAAAACCCACCCCCGCACCGGGCGTAAGACACAGACAATTGACCGCCGCACAGTTCGGAAGTCAAATACGGCAAAACTCTGCCCGTAACGCAGCGAATGTGTTAAGAGATAAAAAAGCAGATTGGCAGTATTTTATTTATTAAAAGGATTTTATTGCAAATTCAAAACAATAAAGATCTATCGACCATCATAAATTTGTTATCATAGCGTACCGTATATTACATGACAAGCCCTTTCATTTGATATCCATATGGAGGTATTTGTCCAAAAATAATATGTTATCCGCCCTTTTGTAGTGGCAGCCATCTGGAATTTATAGTGATACAAAATCTTTAAATTGTATTATTATCAGAACAAGAAGTATTTAACAGATCTCTTTGTCAATAATTAGCTGAGTCAAATTTCAATTAAGTATCTACTTAATTTGACTCAAAGAAACCAATAAATACTTAAATAAACAGTACAAAATAAATAAATCGGTTTAAAAATGGGGTCAGGTTGTGTCCCAACACAATGTTGTTAATTCCCAAATTACGGGGATCAGTTTAATGTAAAAGACATAATAATATAACTTTCGTAAAATTTGTAAATTGTGCGAAAGTCAGTGCAAATTGACGACATTATACTGCATTTAAAATGTTTGTATCTTTTAATTACCAAGTTGCACAGCTTACCTTCTGGTCTCTCTTGGACTATTATTTCTTTGTGTATGAAATGTTCTATTAAGTTCATCACCAATGCCCATACAAATAACAGCATCTGCTGTTAGTTATTTCTGTTGATTAACCACATTAGGTATTTCTATAATAACACAAGGCCACAAGCTAAATAAAGTCTGTACCAAAATAGTTGGACCTCCGAACTAAATTCTCAAAATCGTCTTAACCGCCTAAATTTTTGCTATAACATCAGTAATATACAAAGGTACGTACCATCCATATGTCAGTAACGTACAAGAGAATAAATCCGACCCAGATGCAAAAGGACAAAAGGACTCACAATACATTTGAATCCGCGCTTAGAGTACAGCGGCATAATAGTTTTGAACGGACGCCAAGAATGCACCAATTGATTATTGATATTGCAATGGTATACTGGTTTTGAAGAAATGAGGTCCCATTTTAACGAATGCCAGCGGTGTTTTGTAAGAGCCAAGCTAGCGTGGGTAGACTTGGATTGGTTTATTTTCCTTGGAGATTTCTTTGTAGTTTGGTTAATATTTGAAATTTTGATTCAATGTTTACACGGAGTCAGGTTTGCAGAAGAATATCGAAGTTCAATTCCTCTTCAGTGGCGTTTGTTATGTTAATAATAAGAGAAAACTAAACTAAAGTCTTGTCTTTTGTGTTTTAAGGCGACATTTGTTATAAAGTTTGAACATAGTCATAATAACATTAGTGAATGTTATTATCTATTTATTTGTGGGATTGGCACAACCATAGTAGCTTTAGACAAGTATATTATTTAGTTGACCACTCTATAACATGTATCCGTCAAAACTTCCTTGAGGCTCTCTCAGACTATTTAATTACTCATGATGTGTAAAATTTTGTGAGGTATGGTTGAAGCCCCAGATCTACGCGTGGAACCGTTCTAAGAAGTACATTTGAATAAGGAAACACAAGCTCCACCATGATCTTACTGATGCTGCCCATGTTAATATTAGTCAAGTGTCCAATACGTTTCCAGTCTGAAACTAATAATTTTAGTAAGAATAACGAACATTTTATGAGCGAAGTACAAGTTTAAGCATTGTAAATTATGAACACTTACACCTATTCTATTTAATTTCGCAAAGCTCATAATTCTTTAAAACAACGCGGGAGCAATTAAACATCCACTTTATTACATTTGACCCTAAAATAACCCTTCATAATTAAATTGCAGTAATGAGTCAGAATGGAAGTAAAGAAACGAATTTACTCATAAAGTCCACTTTAACTACGTCAACTCGTGTTTCGCACGTAATATTCATATTTAATATTCAGGGAACTTTCGAGAATCTTCTGGACGTGGCATTGGGATTCTAACTGTTTGTGGTTTACGTTGTCAGATCTTTGTAAACGAACTTTTTAATTGGTAGATAATATTGGTACAATTTTAATGCGTAATCTCTCTCTCCGATGGTTAATTTGGAAAGGAAGTCGCAGTTTATCTTGTGGCTAGACTGCTTCACGTAGGTGCATAATCTTGCGAAGAGAAATTTAGTATTAAAAATTGCATCCATTGGGAAAATACCTGTCTTAGGATACAAAGTAAAGTAGCTGTCACAACAATAAATTTCTTTAAGACTAGTAAATCCGCCCTCGCTTCGCTTCGGGTAACCAGTCCCTTAAAAATCTCTATAAATTTTAACAAATTACGTTATTCCGATGTCTAAGCTATATTACTGCAAAATTTCATGAAAATCCATTAAGTAGTTTTTTCGTGATAGAGCAACAAACACACACACACACTCACTCACATACATCCTTACAAACTTTCGCATTTATAATACTAGTAAATCCGCCCTCGCTTCGCTTCGGGGAACCAGTCCCTTCAAAAAGCTCTACAAATTTCAACAAATTATGTTATTCCAATGTCTAAGCTATATTACTGCAAAGTTTCATGAAAATCCGTTCAGTAGTTTTTGCGTGAAAGAGCAACAAACACACACACACACTCACTCACATACATCCTTACAAACTTTCGCATTTATAATATTAGTAGGATTTTTTGTTGCAATAATTATGTTCGTTAGCAACTAGCTCTGGCTTTTGCCCACGACTGACTGATTTTCAAACAAACTGTCGATTCCTGTTTTACCCCCTAAGGGATGGAATACGATAAATTCGTCCGTAGACATTTTGTACCTTAAAACTACTTTTTTTAAATTAAATAATCCTAAATTTTAATCTTTATACGTCATGCAGTTTTGGATATTTCGTGATAAGTATGTATATGACTTTTATTTTTTATTTCCGAAAATTGATCTTCTTGGCTCTGCCTCAGATGTTTCTGCGATCCTACCTTCTTTCGTTATATTCGATTCTAGTACTCTATAATTTTTTTGTGTTCACTAAATACTCGCCTGAAATTATTTTACAATGCAAAAATTATTTTACAATACAAATAGAAGGACGGTTATTACAATAATTATAGTGGGAAATGGAATTAAAAACCAATGAATTCATAGAATACGACTCCCAAAACACAATGAACGTTTAATTATGGAAATTAACGATGGTCTCGAATTCCCTGATCGATGTCAACATGCACGTTATGGTAATGATGTGGGAACGATAGTCTGATGGGTTTTTGGTAGGGGAATATGATATCAGCTATGGGAGCAGCCCCGCCCATGCGCGGTTGATTTCCCATGGGTGGAAAAATTACAACGGTCTAGGTGCACGCATGCTGGTTTACACGACAGGCCTTTTTAATTCAGATTTTATGTAAATACTAATAACCCGTTCTTGCTTCATGGGTAAATACTATAAGTATACACGTAGGCGAAATACACTTACGCGCGTATACACGTACCTACGCGAAATATTGATACTAGTTAATTTTAGACATAATGTAAATTTTCAATCATAATATAATATAATCCAGTATATCATTCCATAAGTTTTCAATAAACCAAATTTATTTTTAACACGACTTAAGAATAAGCATTCGTCACATAGGATTGTGTCGTGCAAAATCGAACCCGACAAGTAGGTTTAATTGCCACCTTGTCTACAGAAATACTCTCGATTATACAAACGATATCGATACGAACTACGCTCGATTCTTGGTCTTCTGAAACTTCTACAACACTTCCAAATATTATTCTTGCTATGTAATATAATCAAACAAAGTTCTTTCTAGTTAAAATTATATCCTTTTGCCCATTGGTTCGTTCGTTTTTGTAAGTCCGACCTGGCTGGATTCTTAATTAATTAAACGCAAATGAAACAGACATTCACCCTTATAATTTCTTCACAGAGGTTTTATTAGGTTTACATAATCAAAATTAATCAAAAGTTTACATAATAGGTATATATTTTTTAGAGCCGGAGGGTCACATCTTTTACAATATTAAATTGTCTTTTAAAATATAAAATATATTTTTCATTTTATTATTGAAATGACGCAGGTAGTAGGTACCTAATTATTATTAATAAATTAATCAAAGGATAATTATAAGGAAACTAATGTATTGAATATTAAAATGGTGAAATAATAAAGTTAATTAATAACTATATCTATTGTTAACGATACGCACTAATTAATTAAATAAGTGTTAGTTGTCGTAGTCATCATGATTGTGAAGCGACGAGTTCTTGATACGATTTTAGATAAATATTTCTTCTCATGTCGTGGGTTAAGGAATTTATAACCAACGTTCTTAGTGTTTGCCAGAATTATAAGTAATTCCTTATTTATTCTTTCCTTGCCACCCGTGATCCGTGATACAGGGAATCTTAGTGCTTCATTTAATTTAATTTATTAATTTTAAAATTACCACTTTCTACGAAACAAGCAAAACATTTATCTTTACATGACATTTATAACCAAGGAGCAGAACAAACAAAACATATCAGATAAGATTTTTTTTGTTAAGTAACCCACATTTCGTTTCAAAGAACATTAGATAAGGACAGAGACGCGCATGACCCCATATATTTCCAGGTTTCCCGAACGTAAATAATTTCAACAAACAAATACACCTTTACACTTACACCCTCGCGATATCACCCTCTAAATCAAATCACATGGACAATGGGACATGCAATACATTCATTAAAAAATCAAGAACAAGTATTCCGAAAATCAAACAAGGTCACATCACTTCACGTTAAGTCATTAAAACGATAAAAAATAGCTAATAACATAACCCATTCGCTGCGAGTAGAAATATGAGTAACAATAAAAGCCGCAAGTATCCCAAAAAGCCGGAAATACGTTCCGACGTGAAGTAAAATTAACACCCGATGCGATAACGGGCTCGTTTGTCGGACTCAATAAGACACCGATCATAATTTCGTGAGTCACGCAACTCTATGCGTGTTCACACTAGACGTAGATAGTGAAAGATGGGGCAATAGAGAATCTATGCGGACAAGGATGATCTAAGGTTTCTTCGACTTGATAAAGTGTTATAAATCGATGACCGCCGGCTGCATGCACGAAAAAGTAACACATTCCACCTGAGCCGAGAGTGCAAGCGAGAGCGCGAAAGAAGCGTTCGGCTTAAGACGCATCTATTCCTCTTCTATTTCATCAACCGATGGGATAACAATAATTGAATTAATTCTATAAAAGTATGCAATTTTTGATCAAAGAGAATTTTCTAATGACGTTTTCAGGTAAAATTACAGCTTAACAGATGACCAACTTGAGGTAGCACGATGTGAAGGAACATCGCATTGTTGTTTGTCGAATGCCACTGGCGTAAGTTGCTCGTTTTCATGTGTGACTGCAAAAGATAGCATCCATGAGTCTAAACTATTTTCTCTCTACGATGACAATCAAGGACAAAGGCAAAAAATTAACGGGTTTCTGAATTTTAATATCATTGCACTGACTCCTTTCAGGTAATGAATATTTTCTCAAAATAAATACATAAGATGTATATTAATAAAAACACATTAAATTAAACTAAACTGATTAAACTGAACATCGCATAAACATGAATATTTTTAATCATAGCTAAATATTCACAGCATACATGAATAAATAATGTTGTTTAAAAAATCTAAAATCATTTGACTGAAAAGTAAACCTCAAACGTTTGAATTCATGTATTTTAAAACTGTAATTATATTTGCGTGAGTATAATCCTGAAATTCCTACAACCTATTCCTTACAGTATCTACTACTCCATAAAAGTAACAAGGCATAGTGTGAACATGTACAATTTCTTAATGACATAATAACCCCGCTTCCAACTTCTGTTTTAAATGCAGAGTGCTAAGCAATTATGTTTTATTATAAGGGCATGACCGCAAACGATAAGCGATGTTTATTGAACTATAAAAACGAAGTGGTTGCCATTAACGTGGAATACGTAATTCCCGCGAAAAGTTTCCGAGTTCTATAAGAAATGGATTATAATTTATAACTAAGGAGTAATATTAATAATTGCTTCATAAAACCTTTTCAAACTTTCATTTCTAGAGCTTAGCGAAAAATGTAGACTTATTCGTTAAGTGACTGTGTAATTATTGTACTTAACTCAGATATTCAAGGATTAGGAAAATTACTCCCTCCTACCCATCCATCACTGTGATCTTTCATTGTCATCCTGTGTATTAAAGTAACTATTTTTTGCCAGCAGCTTCGCCCGCATAGGAGACAAACAACGTTAAAATACCTACACTATTATTGTACCGACATTTTACAAAAAATATTATAACCACCCCTTTTCACTCAGCTAAGGGATTATTTCCGAAAATATTTATTCAATGTTCTAGCCCAATACATGTAGTAAATTAATGGAAACTATTACTTTTTGGACTTCTAAAAATAGGGAGGAAACAAGACAGGCAAAGAATCTTACTACAAAGCACGTAAAGATGTGAAACTAAATGGTCTCACGCGATCTTCTGACAGGTACTTTTTCTAATGTTCTTAAAAATATAAGTAGGAAAGTTCAGATTCAAGATTGGGTAAAGTTTTTTACTTACCTTAATATGTCAGTAACAAAAACTGTAATTATATTTTAACGGGCATTTGACTTTCAATTTGCTATTTTTATATGAATAAAAAGTCATCATTTCAATGATACCCTCTCGTACGTAACGATATCCAATAATTCCTACCATAAATGCCGTAATTGCTCAATATATACAGAGAAGGTACCCAAACTGTGTCCGGCTTTTGTCCATGGTCCTATCCTTTGTCGAACGCACAATAAAATTTTATCCCGGATACCTATTCGCAGTTACCTTTCGTTATAATGTTGCAGATGTTATCCGTACTTCTCAGTGGAGCCTATTGTTGGTTCCCATAATGGACCCAACCTTTTTATTCCACTCGAGATTTTCAAGCCTTCAGCGTCAGGGGTAAGTCCTCACGGGCGTATCTCAGGCCATTTTAGATCTTATCGCAATATGTTAAGCGTGATAATGTTGTGGATGTGACTGTATTGTAACAGGGATGTTGCTTATTGTACGTTACTTCGCGGCGAGAATACGATTTTTAATAGCAGTTACTCTACATTTCGATCAAGATGAAGTGAATTGAAGACTTCATTAGTAGTGGGTTGTCTGCTTTTTCTTCCAAATTATGTTAAGATTTCTTGTAAAATAAATAACCTATGTATGTATAATTACGTATTATAATAACATAAGCGATGTTGTAACACACGAGCAAAATGATATTATATTATTTAATTTAAATGTCAAATCATAAATGGAACTTAAAAAATACTCAGCCGTTTAAAATAATATTTGTATTCTATTACGTAGACACTTACTTGGATGGATATGAGATTTGTAATGATGATTAGTAATTGAAAATCTTCTCGAAATAATAAGGTCAAGTGCGATTCGGATTCCCACACGCAGCGTTCTAATTTTATAATTATGATTAATGAAAAAGTATTAAAACATTTTTAGGATTACTTTGGAAGGGACCCCTTTTCTAATCTACCTTTCTTTTTTGTTGAGATAGAGGCTAAAGTACTTAAAACGTATTATGTAAATTTCATGTGCATATAAATATCTGCATTAAATTTAACCCCTGACGCAAACAGAGGGGTGTTAAAAAGTTGTCAATGAAGTAATAGGGCTTGGTGATGACATTTCGGACTGTCAAACGGTTAAATATATTATGCAGAGGCATAATATTAACACAGTTTATCGCCTCAAGGGGGCTTTTAAGCTAAGAAACCTTAAAAACAAAAGAATGGTAATATTAAAACTCCAAATGAACTGTACAAAACAACGTTTTCTGCTCCTGATTACATAAACATTACGAAGCCACATTACCCCAAAACCGCAACGAAAAAAGTAAATGTAAAAGAAAAAAGGGTTTATTAAAATTAACAATCAACGTTTTGGGGTAAAAGTAACTCGCGAAGGGCGCCGTTCTATTTTATTTTTTGGCGCAATACTCAAAAGGCCGCGGTGGATGTATCAATCAATTACAAAGGCCGACGCCTAGAGCGATATACGCTGTAAGATAGGCCACACCTCGCTAGTTTTCTGTGGTACAAACATGAACGTAAGCGATTATTCAGTATCACATTATTATTGTATACGAAATAAATCTTCTGAAAAGAAAATAATATTTGTAACAAAAGAAAACAGTGAGCTAATTATCTCTTTTTCTAGTAATAAAGAAATTTTAATCTTAATTATAACTATATTTATTATGTAAAGTTTGTTTCAACTATTAACATCGTGTTCTAGAACATAACAACATGGTGTTCATGACCATGAGCAAACTATTACATTTTTAGGAAATAAGTTTCTTTAATCAACCTGAAATAGCATTATATCGTTAAATAAGTAGGTAACTTAT
Organism: Hesperia comma; assembly: GCA_905404135.1. Taxonomy (NCBI): domain Eukaryota; kingdom Metazoa; phylum Arthropoda; class Insecta; order Lepidoptera; family Hesperiidae; genus Hesperia; species Hesperia comma. The sequence continues at coordinate 17,578,492 of FR990022.1, read as the reverse complement.
AAAAATAGCAGAAAGGTTAGGTAGATTCGATTGAATAAAAAGTAGAAGTATTCGTACAACCATCCAGAATGATCCTAATTATTTCAGGCCAAACGACTTGGGTTCGGATTGGGGCATAAGTGACCAATTATTATCAAAAACAATGTCTCCTCGTTTGTTAACCATTTTGCATAAAAAACTACAAAATATAATTCAAAACTCAACACGTTTACAACTTGCGCCTAACTAATAACTATTGCTCACAGCCCTTATCAATACCTATCCGCCTGTTATTTGCCGACATGACGTTTTTATTAAATAAACGCCGACAAACCGGACTTATCTACGATTGGACGTGTTTTGTAAGTAAAGAAGGATATTAGATGGATGGACAAAGAAATTGTTTGTTTACTTGTTGGCCAACTTTGTTCGTCAACAATTGTTATCCATTATGACGAAATATCACTTACGAAAATACGTATTTTACGTATATTTTGATGCCGTTTGATCTAGACTGGGGTTTGGAAATGGACTAATTCTCGCTTAGGTATTGCTTATTTGCTGTGATTTACGTCTGTTGGAATATTGGATCTTGGATGGATCTTTGGATCTCTATTGGCATTTTTGATGTGGTTGATACTTCATGGGATCTGTACATTTATGTCGTTTATGTCGTATTTAATAAATATAAGAAATTTCATTTAAAAAGCTACCTATAGTTTTTAGGTAGGTAATTGATAATAATTTGCACCAAGGACAAATATATCTAAGTAAAGGAATGAATTGCAGCCCCACTTTAGAAGTTCCCAGTCTTCATGCCCGACAAGACTTATCGGCTGCTATCCGGGGTAACAAATACAAAACCCGTGCCCTATAATAATAATAATAACGCTTCACTCTCATAGCCCCACACTGGGATTCCCTGTGTCGTGGGTACCATGGACAACACACAAGACAAGGACACACACCCAGACCGAGAACGGAAATTCAAACTCATCATTCAAATTGCCGCCTCGCTGGGAATCGAACCCAGGACCCTCGGAATGGCGATCCGGTGTGTTTACCATTGCGCCATCCGGGTCGTCAAATCGCCTATAGGTCGCCTGTAGGTCACTGATTGGCCAATAACAACACCCAAAAATCTTCTTCAATTCCTTCTATAATAGATTCGTACGCCTTTCTGTCAGGATAATCCATCAACATGAAAACGTCACGCTGCGTGAAAAATGTACATCATTAAATTATATTGACGTGACCCTTTCTTGCGAAGGTAAGGTAACGTGTGCTTTATTGGTGAACACGCGTATTGATGGTTCTTCGCATGGCATTGGGTCTTCGTCCTTACCTTTTTACCATCCAATTTATCAAACTACTAGTAAATCCACCCTCGCTTCGCTTCGGGAAACCAGTCCCTTCAAAAATCTCTATAAATTTTAACAAATTACATATGTTATTCCGATGTCTAAGCTATATTACTGCAAAGTTTCATGAAAATCCGTTCAGTAGTTTTTGCGTGAAAGAGCAACAAACACACACACACATACATCCTTACAAACTTTCGCATTTCTAATATTAGTAGAAAGTAGGATGGAATTCGCATGCACAGTTTAGATACACTTGTTACTATGACTTTTAGGTAGTAATAGATGATAATGAAGTAAAACTTAATAAAAAGGTTAGTTACGATTTTTGACCAACAAAATTAGAGAAGCTTAATTCGACTGTATTTTCGTTTGTGTGTTACTTCAGTACTTTTTATCGTGTCAATCGATTTTGATGGTTCAACTTGAATTCGGTTTTATTGTTTATAAACATACTACACTTATACAAAAACTGCTAAGGCATTTGTTCAGTATAAACTACTTTGGTATTTGTGTTAACTTAATATATTTTATTTGTAACTGGACAAATTGTTATTTCAACAATGTCTATAGCATCATCTAGTTTCATTTTAATTTCATGAAACTTTTACCGAATAATGATACAATAATAAATGTTAACAAATTATCAAATTACAAATATCAATAAAAACAACACAACAAGTACAGCAGCTGATATTGTATCGTTAAAACGAAATGACATTAAAAATACACTGTATCAAATTTAAATACCGCCACGTAGAATGATCGGAGCGATCGGATCGGAATATTTAATATTCAGTCGCTTCCGACAATATTCACAATATTCATAATATTCAATATCGCGGACGGTTAAACGCAACGTAATTTTTATCTTCTCAAAGCCTTTTCGCCGATCGTGCATGAGTTGCAGTTAGCTATCAAATTTTATTCCTCTGTACCGTTATAACGATTTTACCTTCAGTATTATCTTCCCCTTTCACACCGATATAAAATTTAATGTATTTTATTTTATTCGAGGTAGTAACTGTTAAAAAAAATAAGATGATTTTAGAATTTTGCCGGTAAATGAAAATTTTTGGTTTTTATAACAGAAAAGCCCGTTAAAGAAAATAGTCCGTTAAAAGTAAACTTCGTAGAAAAAATGTAATAAAAATGCATATAGCTATGAATGATTTACATAAACAAAGCCATATCTGTAAGTTTTACAATTTTTAATTATATTATTAAAGGAACAAAACAGGGATAACACTTATAAAATTGTAAGTCAAAAGGTGAACAATACAGCAAAATAATTTTATCAAACTAGTGTATTGTCATCGGAACTCGATAAATCTACAAAGTTTGAACGAAATCTGGCCGTTTAAAGTGGGTCAAAATCGCGCCCAAAGAAGTCGGTTACAAACAAACATACAAACATACAAGTGAAGCTAATATAAAGCGTGTAAATACTGTTTTATGTTAACATTAAACTTTCCCCCAAAAATCATTAAAATATTAAAACCAAGTAGCAATTGTTCTTAATTCGAATTTGAAATCTAAAACGGTGAAAACCTTTCACAAAGAAATAATATTTCCTCTGAACTGTAATAGGCTTCTTTTACATTTTCTTTCCTTTACTTTTTACTTTTTATTCTTTTCAGCCGGACAATAGCTGTCGGGGTTAAAGCCATGCAGATGAAGTTATCTCTTTGATGTTAAAAGTTTTGCTGCTATTTGTATACATTACTGTTGCAATTTTAATTTTATTTCAGTGAAGTTAAACGCTATTTATTGTCAAGTGCATTTAAGTAGTCGATTGCATAGAAAGTGATTTTGTTTGAAACTAGGTATAACTTTTCAATATAATTATTTTACTTTATGAAATAACGTTTCTTTTAAATTAACTGGTTTGATATTGTAGGTATGCTCTAGTTTGCGATTTGAAGACGGTTCAGATAAATAGAAAAGTTACATTATAATTGACAGGTAAGTTCTGAACGTTCTTTATACACCTACCCACCGGCTCGCTTATACATCCACCATTAAATATTTCCATACTTGAGGGTAGAAGAATAAAAGACAGTTGCAACAACCGCGAGCGACAAGTCGGGTCGAGCTATTAATATGTTCCTTTCGATTTCGTTGTAAAAGCCTGTTTAACTTCGCCAATAAATAAATAAATATCGAGTCCCAGTGTAGTGCAAGTGACCTCGGTAGAAAATCATCATAATTATGGTGTATACTGGATCAACAGAGAGCGCGCGAACTCAACACCCATTCTTGGGAATAGATCGAACCAGGTATTCCTTTTACCCTTTCTTTCTTTATCCAGCAAAATCATGCCACTTGATTTTACTCGTGGTTTTGCTCGCGTTGTTTTTTTATAAATGATAAGTTCTCTTTAACCTTCTCTTGACAATATGTAGGTAAAACTTACACATTCATTAAATTGCTTAATGTCTTTATTAATTTTTGCCTAAGTATTATTCTGATTTAAGGTCTATATTAATATTAATGTGTTTTATCGAAATCAGTTAAGTAATTTTTGCGTGAAAGAGTAACAAACATACAAATAAATAACTCGCATTTATATAAGTAGGACGACACAAAGAATCCTAACAAGATTGCATGATTGTCGAAAAATGGCGTTTGTGGGCATATCTATCCAAAGCCCTTATAAGTTAAAAGCTTAGCCAAGCGGCCCAATTCTCTTAAGTAGTTAATCTGACTGGTGAGCCGGCCGCGCCCATCCGCTCTGAATGGACAGTGGGTGAGGCCCGAATCCGCTGATGCACTTTGTGAAGGTTACACGCGATCGGAGTTGTTGAGTAATTTGATAAAACGAATAGAATTGACGACCCGGATGGCGCAATGGTTAACACGCCGGATCGCTGTTCCGAGAGTCCTGAGTTCGATTCCCAGCGAGGCAGAAATTTGGATGATGAGTTTGAATTTCCGTTCTAGGTCTGGGTGTGTGTTCTTGTCTTGTGTGTTGTCCATGGCACCCACGACGCAGGGAATCCTAGTGTGGGGCTATGAGTGTGAAGCGTTATTAGCGATATTAATTATGTAACGCTCGTAGCCGCTGCGTCGATGCTAAGTGATCGACGAAGTTAGCAACGGACGCAGTCGGTAGTTGAATGGGTGACTGCTGGAGAAAATCTTGAGCGGTTTCGAGCTTCTGAGGGTACAAATCCTTCGGACCCATTTGTTATCGATAGATAACAGTCTTAATGCTATGTTGGGGACCACTTATCCTTTCACTGATCTGCAAACGTAAGAATGTTACTTGATTAGTTAGCACGAGGACTGGAGAATTTTTTTTATGGAATTACAGAGAGCTACTTCTGTCAGTTGTTGTGACTATTTCAGTTGCAGTGCCTCTCGTACCAGTCTCGTTCCAATTCGATCACACATGTGTTTCTAACTGCGGAGATTAAGTTGGTTACCTCTAAAAAGTGTCTTCAACAGCAATACAGTTGCTGTTCAAACAGTTATTACACGATATAAGTTATACAAGATACCCCTATTGAATTTAAGTCCTACCACCTATCTTATCGAATAGTTGTTAGAAAAAGATATAATTATGACAAAGGACAAAATTACACATCAAGTCGAGATATGACTTAATGACATGGATTGGATAGGCATACATGCGATGTACTAGCTATTCATAACATCATAGCGGTAATATGGCTCGAGGGATACGCAAAGAATGGGGGCACATAGCCATAGCTATAGCACCGTAACGCATTCTCTCGCATATTAATAGTAATTTCTCGAAGTATCTGGATTGTTGACGTAACAAACATTATGAGAGGGGTTGGCATTGATGTTAAGTTCATTGTCTTATTCGATATGTAGGAAGATATGTTTGACATTATGAGTCTGCAACTCATGAGTCATTTATCACCTAGGAATAGGTATTTTGTTTGTACTAGCAAAGGTTTTCGTTAGGTAGTTAGTGTCGTTGTCTGAACTAGGCTATTTTTCAAAAGTAACAATCCGGTTAGTTAATAGAAAATATAAAAACAAAAACAAAACGACCAGTAATATGAGAACATCGTCAACGTAATTGAAGTCAGTTTCTACAAAATATAACCGACTTCAAAATCGATAACGTAGAGATGACTCGAAAATTCACTAGAAAATTATAATTCTCCTTGACATTATACTATTTTCAATTGGACCAAAAGTACAGCCTTGTAAAACCCCGAGTGATTAACCTGTTGTACCTATTTAGAAATAGGGGGCGTCCGTTTATACGTAGCTCGCTCCGCTTTCATGTGTGAGGTATACGAGAAGATGCAAATTGATAGGGCCCTCAAGAGCCCTCTATTTGCATGAAGCATCATTAAAAATTCTACACGCTCCGAGCAAACGCTGAGATCCCTGTTTTTAATTTTGGACTCAAACTTCGTAATCTTTGCGGTCTACTTTAGGTGGAATATGCATGTCAAAGGGATGTCCTTTTAGTCTTCATGCCTTTGAGGTCTTGAGAGGTAGCTTTACGTCGAGTTGTTCGTTTGTTATTTTATGATAAGTAATGAAATTTACAGTTTATACCTTTACTTTACCTAACAACTTTTTTATTACTTTTTGTTTAGTGTACTTGATAAATCTATGTAGGTACATACATTAAATTAAAACGTTACAGACAGAACACATACACATAAGATTAATATCATCCGATTTTAACGATATAGTAAAAACATTTGTACTTGTACTTGTGTAAATGGGCTTAAATAAGTTTTTTTTTCGTTTGGAACCCTGAAACCGATACTCGAGTGGATCAGTTGATAAACTATTGGGATCACATCTTACACGTTACACGTTAAGGTTTATTTTGGTTCAAAAATAATTTAAAATTATAAACAGTTTTTTATATTTTTTTGACTCACAATCAAAAGTTTCAGTATCCAGTCCATCTTTTTCTTGAATATTTCTGAAAACAACTAAAACTAGATGTCGTTCGTCGTCGATGTTGCTTTGCCTGTTGTTAAAAGATTACTAAGGTTATATTTAACAACAAAATACCAAACACGGAAGAGTCACAGTATTATTGGGAACAACCGTAGATTGTGATCCACTGGGGCTCCATAGCGACGCTTGCGGGTCAAGTTAGTAAGGCAGTTTATGTGACAAGGAAAATAAGACAATTTACTGATGTTGCACACAGCGAGGCTTGCTTATTTTGTCTACTACATAGTATTATATCGTATTGTATTTTATTTTGGGGTACGTCAGCGGATATGAAACGAATTTTTGTGTTGCAAAAAAGGGATGTTACAGCAAATTATCAAATAAATTTTCGTGGTCACGACAAATTAAAAAATAACTTTCAACAAAAACAGCTTCAAAATCGATATGTAGAGATAACTCAAAAACTACTCGTCAGATGTCCCTCATTTACTTATATGGTACTAGACATGAAGCACTAGCTTTCGAATAAAAAAATAATTATCATAATCGGTTTGCGTAGTACAAGATTATGAGGTAACACATAAAAATACAAGAGAAGAAGAAGAAGAAGAGAAGGTTTTCTCCTGTTTTTGAAACCACTTCATAACGTGTATTATCAGTAGGTAGTGGTTTAGGAGGAACTGTATGTTGCGATTGCGAGTACATTTGTTTGTATGTATGTTAAATTACGTCATATCACATTAGTTCGATACCCACATGGTGTCTGAACTGCAATAGTTTTGAAACTTTACTACGAAGTTTAACAGCAAATTGAGTTGGAACTACATTCGACCAGTGTACTGTCAATGTTTAGGCGTTGTTTGTGTTATCAACGACAAGTTATAACGTTCTGTTACATATTGCTAACAAACAAGTAGGTCGTAACTATTTTGTGACAGTGTTATAAAAAGTAATATAAATTAATTAAACATATAAACATATAAATTAAACAAATAAAAACTTAAAAATTCTTTGTAAATAATAATAAAATTGTTTTGTTCATAATAATAAACGTAATAAATACGATATGCGCCAGTTTATTTACTGTGCCTATTTTTGGGAATCCAATTGGAATAAATCTATTTGTTTCCTATAAAAAACATTTTTTGTTTTATTTAATTAGGTTGTTAATAAAAAAAAATTATGTTAGTTCCAAAATTCTGTACTACTAGCCAAATTAGTTAAACGGTTTCGTTTTTTTAAATGTTAAAAAATTCAACCACACATCATGATTCCTACATCATATATACTATATCCTCGCACATATTACATAGTATTATCTTATGAATCGCCTAGTACGAAACTTATAACAACACCTTCATACGGTTTTAAGCTATGAAATAATTTAATGGCTTCGGACGACATGAATTCATGTCATGATTTCATAGTACGTTCACTTCGCTGAAGCCAAGAGGTTAACCCTTGGCTTCAGACGGCATTATAAGCTGTCATAATTTCATAGTACGTTCACTTCGCTGAATTCAAGGGGTTAAAAGGGACTTTTGTTTTGAGGAAAAAAACAATATTTTTACTCATTTAGTAATAAGATGTACCTACCTATTATGCAAGGCGTATAAAATTGGAAGTTTCCTTTCCTATGTAAATCCAAGATATACCACAGTATTCTCCGGTACACTTCATAACATTCACTACTGAGTTACTAAGAGGAAACACGACAAACTTTGCTCGCAAACATTTAAATCTGTTGCAATAAATTCTTCTAAAACTTGTTTCTATCTGTTTCAGGTAAGTCTCGGAGCGAACGAAGATTCGGAGCAACAAAGTATCAAACAAAATAGACGCATCTCCATAAAATCTGCCCAAAACACCAACTTGGTGCATAAATATAAAATTTTCAAGTTACGAGCGAGTTTTGTATTTTCTGGAACATCAAGTAGTTCTGACGATCGAGACGATCTGCAACTGTTTACCTCCTGAATACTAATGGGTTTTATATTATCAATATTGATTCATTCAACCCAATTATATGAACGCATCGATAGCATCGCTTATCCTTGAGTCCAAGTAGGTCTGTTATTATTATTGTTTTTTTATTGTTTTTATATTGTTTTTATTTATGTATTGTTTTTATTCGTAGATATGTTGTGTCGGTTTGGTTTGTTTTTTTTGTTTCCTCTCTTCTCTCTTGGTTGGTTGACACAATCAATGTACTTGGGTACTTTTACCCTCTCCATATAACGGAAATATTAATATTTTATTACTGTCAGAACGCGATTTTCTTGCGTAAAATGTTTTACGAAAGCAGTCGCCGGCGTTAGATGGTGGCTTCTAAGAAATATAGTAAAGACGTGGTCCTAGTTATTATTCCCAGTCGCAATCTTTAAGTGATACCGTAGGCCTTCGGATGGCTTAAAACTTCTGACATATGAGTGCAATTAACCCTTCTACCAAATCGCATTGGAGCAGCAGCGTGGTAGTGGATGCTGTAGATCCCCTCAGTAAGGAGAAAACATCCGTGCCAGGTAGTGGACCACGAATAGTTTAAAGGCATAAAAATAGTCGACCATGAGAAGAGGACCACGCTGATGGTAAGTGGTCAATGTCGCACATGGACATCTCCACCAAAGGCACCACTGACGTTCTGTGAGCCAAGAATGAGAGAAACAAAAATGCTTTTACCATAAAATCCGCCTTTTCATACTTTTATAGTCCATAAACAACAGCACATTAGAATTTCAACATGACACAAGAAAACGAGAAGTTTCAGTTACATGAACTAACGCTGTTTCAACGGAACCATTTGCGAGGCATTTTGTAAAGCAACATTAGCCCTAAGTAAAGATCGTTAAAAGTCCCGGGTGGCTTAGTCCATTAGCTCCGACAGAGCTCGTCGGCGGAATCTCTATGCAATATGCAGCTTAAAAATACGGCGAAGGAGTCCCCAGCTTTGAAATGTCCTGAGTACATACGTTTCAGCAAATATTGCTGCTTTATTCTGAATAGACTCTGACTGTACGCAGAAAGATTCCGTGGCAATAGTGTCAATTTTCTATATATGTAGCTATTATATAGATAAAGCTAAGTGTTTTGGTGGCTTCGGTCATTTAATTTGTATGTTAAATTAAAAATTTAATTGAATTCTGCTGGAATATTTAATTGAACCTGTGAGTGAAAATGACATCCAAATCATTGAAACTATTTCTAAGGCTGCTCACTCACATTCGCGCGAATACGTGAACCCACAAGTATAGGACGGACCTTCGCAAATTATGCGAAGTTTTTGCCAAATTCGCCGTATTCTTAGATGTCAAATTTGCGATAATTCATGCGATCGGTGGTACTTACTTATAGTTTGGATTGCTTTTTACGTCTTTGTACCTCTCGGCAGCTTACTGTTAAATAATAAAATGAATATTACGCTAAGAGTCAAGAGTTAATAGGCTTTTACGATATTAGCACGCTTTACTATATAAGACCACTTTGCTACGTACCACCAGCTAAGATCGTAGTAAAGCGCTTGCTTACACTTTGGAACACAAATATAAAATTATTACATAACATAAAACAAAAAAAAAAAAAAAAAATAAAAAAAAAATAAAAAAAAAAAATAAACGAAATAAAAAATTACGAAATAAAATAACATAAAACGGTATTTATGGTATACATTCAATAATTTTTGTACCATAAATTGAACAAACGAATCTCTACATCCCAATATTTGCACAACGTAAATAAAAATCTGACGGCATGTCCCTTAGGAGTCTAAGGAAAAAGATTTAATTTTTTCGTATACAAAATTAGACGATCCGAAGCCTTGTAACGGAATTACACTTGTCTTCTTCGTTACGTTCACCGTTTTTCCAACAACTTTTTGTATTAAAAAATAAACATGCCTTTATTTCTCGTGAAAAAGTTAACCATAAAAATAATTGGGTTTCATATTCCGTAATTGAACATTATTTACAATACAATGTTGCGACAGAGCTCTTATTTTTATTATATTTTGGGGTTCCCAATATTTCGTTGAACGACGAATTCTTTTCAATCGATAGGTAGGTCTGTTTATCGCATACGAACAGTAAATAACTAGATGAAACAACTGATAGTAAATGTTCATCGCTAACACTAACACCAATGGCTTCACCGATTCGTTGTCATTCAAGAAGGACACCGAAAAAGACATTCTAACCGAAGAAAGATAAACATTTCACGGTTATTTCTGGACGGTTTGTTGAGTTTCAAATATGTACAAGCTCACGAGTATTTAATGATAAGCTACATGACATAATGATTGCCACATCTCTAGTGATGTTGGCAAGATAGATAAGTCGGTTGGTTGGATGAGGTATGTTTACTGATGCCATATTTGTATGGATATAAACCACGCTGCTTCAGAGCGGAAGGTTCATTGTTGAAGGAGTTATGCATGTGCTACACGGTTTCAAACGGTGGTTTGAAACCGAAACAGCACGAGTTGCGCTTTGCCGGCTACACGGTTTCAAACCAATCAGTGTTGGTTTGAAACATCAGTGTAAAAAGACCGTCGCGCGACTATCACGTCTCTACGCTCGACCTATATAAGACTAGTAAACCCGCCCTCGCTTCGTTTCGGGGAACCAGTCCCTTCAAAAATCTCTATAAATTTTAACAAATTATGTTATTCCGATGTCTACGCTATATTACTGCAAAGTTTCATGAAAATCCATTCAGTAGTTTTTGTGTGAAAGAGCAACAAACACACACACACACACATACATCATTACAAACTTTCGCATTTATAATATTAGTAGGACTAGTAGGTAGGAAGTAGGAAGTAGGATAAGGATAGGATATCCTTAGATTGTCAATTTTTTTTTGGCAGACGCGGCGTTGGCCCTTGGGTCAATTTCTTTTAATTTGTCGGCTAAAATATTCCACGCATTTTTTAATACAATCTTTATAGGACTCTGATGTGAGGTCCCAAAGGCAGGGCAAGTCTCTATACATTTCTATAAATTCACTCAACACTTCCCGCTCTTTCTGCTCTCGTGACATTTCGTCGTAATTGTCGTTGAATTGATTTGATGCGTGCGTCCGCGCTCGCCGCTGCAGGCAGACTGCGTTCGCTTGGTTTGAAACAGACGGCTACACGGTTTCAAACCAACGCTTCTGCCAGTGGTTTGAAGCACAAGCCTTTCTACCAAGGGCGTTTGAAGGTCAAGCGAAATTTGGTTTGAAACTACTGTCTACACGGTTTTAAACCTCGGTTTCAAACCACGGTTTGAAACCGTGTAGTCAAGTATCGAATCCTCTTGCCTCCTTTCATCATCTTAACGACTTCTATATGCCGATACCAACTTGGACCGGTGGGTCACGAGCCCTCCAAAACACGGAAGCAGTTTAAGAATTTTTTACCACTGCCGGTCACCCATCTGCCTACCAACTGTGCCCGCAAGAACGCAAGCCACTTGGCTCTATGCGTTTCTAAACTCCATTTCCAAATGGATCTATAATACCCCAAAATATAACATCAATTCGTAACCCAAAATTCAATATTGTAATATTCATCCACTCATACCAAGCAGGCGTGTCTCAGAATAGACACAAAGAGCATTTAACATAAATAATATAAAGCTGAGGCAGTTTAGAATGATTCATTGGGCTCGAAGTAATTTTTCGCCCTAATTGAATAAAGAAGTTAGCGCGAGCTGAGTTTCGTACGCTCAGTACGAGGAAAGTAAATATGTTGATGCTTATATACTGTCTACCTTGTTTGCGTGTAGCACATTTGTCAACATTAATTTGTACGTATTAGTACTGAATATTTGCTTCGAAGTATTTCTAAAATTCTAGTAAGGTAAGCGAAAATTTCCTGTGTATTGCTGTGTGATTTGTATAAATTGTTATTAGTAGGTAAATAACATGTAAATAAGTAGAAGTTCATGTTAATAAGAAGAATGTCAATATTCAATTCGTTTTTTTTTCACTTAAACATACTAATACGCACAGGTACGGATGCGTACAGAATTAAAATCCAGTCCTGTCCTTTTCTGAATCAAATATTCAAACTACTTGACTACCAGTGCAAATTGGTATAGTAATAAAACACGTTAAAGTTTATGAGTGTGGACTGTGAGAGTGTGAGGTTATTTATACTCAACCGCCATTCTCCAACAACAAAAACATCGCGCGTGTATGTGGCCTAATTTCATTAGGAGAACGGCTAAGCCTAAACAAAACAGAAACCAAACTAGAGAATGCTTTGAAACACGCATAATAATGTAGTTCGTTAGTGATTAATTTTAACGCGCATAGAATATAGTACGTGCCGTTGATTTAGATACTAATTTAGTTTACATATCAAACGGAAATCGAAAATTGGAAGCGCTACGTTTTAGTACTGATTCGAGCAATAATTTTACGTTGCACGGCTTCGACACTGATGGCCCAGTCTGAAGCCCTGTCTCTCAATAAGATGGCCTAGATCATACTTTCCCAATGATGAATTTTTGATGACAAAAATTACTGAAAAATCAAACTTTCGATGTACCTATCGAATTTTCAGTGGAAATAATGATACGTAGACTGTTTCAAAGAAATACATGGAAGCCAAAATGTCAGTAGCTTTTAGAGATCAGCGTTCTTTAGACAATAAATTTGTTTGTCGTTCCGTAGCTCCGAAACTTTGGTTGTTCCATTGTTTACATTTCAACTCGTGAAAAGGGTTAGCGAAGCTGAGTAGTTAGCACTTTCCCTCGCTATTGTTGAGTTTAATGTGTTTTACATACCCGTTTGTATTGCGATGGATGGGGATTATATAATTTTCTGCTATTGTTACGTACCTCATTTTTGTCTTTTTTATTTATTGTTTTGTTTTGTTATTTATAACTGGTTGTGCCCGCGACTTCGTTCGTGCATAGAAGTTTTTCCCGCTTTAATCCCGATCCCGCAAGAACTCCGGCATAAAAATAGCCCATATGTTGCTCCACAACCTCCTACCCACCACAGTCCCATAAAAATCCGTCCAGCCGTTTCTGAGACTAGCGTGCACAAACATACGATCAGTTACAGTTTTATTATATGTAAAGAAGGTACTATATGTATAGATTTATAATTTAAGTATACCTAATAGCTGGCGTAAGGAGTTTTTTTTAGGTCAATTACTATTAGATTACAATACCATCAAATTGTTCAGTGGCGAAGTTCAAGATGTTGAACGAGTTAGCTTATAAACGACCAAGTACTGCCAGTGTAAGACTTGTTCATCAAAGTAGTCCATGCGGCGTCTTTGTTTTTTATTATGTGTGTACAAATTTTTATAAGATGATTTGCAACTATAAAGTAATCTGAGAGAGCTAGGTTTCCGAGGCCCTTGCCATTTGCTACTATTATAACGTATATAATCTAATCTGTTCATTAAATTTGTTAGGGGTAATTTATAATTTAAATATCGGATGGCTAAGTTCTAAGTTATGTTGGTTGTTTTTAGTAAAAGTCTCGTACTAATTCAGTCATAGACGTGTTGCTACCCTTCTGACACTTCCACACCAAGTCAAATATTCTAGTATATCGCATATCGCATAAAGATACCAATAATACTTTATTTATCAAATTATTATGGTTAGTCTAGAAGTTATGTCATACAGATGAAAATACGTACATTCCGGTTAAGTAAATAACCCTCTGGTATAATAAAAACAATCGGTCTATTACAACGCTAAGATCATAAATCTTTACAAAAGGATGCAAAAATTACAGCAGTTCATCTTATCCCATCGCTAAGATGGCGGCCTTATTCAAAGCGCTAATGGAAACGAGACAGTTAATGAAATATTATTTTAATATGAGGAAGCGAAAAGGTTTTAATATTAATTTTTCAGTTACAAGGATAAAATCTTCAGAAACTTTTAAATGATTCAACACACTAGGTACTGAATTATTACGGGCAATGAGCAATGTTTTTATAGATAAAATGCAATGATAACTGAACAAGTTAACAATGAAAAGAGACCATTTATATTAAAAATTCAATAAAAATGTAATTCTCGACACAAACCAAAAATACGATATTTATAAACAGTAAATTGAATTAGGACTTTCCTACCAAAAGAAAATGAAAAATTAAGTCAAAACTCACTTATATTTCCTTGAGCATTAAACAAATTTCCCCTATTCTTATAACTTCAAAGATTTACAGCGAAAAAGAAAATGAAACTCAATAAGCAGAACGAAGATCCTCGCCTCACAAAAGCGTATTACTTATTTAGGACTTAAAACTTGAGGACTTGAAAATAATAAGCGAAAACAATATTCTTCCTCAGCATTATTACCTCCATTTTAATTTGAGTTGGATGATAATGAAAATAATACAGAAATGTTCGCAAGAATCTCTCTGCAATAATATTTATAATTCAAGGTATTTGTGTACGGGTGGAGAGATCCGTGGGATATAAAAACCGGTCAAGTGCGAGTCGGACTCGCGCACGAATTCCGTACCATTATGTATAAAAACGCCAAAAAAATCTGGTCTGTTATATGAAAGCCTCACTTAAATATTTTATTCACTTAAATACCATCTCTTGGACCGAAAGGTAACTAAACTATCGCTGAGGCGTCCAAAGTATGGGTGCCCACTTAAATATTTATTTTATTCTGTTTTTTAATATTTGTTGTTGTAGCGGCAACAGAAAAACATTATCACTGTGAAATTTTCAACTGTGTAACTATTACGGTGCATGAAATACAGCCTGGTTACAGACGGACGGACGGACGGACGGACGGACAGCGAAATCTCAGTAATAGGGTCCCGTTGTACCCTTTGGGTACGGAACCCTAAAAATGATACATACATAAATGTACATAATTATGTTTAAAACATTCAAGACAATTGGCACTGATTAGAAAATACATATTTAATACGCGTAACTATAGCAGCTTGTGTGAAACTCCTACCATGATGACAGGATAAGTTCGTTGAACGTGGCTTGGCAGATTTTGAGACAACAGCTGACAAATAGTTGAGGACTTAACTAATAATAAGTAGCTACAACTACTTCACATCACCATACATCGACATCACCATATCAAGTACTTTCTCAATTTTTTTTTTTGTTTTTATTTCTCCAATTTTATTGTTTACAGGAATCTTTTAAAATATCGTAGCCATTATAATGAATTCATTCTAAAGTCCTACCTTATCAGTATCACTCGTTTATATAATTCCAAAAATACGGAACCAATTTTACAACATGATTCACACTTCATTCGACGAGGTCTTTTATTCTTTTGTGCGGACGAATTCCAAATAAAAATTTGTGTTTGAGCAGCGGCACAGAGAAATGTCTTGCCGCTATATTCTTTGAGAACGCAGACAAACTTGAGGTGTAACGTTTGTTGCGAAAAACAGTAGTTATGTTCGGCAAGAAGAAACTTTTGCGTGAAAATTCTTCTTTTAAAAGTGGGTATCTTTTTACGCTACTTTGTAACCTTGTAATATTTGAGTACGAACCTCCAAATGAGGTGTTTTTTATTTCGTAGTCTAAATTTATATCTATGTACCGTAGTCTACATGCAAGAAGAATTTATAGAGGAGCGTTTTTGATACATAATAATAACTTCGATGTTAGGATCTCAACAAACTAATTTTGCCCTCGATAGCGGTTATCTTATACGTATTTATTTATTTGTTCATTCATTACCACAAATATGGTATACATTAATTAAGTATTTACAATCTTTCAGCATTCTCTTAAAACTAAAAAATTGTTGTAAACTTTTTTTCACTTTATTTTGTTTATTGTGTGCACTTACCACCCGTGCTTCGAAAAATCACCGGTGATGCCTTTTATATAATTCATTACGTCGGGCGACGATAAGCAGACTCATCTGATAAAAAAATCCCAGTTTCAATTGCTATGGTGGTACCAACTCAGCATAGGTATTATTAGTACAGGCATAGGAATTGACTAGCGGTATGATCGTAAACGATTTCTCGTATAGCTCATTTACTCTGCAAAACACCTGTAAAACTAACATTATAACTTCGCTTATTTTCATAATAACCAAGATATATAAGTATTCACCAACTCGTAATGTTTTAAACGTAGCAACTGGCAAGTACGAGCCACGAAACAAGTTGAGGCATGGTGAAAAATAACACTACGAGCACACCTGCCGGGAAACTTTATGTCTTTAACATAGCAACAACGAAATATTTGTTATTCCATAAAGCTGTGGAGACGAAGAATTCTGGTGTATTTGTCTTGCTGAAATATACAGAAAAGAAAATTTGATTTAGAGAACACTTGCTTCTTTTGCTTGCGGGGAAGTAAAAGTGTATTGTGAAAAGAAAAAATACCTCTTCTATAGTAAACAGAATAAGAGAAAGAACTTCTTTAATTTCCCAATATTGCGGAAGTATTTAATGATCGAGAATGATCACTTACCATCAATTTCTGTATACCTAATTACCTCGTTACAATTATTTTTTTTGTGCAGTTCCGTACTTTCTTCGGCTTCGTCGTTTGCCCAGTTTTTATCTTTGAGCCATGATGGAGGCCTTCGGGCATGAAAATTTTCGATACTTGGGTTGACTCCTAACCTCTAAAAACAAAACTAGAGTAGCGTGGTGGAGTATGCTCTGAACCTCCTCGATTATGTGGAGAGACTCACGCTTTGAATATTCATATTAGGCACCCATAGTAAAGTCCAACGAATCCTTTTTGTGTATCATATCAATACACAAAAAATCTTATCAATAGTATTAGAACTATATTCCTAGAATTTCTGCTCCGAAACTGTGAAAAAATTACCAAGAGGCTTATTTAGTTAAGAGGCTAAAGAATATCTAAGTGCGGTGTGGGAAGTATTGAGTGAATATGAATTATAAATGGCCCGGGGGACCAGTGACAGACAATGAGTTCTTCGGCGTCTTTTCTGCTTGTGTCGGCATTGCAACGTAAATTAAGCGATTTGCCTTACGTTTTGGCCAGGGATGTGTCGATGTCTTTGATTATTACATATACGAGTAAAGAATTTTATAAGAAAAAAATTAGAAACTAAAATTCTATTAGAATGAAAAAAAAAACATGATAATACGTAATAGTTTTGTTCGATGAGCAATAAATATGCTTAGTAATTAAGGAGAATTAAAATAAACAAGCTGTCCCTGGTCCCTTTTCAGGTTTACGTCAAAACAATTCAACGGCTGCACATTTAGTTCCGTAAATTATTGGTTTCTGTCAGTAAAATTTCCTAAACAAAATAATAATAAAATTCAAAATTTGAATTTAGAATCAACATTCCGCTTCTAATTCTACTCTACTCGCGCCATTAATTCCACTTGTCATCTAAACCGGTGCACTAATTGCACTTTGTACTCCGAACTAACGAGTCCTAATGACTGCGAGCAAAAACATGAACGTAATACATCACCCTTTTCATTTCAATTTTTATTTTTTTCAACACCCGAAGTTTTCAGTGCATTCGCGCCACAAAAATATGACGTCACACTCGAATGATTTACGAACAAAATACAAGCTAAACGACTTGTCTCACTGTTAAGTGCGAATTGCGCGCGATGAAAAGCAAGTTTTCTAACATTTCATATCAAGAGTTCAAAATTTGTAATATCGTAGGTAGGTACGAGTATAAGTCGGAAATTATTTTACATTTCTTATATTAATTTAATCAATAGATCACTTTTTGTTTCTAATTAGGCATGTATTGTAACATTAATCAAATTTTTATTATTTTGATTTGCTTTATTGTTTAAAATGATTTTATTAATATGTGACCTAATATTTATATGTACGTACCTACGTACTTTAAAAATAGTTATATTATTTATAAAGAATATGAATACACATTTCTTGGAATTAAGGTTAGGTTATCGTAACAAAGTGACTCACCCACCTTTATTAACAAGTAGATTTGTGTAGGCGACGAAAATTATATCAACACATTAGAATATTATATTATAGTATAGAAACCAAGTCGGCGCGGCCATTTTGCAGCACCTTCATTGGAGCCAAATTGGCTCCAAACACCGTTCCGCTCTGAACGTGTCTCGCGAAAAAAATTTTTATGATGATTTGTGATGTTAAATTTTGTGACAACACTTCCGAAAAGCAATAGAAATGTAATAACATCACTTTTCACAGGTTAGCTTTCAATATTTCATAGTATCTTTTAAGTAATAAAAATCGGTTAGTGCTTCATTTTACGCTTACGGGCGCTTGTATAATTACTGTCATTCTGTGCTATAATTATTCTAAGATTAACACGTCATTCTTTAAATTAATAACCGATATACCGAACATTAAATATTATGACTTTTTAAGTATTTTTTTACAAAATTCTTTTTTCCTTGTACAAATCGTTTATAGCTTTTCCATTTTGTATAGTGACATTGATATCATACAAGCTGCGGCGTATGGCTTCATCCATTTAAAAATCCTTTTGTTCCATATTCCACACTCGTAATACCGTGAAGGGAAACTTATGTTGTTGTATGACGAAATTAATACGCAGTCGAATTAACCCGTTGAATTATATCGCAGTGTTGCATTTATGGAATTTGTTTTGAATAAATACGTTTACGAGCGTATATTTATAAACTAGAGAACCGCCCGCGCTTCGCTTCGGGACCCGTAGGTAACACCCGCGTAGGTCCCGCTCCCGTAGGAATTTAGGCTAAAAAGTAGCCTACTACTCGCTCTCTTCACTCTACCCTGTCTGAGGTGTGTGGAGCCCTCGGGACAGTTAGTTCCCCTTTGGGGATGTCTCTCGCGGCCCGTTAAAACGGGCCAGTCCTTGGGTTGGGCCCTAAGGCCCTTGGTTGTCCATCTGTGGTTAACCAATAGGTCAAGTCCGGTGAGTGGTGACCTTTTTACAGGCCACAGAGTCTTAAACGGGATGGGGTTCATCTTCGCGCCGCCCAGGCGATCGAGCCCCTACCGGGTGAATCCCGCTGGTGGGAAGCCCAGCAGGAGCCGATCAGCGTCGGGCGACGACTTACGAAGCCCTAGTATCAGTCAGTGCTAGGCCCGTCCCGCGCAACCAGCAAGTCGCGCGGGAAGGCCCAGCGGTCCGGTGGACGGGTGTGGAGCGGCGCCAGGTCCTGCAGATGCGGGAACCGCGACGCGTCGACACGCCCGAACATGTTGCGTGCCAATCGCTCGATGAAGTCGTCCAGGCTCTCGACTCGAAGGTCCCTCTGGATGACGGCGTTCCTGACGTACCTCGGCGCACCAGTCAGCCGGCGGAGCGCAATCGCCTGAACTGCGCGCATCCTCTTGCGCTGCGGTTCGCTGGCGAGCGCGTACCACGCCATTGCCGCGTACGTGAGGCGGGGTCTGATGTAGGTCTTGTAGACCCCGAGCTTCAGTCCGAGAGGGAGGCTCGAGGAGAGCACTGGTTTCTGCCATCGCACTTCTGGAATTCGCGACGGCTTTCGTAACCTGTGGCTTCATCGAGAGTCTTCCGTCGATTTTGCCCAAGTATTTGGGCTGTGGGGCCCATTGGATATCTTGTCCATGAAGCTCCAGAGTAGGGTCCCGCCTGTTGAGGTATCCTCCTATGTTCACAGCCGGCGTCTTCCCGACATTCACCGACAGTCTCCACGCGGCGAGCCATTCGGGGAGGGCATCAAGCGCACGCTGCATCTTGACAATGGCGTGGGTTCTATTCAGCGACGTGGTGATGTACGCCACGTCATCGGCATACAGGGCAAGCGACGCCCCCCCTGCCGCCGGGATGTCGTCGGTGTAGCAGGCGTAGCAGACCGGGGACAGGCAACTCCCTTGCGGGACGCCGGCTGCGATCGGACGCTCGGTGGATTCGGCGTCTTCAACCACTACTCTGAAGCTTCTATTTTCGAGGAAACTGGAGATCATCTTAACGGCACTCCGGGGCGCCGACGGCTGCGAGATCTTGTAGAGAAAGCCGTCGTGCCAAACACGGTCGAACGCCTTTTCCATGTCGAGGAATACTGCACACACGCGTTCTCTCTTATTCAGAGCCGCGGTAACGGTGTGCAACACCCTCGACAGTGTAGCCGTGCTGTTCAGCGGCATCAAAAAGTAGCCTTCCACTTCTGTTGGCAGCTAGGCTATTCCACCCCGGATGTTTGCAGTTCCAGTCGCCCGCGCCCACCACCGGTGTCGGCGAGTCCAGCAACTTGCGGACATCAGCCAACAGGATAGTGCCAGCGGGCGGGCGGTACACTGAACACAGCCGGAGCGGGGAGTTCTCGAGGCAGAGCTAAAGTAGCCTATTACATTTGCCTATGACTTAAGTAAATTACATGTAGTATTTGATAGCGTAATTCAGAACTTGCAAATGAATTTTGTTAACGCCATCTATTGGCAACTCCGAAAATAAATATCTAGTAACTAACAAAACATCGATCTTCCCATGGGAATGGGATGTTTTTCCGCGGTAAAAAGTAGCCTACGTCACTCTCCACCCTCCTAACTATCCCCACACACATAAACCTTACCATATAATAGCTTTGTTGCGACGTGAAAGCGTCACAAACAAACAAACAAACAAACACACTTTCACATTTATAATATTAGTACGGATTCCACATCTGTATAATCGATACGTAAAGCAAAATCTTTGTATTCTTTATTTTGAAAACTACGCGGACATTTATATGGATAGATATTTAAGTTCGTTACGATAAATACTACACACATCGATATACATTACTCTATACTGACTATCATGAGTTTGAAAAGTATTTAAGATCGTAGTGTCAATGTGAAGTAAATCTTGAATAAGATGTATTACAGCCAAATTTCGAGCACAAAGCGAGCCTTTTGCCTAATAAGACTACTTACTCATCTTCTAATATCGACCTTAAATTGATTGTTGGAGAATCGAAAGTAATGTAAATCAAGATTGTTTGAGTCGACAACGCGTTGGTAATGCTTTTTTTGTTACTGTGGACCATGTGTGACTCGGACACTTACTAGTTGATTATCTACTTGTAGTCAGCTACTACATAGATTATAAAAAAAGATAATTTACTAAAGACATCTTCCTTCGTGCCCTAATTATGTGTTTCGTTTATTGACTCTCTTGAAATATGTATAATACCTACACCTCGGGGGCTACGATAGAATACATAAAAATACTCAATGTGAAAAAAGGTCATAAAATTTAATATCTTCCATATCTTCCATCGGATTTGGTATGGTGAAAAATTTAACGACGAAAAAATAAAAATATTGCACAATGTCAAAAATCATAATGTTAATCCTATCCGAGCCAAGTCGGGACGAATCACTAGTTATTAATAAATTAGATGGTTTATAAATCTATTTTTAATACCATACTCCGCTTGTTCGTGTTGCCACCTGTCGAAATAATGGTTCCTCGTTGAGGGTTGTTAGCTCTGCCAACCACCTTTATCTTGATCCTCAACATCGGTCAAGTATATTGTTCTTTATTAACTTGGCTAAATATTTTGGTAAAGCACCAGAAATAATATTTTCTTCGCCAAAAAAAACGTCAGTGTTTGTAATACCTATGTTCATTAACTTTTCTATAATAAATAAAATTAATTCGTAAAATTCGTAAATTTTGGATTTCGTAACGGAAGACTAATAACAGAATAATATACTCAAAAAATGTTTTTTTTATTTATTAATTGATTTGGACGACTCTGTAGCCTAGTTGGTAGCGACCCTGCCTGCGACGCGAGGGGTCCCGGGTTCGATTCCCGGCCGGAGAAGATATTTATGTGACAGATAAATATTTGTACTCGGGTCATGGGTGTAATTGTAGTGTTATATGTGTAGTCCATGCCACCCGCGACACAGGTACCTAGTAACCTACTGCGGGGATATGAATGTGTTAGCTTTTTTTTTAAATTAATGATTGAACTGAAATAATATTTTTTTCATCCCACCTATTCGAAAAAGACGACTTGGTTCGGTCTTAAGGGGATCGAAAGTTGGTGTTTTCTATTTAGCGGGCGGGAATGAATTTTCATACAACTTTTCCTGCCCGTTATTTAAATAGCGGGCGGGAATGAATTTTCATATAACTTTTCCTGCCCGTTATTTAAATAATAGTCGGGTAAGTCGGGTTAGTCGTAGTCGGGTAAGTCGGGTTAGTCGGGTAAGTCGGGTAAGTCGGGTAAGTCGGGTTAGTCGGGTTAGTCGGGTAAGTTGGGTAAGTCGGGTAAGTCGGGTAAGTCGGGTAAGTCGGGTAAGTCGGGTTAGTCGGGTAAGTCGGGTAAGTCGGGTTAGTCGGGTTAGTCGGGTTAGTAGGTTTAGTCAGTTTAGTTAGTTTAGTGAATGTGACAGTATTATTCCTGAATTTGAGGCGCCTTTTATTTTCTCATAGGGGGGATGAAAAGTAGAGTGTATCACTCGGGTGCAAGTATATTTTTGGCTCGGGCGACGTACTTTGAATCCCTCGCTACGTTCGGGATTCTACTAAAGAATCCCTCGCTACGCTCGGGATTCTACTCTAGAATCCCTCACTTCGCTTTGGATTCAAAAAAGCGCCCTCGCCGAAAAAATATTACTTTGCACCCTTGTAATACAATCTACTATTCCTTAATGTAAGTATCCATAAAAACAGCATTTAATGGGTTGAACCATTTTTGGGTTTAGCACATCAAACAAACAATAAAGAAGCAATAACTTCTTATTAATTATCGATAGTTTAACAGCAACAAACACAAGGACTTCATCTGTACTTACCATCAGGTTGGTTCAAATCAAGCAATAAAAGCACTAAAACGCACTGACAAGTCTGACAAATGTAAAAAGTCTTTAAATCAGTTAGGGTCTGCTGCGTAAATAAACTCCCGAATAAGCCCAGAATAAAAGTATTTTTCATAATGTTATAAATTTGTATCATACAACTTAAAAATGTATCATACATAATATTTATGAATCGTAATGCAAGGATAACGTATTGGTACCAGATTGGTACATTAGCAGTAGCGCGGCCATAATTCATTGTATTTGTTCCGCCGTTTGCCTCGTTCGTTTGTCTAATGGCGCAGGTGGCTCCAATTTTCCGATATGGTGCCATTATTGCTGTTGTTTTGCTCTTCTGTCTTTGTTTGTACTTGTTAATTAATATGGATTTTTACATGGAATTTGCGAAATGTAGACGGTGCATGTATCCAATTAGTAGGTATTAATTGATGATATTTTTAAACTTCCAACTTCCAACACTGATTTCCAATATGTACTAGATTATTCGTTATGTTTTTATTAAAAGAGTATTGATTATTAAAAGCTCAGTTATTTTTGCTTCTTTACAAATAAAATGCAATAAACCAAATTAATGTCTTCTCATGCTTTAAGGGAAGCATTATTAGTAATAGTATAATTCGCAACTATAACTCGGTCATTTGAAGCCATCAGAAATGCTATTACTGTCCCACGATTCTCATGATATAGCACGGTGCAGAATAATACATGTCAGGTACACGAAATGTTTCACGGATACTGAAGACGCCGGCGTAAGGAATCTGTCTTACTAATCGCGATTGTTGTTCGTTTTAATGGTACTAATATTATGTGTTTTCTTCATTTCATTTAGACGACCACATACATAGTTTAATTGGTAGTAGACGAGAACTTTACTCCGAGATCTATTGAATTGGGCGCCATCTGACGAGTATTTCTGATTTATCTCTGCTTGCTGAAGTTTTTTTTGTAAAAAGCAATTATTATTGGGCATGTGACGATGCACAGCATCTGTGAGAGTGCGTCAACTACTTCCCTTTTACTTACAACCAATCAGAGCTCCTTCCGGTCTATCTCGGCCAATCAGCGCAGAGTACAGTCACGTGGTCTCAGGTGATCGCTACCTGCGATAGTAACTTACAGATTTGCCTCATAGCGTCGTTACTTCTCGAACAGTGAACACCTATTTTAAAGAGTCACTTAAAATTTGTTCTACAAAGTTAACCTCAGTGTTTTAAGTTCGTGAAAATATTAAGTGAGTTTGAGTGAACTCGCCATTTATTTGCAATGGCGGACGATGAAATAAACGGATTACCAGGTGATTTGCCGGGTTCACCATGTGAATTACCGGAATCACCAGACCGAGGGGCAGCCGCTCGTAAGCGCTGCCGTCAATCATCGTCGTCAAGCGACTCGAGCTGCGCTGAATCGGACGACTCTCAACCCCAGGTAAAAAGGGGCAAACAGGGTAAGTCTAACATAGATAAATTAACTTATCAAGTAAGCGCATTGACAAATTTGTTATGGCATAAATATTTTACCTCGCCTACTGACCCTGCCTTATCGCAGCTACCTGGCGGACCCTTGCCGTCCCCGGGGGAGCCCGTATCCGGTGTAGAACCGATGCCTGGCCCTAGCTCGCAGTCTTTTGACTTCTCCTTGACTCGACCGGCTGCTGCCACATGTTCAAGCGAGCCGCCCATCTTACATCTAAGTAATATAAATACGGCGGTGAAGGATCCGAAAATACCTCATGCGGATCCGGAGCGCGTTAAGAAGCTCGAGGCTCTCCAGCGCTTTAATGAGTCATATTGGAAGGATGTAAGATATACTGAGACTTTAAAATCGTATCACGCAACTCCAGGATTTGTGGAATTGGAGGTCAATGATGAACTTCGCCAGTTCATAAAAGGCAAGGATTATGTGGCTAGTTCAGAACATATGGTGGCCGCGTTGAGTAATGCTTTACTACAGCAACGTGAATTGCTAACTCGTAACCTGCAACAGTTTGTCGATTGGGCTGCGTCACCAGATACTCGTTTATCGGCATCTAGTGTTTTTGATAAAATATCGGGCTTATTTCAGCCTAACTCAAAGTTCCACAAAACTAGTGAGGACATAATGCAGCTTGTTTGCGGAAAGCGAGCTGAATACGTGGAAACTCGCCGGGAGCGTATCTTGGGCGAGATCCCCAACAAGAACTTGCGAGAGGGTCTGCGTAAGATACCTCCAAGTTCGAAAAGCTTGTTTAACGAGGTCGAGCTTCGTTCATATATCCAAAACACCGGTGGCATTGATAAGTGGGTTCATCCCTGGTTTAAGTCGGACAAGGAACCGCCAAAGCAAAGCGTGAAGGCTAAGATTATTACAAACAGGACCAATACTGGTGATCGTTCCTTTCGTTCACGAGAACAGGAAGTGTTTAACAGAAAAGGTAAGCCTAACTCCTCCTTTAAACAATCGACATAGTCCAAGGCGCCTTTCAAGAAAGACTCCAATGGTTTTAAAAAGCAATCTCATAAATGACTCACCGCCGGCCACGAACAGCTTTTACGGAGGCTGTCTCCTCGAAATGATTACGGGGATGCGTCTGCCATTTACCTCCAAACCAATCCTAGTATATCCTTCACCGAAAGCCCTTCGTCGGTTCGAAACAGCACAGTCGGCCAAGATGACGGAGCAAATCAACCTTCTATTAGACCAGGGCGTATTAGAAGTGCCGGATCAGAAATGTCTGGGACCAAGTTTTTTGTCAACCATGTTCCTAACAAAGAAGGGAGACGGGAGCGACCGACCCATATTCAACCTGAAACGGTTAAATCAATATATCATCCCAAAGCCGTTCAAGTTGATATCTCACTTTCAAATTCCTCAGTTTCTTCAGGAACAGGACTGGATGGTAAAAATCGACTTGTCCTCGGCTTACTTCCACGTAAACATAACGAAGTGCCATCGAAGGTTTCTGAGATTGGTTTACAGAGGTCAAGTACTCCAGATGTCCTGCCTACCATTCGGCCTTTCATGTGCACCCAAGAATTTCTCAGCATTGACAAATTGGGTGGCCCAATTACTTCGATCTCGGGGCTTGAGGGTCCTTGTTTACCTGGACGACTACTTAATAGCCAACCAGTCGAAAACCCTTCTACAATCACAGGTGAAATTGGCCTTAAAGACTCTCGAGACGTTAGGCTGGACTATAAATTACAGAAAGTCCATAACTATTCCCACACAAGAAATAGAGTATCTCGGGTTAATCTGGAACACAAATCGAAATTTCAAAAGTCTCCCACTAAGGAAAATACATACGACAACAGCATTGTTAAGACAAATTCTCTTCAAGAAAAAGATGTGTTTGAAGGAGATTCAGATCCTCTTGGGCACTCTCAATTTTGCAAATTTCGTTGTACCGAGAGGACGACTACATTGCCGGCATCTTCAGAGATTTTGCAGGATCGAGGGCTCTCGGGCTGCCAAGAAACCAACTCAAATACAGCTTGCGTGCCTGAACGACTTGAAGTGGTGGATTGGAACATTGGAGATGACCAAAATAAAAAGCAGCTTGCACCCGAGATTACCTCAACATTTTCTAACCACAGATGCCTCAGACTACGGGTGGGGGGCCCAACTGGACGAGCAAACGACATCAGGGAGATGGAAACCCCATCAACAGCGTTGGCATTGCAATCGCAAGGAAATGCACGCGGTCATAGCTGCAGTATCCCGCTTCAAACACCGTCTGCAAGGATGCCAATTGATATTTCAATCGGACAATCGCACAGTTATATCTTACGTGCAAAAAGAAGGAGGCACACAATCCATGGCGCTACTCAACATGACTCATCGCCTTTTAAAGATTTTAGACCAATGGAATATTTCAATTTCGGCAGAATACCTTCCAGGGAAATACAACGACATAGCGGACAAATTGTCAAGGGGAAAGATTGCTCCCGAATGGCATCTCTTACAGCCAGCCGTCAGGACCATATTTCATCACTTCGGAACTCCCCAGATAGACTTATTTGCCAGCAGAGAAACAAGGGTAGTCAGAAGGTATGTAACGAAGGACAGCCGGGACCGCAGAGCCCAGTTTTGCAATGCTTTCAGTCGCGAGTGGAACTTCCCATTAGCCTGGGTATTTCCGCCTCCGAGCCTTCTACCGCGCGTTTTACATCACCTGAACTCGGCTCAGGGAATATTCCTCTTAGTAGCACCGATGTGGAAGAGGGCATTTTGGCTGCCGGACCTTCGTCGCAGAGCACTCAGCAGACCGATGAAAATCAAGAATTTAGATCGAATGCTGGTAGATCGGAGTACCGGTCTACCTCCGCCTCGAGTACAGGACATGGAGCTCTATGTTTGGAAAATTGGGGCTGGAGCGAGATTACCGATGGTTGGTCTCAAGCCGAAAAGTCATTACTCACATCTAGCTGGAGAGAATCTACATTGAAGACATATCAGTCGGCATGGTGCCGATGGGTTAAGTGGTGTCATGCAAATAACTTTAACTTTAAATATCCAAATGGTGTCAGTTTATCAAAATTTTTAGCATACTTGTACCTTGAAGAGGGATTGGCTTATCCTACGATTTTGTTGCATAAATCTGTTGTTTTAACCTTTGGGAAGCCTATTAATAACGAAAATTTAAGTTCAAATTTTTTGGTTAAACACATTTTGAAAGCTATCTCCCTTAAAAAACCAAAGCCAGAGAAACCTCCTATCTGGGATCCCAGCGATCTTGTGGCCTGGTTGCAAGCAAATCCCCTTACTAATAAAACATTGTTTGAAGCATCGCGTAGATTAGCTTCCATCCTCTTGCTTGCGTCAGGAAGACGTGTCCATGACCTTACCTTACTAAAAATTTCTTCGGACCTTTACATCGATAAAGGTGATTTTTGTATCCTATACCCAACGTTCGGCTCTAAAACGGACAGTTCTACCTACCGGCAATCAGGATGGAAGCTGCTACAACATAATGATAAAAGTATATGTCCTTTATATTGGCTAAGACAGGTTATTCTTTTGGGTGTCGAAAGACGCACTGCCGAGTGTCATAATAACTTGTTTATTACAATACGAGGTCCTAATAAACCTGCTTCGCGGACGGTCATAGGGAACTGGGTAAAATCAATACTCAGGGATGCAGGCATATTTGCTACGCCCGGCAGCATGCGCTCGGCTGTAGCATCCTTAAATTGGTACGACAACTATTCAACAGAAGAGATCCTCGCACGGGGCAACTGGCGCAGGCAAAATACTTTCGCAAAATATTATCACAAACAGATTATAGGAAAATCCAATCCCTCACAATTTAACCTTGCGGCTAATTTTGAGCCAATATGATTTAATTTTTAATTTAATATTCATTAAACGTATAGCTAATTGTTTTATTATTATAAATGATTTTAGATTACCTGTGTGATATTTAATTATTCCTTCTTTTTTGAAAATATAATATTGTTTTTCATTAAGGTACTTTATTTTTACCTTTTTTTTTAGAGATTTATCACATAGCGTCGTTCGTGGTCACCAGGAGATATAAACACGTCTCTCACAGATGCTGTGCATCGTCACATGCCCAATAATGATGCAAGTTTTACATAACAATAAAACTTGTATTATTGGCAGAGACGATGCACAGCATCCATGTAAGGCCTCCTGGTGAGAGACTTCTATGAGGCAAATCTGTAAGTTACTATCGCAGGTAGCGATCACCTGAGACCACGTGACTGTACTCTGCGCTGATTGGCCGAGATAGACCGGAAGGAGCTCTGATTGGTTGTAAGTAAAAGGGAAGTAGTTGACGCACTCTCACAGATGCTGTGCATCGTCTCTGCCAATAATACAAGTTTTATTGTTATGTAAAACTTGCATCATTATATTCTCCTTCCGAGACGATATTGAGATATCTACAAACTTAAACGGAACTCGTCGCAAAGCTTTATTCCCATGCATCTTTGTCATTTAAATACGCGTCTTCGCCATCGCAACCTTTGCTTTCGAGAGCTTGCCTCAGCTGTCGTCCATGAATATGTGACCAACCTAGAACATGACTCGATTTATAGACTGGGCTGGTTAGTCCAGTTAGCAAATGGTGATAAAAATATTAGTTGGATAAGGACTTTTAGTGATAGTCAGTCCTTATGATGCGCAAAATGTCGGGATTTTGGTTTTTAAAGACTTATTAATTGTTGATCGCTCGTAGCTTACTCCATTACGGGGAGACACGGAGATATTCTGATGAGTCTGCAAGCCACATAATACCCGTAATATATATCAGGTAACTGTAATGTCAGGTCGGTGCGCCGTGGCGTACTGTGGCCGACTGATCTGCATTATTGCGTAGATACTAACTACACGGCGTGTTTCAAATCACTGTATTGTTGTCTGTATATAATTATAATAAAACTGTAACGGTGTCTGTATTTGGACTATATTTGCAATAAATGTAAGAGGTACAGGTTTGTTTGAGCATGTTAATATAGAGATATTTACACTAGGAGATATTTACACTTTTTGTTTGTTTAAGGTTAATCCACGAATATTATAACTTACCTAAATCATTGTATTTATCAGTCGGGTCTGGGTTTGTTTGTTTGTTTTGACGACCCTGTAGCCTAGTTGGTAGCGACCCTGCCTGCAACGCGAGGGGTCCCGGGTTCGATTCCCGGCCGGGGCAGATATTTATGTGGCAGATAAATATTTGTACTCGGGTCATGGGTGTAATATTGTGATGTGTTATATGATGTGTAGTCCATGCCACCCGCGACACAGGTACCTAGTAACCTACTGCGGGGGTATGAGTGTGTTAACGTTTATTATTTACTAGCGGCCCGCCCGCGGTTTCACCCGCGTGGATCCCGTTCTCGTGGGAATATACGCATGTATTATACATAAAAACCTTCCTCTTGAATCACTCTACCTATTACAAAAAACCGCATCAAAATCCGTTGCGTAATTTTAAAGATTTAAGCATACAGACAAACAGACAAACAGACAAACAAACAAACAGACGGACAAAAATAGCGACTTTGTTTTATACTATGTAGTGATTATTATTATTTTAAAATCTTGTATTGAACAAAATAAATTGTATGCCTAATGATTGTTTAGAATTCATTTTATGATTTAAAGTTGGCTCAAATAAAATAACAAATTATTGTAGTTTGGTATTAGGTTAATATATTTTACAATAAAATTAAAAGGACTCAGTGTTGACTGTAAATCATTATGTAAGCGTATGCTATACCTCTTATCGACTAAACATACACACAATTATAATTCGCACACATGGATAAATTGTCGTTTGTCATAAAAACGAAGCAGTATTATTTTGTTTCCGCAACAACGTATCATTCCTGTCCAGTAATCCGATTCGATTTTTTCCACTATCGCCTCGGTGAAAATTATTCTCATATTTATTTTAACGCGTCACCCGAACAAGAGATACGTTTAAACTTTACAGTTTATCTGTTCGTTGCAACAGATTGAAATAAACGTGTATTGGACATAATATGTTTTTAATTATTATCGACTTGCTTTGTGGAACGGAGGGTAGAGCCACCAAAGAGAATGAACTTACTAAATATTTATTTATTATTTAAACCACCGCCTAAAGAGAGGGTTGTTTTAAGTATGATCTGTCTGTCTGTCTGTCTGTGGCACCATAGCTTTTTTTATGGAATTAAGATAGCAAACGAGCATGCAGCACCACCTTCCGCTGCCGCCCATGACAAATGTGACCGACCCAGAACTAGAGTCCTGAATGAATGAACTGGTTTGAGGTTTTAATCGGTAGCTATTATACTTGCAGTGGTATTTAGCTATGTTTGTTAGAAATTGGTCCAGCAGTTTAAAAAATATCTTATAGATAAAACACACGGTAGTGTGCTCTCACTATGTCTTATCCCACTAACATATTGTTCGAATCTGTTTCAATATTGTAATCTGAGCATAATGAGCTGCGTGCGTTCGGTTTAATTTGAATATAACTGATGTTTCCACGGCTGTCCGTTGGGGATAAAACTGTTTTTAATTGATATGCGCTGTTTTATTTTATTGTCCATGATCAAATTTATATAAACGTTGTTTATTTACTGTATTATCGGGAATAATAACCCTTGAATGATATTAAATATTTATCGTATTTTGGGTTTGTAAAATGAATTAAGTTACGTAAAAAACTAAGTAAAAATTAAGTTGATCGTTTCGATAGTAGATTGGGCGGGGACGGTTTATCGTCCAACGAGTGATTGTTGGGTAGTTTCTTTGTAAATAAATTCGAAAATTTCGGGAGAAGAACCTTTGCCTTACCTCACCGAACTTAGCCATACAATAAATCGTTCATGTATGAACGTAAAAACCTTTATACCTACATACTATAATATCAGCTACAAATTAAAATACTTGGCAAGGTGCTGATTTTCTTTGTCACTGGCTATAAATTACTTGTTAGCTCTCTTTTTTAGAATACAGTCTTGACCTTAAGCACAGGAACCTGTAACCTCTACACGTGCAATATAACACGTGTAACGGTGAACATAACTTCCTGCTTAAAATGTGTAAATTATTACAGCATTCGTTAGCTCTTATCGTAGGAAATATAAGTTTTAATGATGACAAGGGCTTAAAACACTTGGTGCCTTATACACATGTTATATTACCTTATCTATACATTATGTTTACACGTTTATTTATTCCCTTTACACTTGGGAAAAATATCCACGAAGAGGTATTGGTGTACATCTACAATTAACTTACAAACCTAGGTAGGTTTTTTAATTCTACTTTAAAGGTATAACGTAGCATTAAAAACAATATAAGAGATGAGAAACAAAAGTGTCAGTTGCAGTCATTATAAGTTAGCTTCTGGGAATAAATAACGTCAGTCGTGGTCAAAAAGGTAATGTATTTGAACAACAGGTGTTAACTCTATTATTGAGTCCCTCTCATTACTCTATTATCGTCTTCTATGATTGAATTCCTAATTCTTCGTAACATTTTTGTTTGAAAATGCTGCTGTTTGGCAATGACTGCCTATCGTTTCTTCCTACTACTGCGTCACGTAATCAATAGTGTAAGGGGAATGAATATACAAGCCCCCAAGCCTGTTTTAATATTACTCGGAAAGACGTTTCATCGTATAATCACCCGTCTCCTATATCAATAAAAATGCAATAACATGCAAAACGAAGTTCTCCGACCGCGCTATCCGCTCGGATGACCTCTTGTAAATATTTTATAGTCTTTCGTCGTATTAGATAGAGAGCGTTTCCATTGCATTACGTCAGTGCAGTAATAAACTATGAAATCTCTTTGAATGACGTCGTTGGATCATGTTCTTACACATGTTTATAGTTTGAGGGATAATTTTGTTAATCCATACTTAAAACAATATCGTAAATACGAAAATAAGGCCGGCTATCTCTCTGTTATATTTAATCTGCTGAACTGATTCTATAAAATGGTATGGATATATCTTGAAAGTTCTAAAACACTGGCAAGGACATCGGATACTCTTTATTCTGATAATACGCTTCTTTCGGATATTTTAGCTTATTGACTCCCACGTAGTAGAAACTGTAAATAAATACAGTTTTCTACATAAATAATAAAGGATTACTAAATTATTTTTAAATTTTAAAAATAATAAAATTTATAGAGTTGAAATATCAATAAAAATCATATTCGAGCGATCCTTATTGATTGATATTTAAACATATTACGTTATTATAGCTTTTATATTACATTTTTATACTTACTATAACTAAAATTTATTGAATAGCCATAACTTTAATTTATTGAATGTAAACATTTAATGACCACGTATCGCCATAGTTACGGATGTTCGAAGGATCTTATTTCGAATTTCAGGTAGGCGGAAATATTAATGGAGAGTTACATTTTTCATCTTGGTCTGAATGTGTATGTGGTCCTACTTGTCGTTGTGTATTGTCCTCGACACCCATGACATACGAAAACCCAGACGGTTTGTACGGTTGTAACCTTGTCGTCCTCAACACTGGACACGGGTTCCGTACAGAAGAAACCATAAAGCTATCTAGCGCGGTCATGATCTCATTTCGCCCACAGTATCGTGTTCTCCGGCTATTAATACCACAAAATGCAGAGCTGATGGTTCGTAGAACTGATATCATATTATCCTAAATAAATTTCGTCTGTCTGGCTCGATTCTAGGTATCCAGATCTGGAAATAGAAGTATTTTTTATTGCGACTGTAATATTTATGTAGGTATTATAATGTTTTCTACTGATCACAAAATTTTGCGTACAAAATATAATTTCATCATTTCTGTTGTTTTGTCTAAATAATTTCATACATTTTTTTATACGTTTGGATATTATATAGTTTATTGCATTCGTAATTTATATTAACATCTGTAAATTCCTTAATCCCTGTATTTATCTCAAATGATATATAAAAGCTACGTCGACTTTACATGGAATAAAAGGATTATCTTTATTGCTACTCTGAACATTCCATGACGTTTTTCGACAAATTTCATCACATTATCACTTGTCGTAAATTGTTGGCAATTCGCTCACACGCTTTGCGAAGGACAGCGCCGTACCCGGAACATGTAATTGCTGTGTCATTTTGTCGCAAATTATGACCGCGTCATTTGTCGCTATAATTCCGTGCAACCTTTCTAAGTAGTTTCATTATATTTTTTATTACGAATACATAATTAATATGTATATTTTTAACAGTTTTAAATTACAGAAAGTCTTCCAATTGCGATTATGAGTGTAAAAAACTTGTTAAGAGTGTTAGTTTTAAATGATCATTGCATTTTACTTTAATATACTTTTTATTCCAATATAAAAAGGAACCAAGTTTGGTACTCGTTGTTACTTGAATGTCAGTCCGCCTTTTTAGCGCATTAGGTAAGTTAAAAATCCTATTCACTTTTTCATTTAAATGATTTCTGAAACGGTTTATAATTAAGTGAGCAAGACTAATTCGCCTCTTTGCTGTAGCAACGTGTTTATACGAAATTAAAATTAAAAAAGTCAATTTTTGTAACAAAAAATTATCTTCGATCTTCACCGAGTAAGTAAATTTAGAAAAAAATTCAAGATTTCAAGATGTAATACTATTAAAAATGCGCATACAATTAAGGTGTCAATTTGAAGTTAATAAACTGGTGTAACTTTCTGAGTAAAGTGTGAACAAATAAGGAGGCGACTAGTAAAACAAGCGACCCACACATGGAGCAAATATAGAGAGGAGACGTTGTATGTATTTTTTCTATGAAAGATCGCGTGACGATTTGCGGGGCGAGGGGGATAAAGAAATGGGCGGGATAATCGACTTTACTACGTAGTTCAACTATCTCACACTAGATGGATTCTAAATACGGCCGTGTTTTTGTTGTTGTAAGTAGTTGTCGATAGATGGCGCTGTTTACAAAATGATTATAAAAACTAGAAAAATAATATTTTGGTGGTAAAAATTCTTTAGGAATTAATGTAGGACGAATTTCAGTACGTATGATTATCAAGATATAATAATTGTTAGCTCTACGCACCTATGTATTTTTATTTCCCCTGATACAAAGTGTCGCCATCTAACGTCAAGTAGAAATTTATTTGGTGAGCGCCGTCAGTAGACTGACTTAAGGCCACGCCCACTGTGATGACGTCAGGACCTAGTTGAGTTACAGTGCACAGTTGCTTAGGCCGTCTCCTCTCTATATTTGCTCCATGGACCCACAACGTTATCACAGACTAGTAAATCCGCCCTCGCTTCGCTTCGGGAAACCAGTCCCTTCAAAAATCTCTATAAATTTTAACAAATTATGTTATTCCGATGTCTAAGCTATATTACTGCAAAGTTTCATGAAAATCCGTTCAGTAGTTTTTGCGTGAAAGAGCAACAAACACACACACACACTCACTCACTCACTCACTCACTCACTCACTCACTCACTCACTCACTCACTCACATACATCCTTACAAACTTTCGCATTTATAATATTAGTAGGATTCCCTGTGCCCGTTTCTATATCTCGCGCACGCAGATAATCTGTTTAATTTCGTACGTCGCTCCTATTCGGGGCCGGTTAATAATTTATCGGCTAGATTCTATCTGGACTAACCTCAATTTTGCGTTGCCTAACTTTGAGGCTACGGTGACATAACTTAATGTTATTAGTATTCCCAAAGTACAATTTCAGCTTTGCTAGACTGTAATTTTCTGTGATTAGAGTGGGGAAGATAACATCCAAATCTATACAAATGTAGCAAAACTTATCCCGTTATATATCCCTTTTTGCGGACAAGAAGATTATGAAATTTGGCACAGGTAAAGTAAATACCTACATTTTTCTATGTAGAAAAGGAGCGCACAAATATAATGTTAGGTACTTCATACACTACATACTTTAAGTTAATGAATCACGGTTGAATTTCGCATGCAAAAAGTGTCTCCGGTTTTATATGTGTGTCCGTATAACTCTTGGATAATGGTGATTTTTGGACGCCTATTTGTATTGTTATTTGGTGGAATATTTATGATAGATATTTGAGTTAGGTTTCTTGTAAAAACTGGGTAATAATTGATGAAACTGTCATATTTAGATAGCACTTAATTTAACCTCAAGACGAATATAAAACCTTTCATTTCCTCTTAAGACATTCCAGTCTCAACGTAATACAAGAAACTACGAGTTAGGTTGCGTGTAAAAATTGGGTATTAGTTAATGAACTAAACTTATATCACGTATAACACAGAATTTAACCTCAAGGTGAAAATATAAAACGTTTGATACTCTTAAGACATTCCAGCGGTTGAGTAAATTAACTACGGCAAAAGCACTGGTTCCTTTAGGAAACAACCTGACAATAAACTTCCTTATCCCGGCAGTCGTCGTGAAATCCTACTTCCTACTTCCTATTCCTACTATATCCTACTAATATTATAAATGCGAAAGTTTGTAAGGATGTTAGTGAGTGTGTGTGTTTGTTGCTCTTTCACGCAAAAACTACTGAACGGATTTTCATGAAACTGTGCAGTAATATAGCCTAGACATCGGAATAACATAATTTGTTAAAATTTATAGAGATTTTTGAAGAGACTGGGTCCCCGAAGCGAAGCGAGGGCGGATTTACTAGTATTCTCATACGTTAACACTAGTTTCGCTACAATTTAGGGCTGGTTTCAGTTAAAAATTGAGTCGCTGAGCATTCAGACCACGTAACGCGTAATGTACAGTGACGACGCTACGTCGCGTCTGCATGGCGCAATGAAGTTACCTCCCGTACTATGGTAGTTACCTAAAACAAGTGTTTTACCCTCGCCGAGCCCAGCTGTGTTCTTTATGGGTTGTCATGACGTGGTTTGTTTACTTTTAGGCTGAATATAATGTTTAAGGCTATCTATACACTCAGGGCTTTATTAATAAACGCAGCTTAAAGTTACCCCAGGTTAATTTTTTTTGTCCCTGTGATTATCTAAAGTCAAGGGTGAGGAAAAGGCAAAAACAAATTGAGAGTTTGCTTCAAATTGATGATATTATGGTAATTAGTCTGTATATAATTGTTATAAAAATTTGTTTGAGGAGCAGAGGAATAAATAACTAAGGTTAGAATGTTTTTTCATGAATTGGAAGAAAAAACGTAAACTGAAAATAACTTACAGGACAAAGAGTACTGTTACGTAGCGTTTAAATAGATGTTTCGGTAGTACAAACCCATCCATCCATTTAAAAAAGAGGACGAATCAAACATAAATTTGATTGATCGATTGGTGCACAGTTCTGCAGATAGCTCACCTGCCAAAAAGCGGCACAAATAAAGATACACGTCTCACTGAAAGCGAGAAGCGAGTAACGCGTTTAAACGGATAATACTAACATCACAAGAATATTTACGGATGCTGCCAAAAATTTCTAGTTATATGATGACTTGAAGTACTTTGTTAAACTACTCAAGTTAGTTAAAGTGACCGATTAAACTTTATAAATGATAAATGATGAAATAAAGCGTAAATAGTTGGATTTTCTGTACACCGTGGGTTAATTATGGTAAATGTTTAGAAAATTGGAGAAAATTTCATTTTTTATAATCACACGTTTGCTCCTCAGAGATCAATTTTTTATGTATAGTTAAGTTATAATCGTAACTTTGTAATAACGTGGCCCAACGACCAGGGGGTCCCCAACTTCAGTTCACGGCCGATGAGCATATTTATGTCTGATAAATATTTTACCTTAGTTAATTCGAGTGAGCCACTATTTACTTTTTTGTGTTCTTCCTTTAGTGTCTGGTCGTGTTTATAAAATATGTCTAAGCTAAGCAACAACCCACTAATGGCCCACTACTGAGCACGGGTCTCTCCTCATTACTGAGGAGGCCTAGAGCATAGGTACTCCACCACGCTGCTCCAATGCGGGTTGATGGAGGGGTTAGTGGCCAACCCAGTGTCAAAAGTTTTTAAGCCGCCCGAAGGCCTCCGACATGGCTTAACGACTGCTATCAATCGATAACAACCAGGACCGACGGCTTTACGTGTCCTCCGAAGCACGGAAGCGCTCAAGATACTTTGCCACTAGCGGTCAACCATCCGACTACCGACCGCGCCCGCTGTTGCTTAACTTTGTCGATCGCTTAGGATCGACACAAGCCGCCGGGCTATGAGCGCTTCAAAAATATGTCTAAAAAGCGTTAATCTTTAGCTAAATGGAGTTCTCCACCGTCTTGTATCATAATGACGTCACTCATCAGTTATTTTCAAAACTCGGTTATCGTTCATCGCTTATAATGAAACCGTCCAGCCTGGCTGCACTCGATCATCAATCAGTTAATGGTGTTCTGGCGTAACGCCCATTTTATTACGATGATACATTTGTGATCCGCGCCGTCGCGTCGATCCGACGGTT
The DNA here is from genome assembly GCA_905404135.1 of Hesperia comma. Classification (NCBI taxonomy): domain Eukaryota; kingdom Metazoa; phylum Arthropoda; class Insecta; order Lepidoptera; family Hesperiidae; genus Hesperia; species Hesperia comma. The sequence goes on along the minus strand of FR990022.1, from coordinate 17,540,649 downwards.
TCCAGCTGTGACGTTCCATGGAAACAGTTCCAGCACAATGGAATACAACTACGGAGTTGTATTGTGCTGATAAATAACGCACCCACACATTCACAATATCGATACAGGTGTGTGAGTTACGATGTAACCCGATTTCTCCAGCAAGGTCAGAGTATATTTAAACAAAGGTTATCTTTAACGAAAGGTACTGATACGGTTTATTCGTGTGCCGTTGTCTAGTCATATGAATGCGCACGTTGAACGTACGCAAAGATTTTCTTGGAGGCCTGAAGACGATGCTGTTCGCTTGTGTGCGTGTGCGTGTGTGTGTGTGTGTGTGTTTGTGTTTTAAATACAAAATGTGTGGCTGGAACACAAATATTTGAACTGAAATTTTCTGTTTCTATGTTTATATTTCAAGAGTTGTTAAATATTTAAAAATAGCTTAAAGCCTTCATAACAACATATTTAGTCGAAGTCTAGTAGTTCTGGCAAATTAAAAAGTAGATTATCACGAAGAAAACTTGTCCGTCTCATGCGTGCCACGTTTTGTAATCATGAAAGCCTTTTTACAGCGGGCCACATTTATATTTTACGTCGCGTCAAAGCGATATAAATGCACTAAAGCCATGTTTACGGGTTATATGATAACGTATATCGGCACAATCATGCAAATTCGAGTGGTCGTTACGAAACAGCGGCGCGTTTTCCTCATAAATAGATTAACTTGTTGTCTGAAATCGAATAACAACTAGAAATTATGTACAAAAACACTGGATGCGAGTCGAATGAACGTTTATTTCGAACCGTTTTTAGAGTTCCCTACACAAAAGGTGACCTTATTATGACGTCGCTATTTGTATGTCCCAGGACTCTGTCTCTTGAAGACAGAAAGGTGAACACCTGAAAACATAGAGTGTATGTTACTGGGGCTGCTATCGCGATAAGAAATACTAAACAAATAACTTTTAACAAAATAGAACCGACTTTAACGCCGAAAAGTAAAAATCGGTTCAGTTAAACACGGTTAATATTCCTAAATACTTCTAAACACGATGCTGAAAACCGTATCAAAATCGGCTCAGCCAAATAATATGCCTAAAACCTTCTCCTAAGTCTGACAAATACTATGCTGAAAACCGCATTAAAATCGGTTCAACATACATACATATAGGTCAAACTGAGAAGCTCCTTTTTTGAAGTCGGTTAAAAAGTTGGAATTCAACCGATACAAGTTGTCATGAACGGCAAATGGTAGGGTGATGTGTGAGTCAACGTCACTCACAAATATACCTAGTAATGAAACAAAGGTTCGGTGGTACTTATTGTATTTATGCCAGAAACGCAAGAGACACGAAATATAAATGTCACAAACACGTACATAAAATACATAACAGCGTACGCTGATTCCTTTCGCTACATTAAACATTGTTCACGGCCGTAAACCCATGGACATGAAAAAAACATACAAATTTTCGCTTCCTTAGCAACAATGTATCATTATAACCTTCACTATGAAATAATGCTGAAGCATGCAGTTTGTAGTCAACATTGTCGTGAAAACTATGATATTGTGGCTGGCTTCGACCCATTAATGGCACACTACTAGGCAGGGGTTAAATTATCAAAGGATAATGAGGGGAATCTCTGAAACCTCTTAGTTAGTGACCAAACCAAGTGTTCGAAGTTTCATGCCTCCCGGAAGCGTCCGACATGACAACGAATGCTATCTAAGAAAACAACGGTTCACACGTTCGAAGCACGGAAGCGCTAAATATTTTCTTGCCACTAGCAGCCACCCATCTAGCTATGATAATTAAGGAGATTAACTAGAACAAATAATATTATGTAGTTCCAAAAAATATTTCAATAGATTTCAGCCTAGGTAGGCAGAAAAGTTGATGGTCGGAGTTCTTAAATGCTGAAAACTAGGAACAACTACGGATCAAAATCTATTCACGTAGGGAACACGTCAACTACTACGAACTGCAGATTTTGGAAGGATTTAGTGCACCTTATACTGAACAACTATTCGGAACTAAGTGTATGAATATAAAAGCGAATTTTATTTGACTTTAAAAGTATTTTGGATTTTTTAACAATTACATTTTTAAATGATGTCAAAACAAGGCGAAAGCTACCCATCATGCTTGAGCCAATGTATGTATTTGAGAGGATCCAAATCCAGAAGTTATGTTTGCCAAAGAAGGAAAATAATGACTTCACGCAAAACAAAATATGCTTGAAAAATATATATTATTGAAGCGTTGAATATACTTATTCATATTCTACTACATACTACGTACGTCGTTTGTACAACTTCAGACACCACGAAGCTTAATAGTGCACGTGAATAAAAATATTTTCTTTTTCATTTCTCTTTCACAAATGCACGTTGCCAGTTTCGGCACTAATGAAGTGAATTTTAATGATACGAATGAACGATTTTATGATCCCTTCATTTTCCCAATATTTCGTTCCACAATGAAAAAGCTAAATTATGTTTATTATGATTTTAATTATATTTGTTTCGATCTAATGCGCTTTACAGATATTATATAAGAATAAAGATGGTAAGCATGTTTTTCTGTGTAGGTAAAAAATGTATTAAAATGCAAAAGTTGGTCGGGTAAAGATCTTTACCCGATAAACTGCTTTCGAGTTTACTGTACACACACTGACAAAATGATAAACAATGTAAAATTCTTAGCGTGGCTGTTAAGATTAAATATACTCTACTTTTGTCTCAGTGTAAAACTCCTCTCCCAAGACTCTCCTGCCTTATTTATTTGCCTGCATCGCATTCTCAAATACTTTGGATATATTGCACGAAGACCGCATGAAAATTATGGAGAAATATATGGTAACAGGCAAAATTGAGGGCAAAAGACCTCGGGGCCGTAGTCCAAATCGATGGTCGGATCAAGTATCAAAACATCTCGAGAAACCAATAAGCACGGCACTCCAAGCTGCTGATCGCCAAAAATGGAGGCAAGCAATATTTTCTATGACTTTGCGCTAGAGTCACAAGCCTCAGTAATGAGGCATGACTGAAGAGAGAGAGAGTAAAACTCCTACGTGCCGTTATTGCAAAAAACAGACTTAAATACAATATCAAACCAGCAAATATTTGTACCATCGAAAGCTAACGAATTACAAACCGTCCAAAATTCAGTCTAAAATTCGAACGCAACTGGCTTTCAAAGGCTCCACGATCCGCGATAACAGTATCTCGCATCAAACTAGCTGCACCACTAAATCACAATTATATGGATTCTGAAAATTTTCGGCCATAACTGAACATTATTTGCTTGCGAGCCCGCTGATGCGGTTTACATCGGTATAGAGTTCTGGAAGCGATAACGCTTTGGCCTGGCGCTGCGAAGGAGGGCATTGTGATAATTATGTCTATGCATAGTATGTATGTTTGTACATTGAGAGACCAAATGCGAAGCGCTAATTGAATGCTTTTTCGTTGCATACTATAACGGTTTCACTCTCTCACATTCTCTCTCCTTTTTTCGAAATATCACAAGGTCTCCTCTCACAATTTGAGGGTTACATGCCATATTGCGTTACACTGGCCAAGAACGGATTGTCGGTATTCACCACACCTTTGAAATAATTATTGAGAGTTTTCAAGTATGCGAGGATCAGGTAAGCGAGTATGCTAGGGGATGTTTTCCAATTTTTATTTCACGTTAATGATTCTTATGTCGTGATCTTAAGAGTGTCATTAATGACAGAACCCAGTTATCAAAAAATAATTAAAAGCAGATGGACTAGTGACTGTGATCATTAAAACAAATATGTTGTTTTTACTGCAATCCTATCCTATCCTATCCTTCCTACTTCCTATCCTATCCTACTAATATTATAAATGCGAAAGTTTGTATGTGGTAGAATAGTAGTGATAGGAGTATAGGTAAGGATGTATGTGAGTGAGTGAGTGAGTGAGTGAGTGAGTGTGTGTGTGTGTTTGTTGCTCTTTCACGCAAAAACTACTGAACGGATTTTCATGAAACTTTGCAGTAATATAGCTTAGACATCGGAATAACATAATTTGTTAAAATTTATAGAGATTTTTCAAGGGACTGGTTTCCCGAAGCGAAGCGAGGGCGGATATACTAGTGCTGTATAAATGGAAGCACTAAGATTGCTTTTATTTCTTTATGGCCTGAAGCGCTGGCGAAAAAGTTTTTGTTTTCGAAAAAGAGCTTCCTGATGAGAAGTGGTCACAATGGACATGAGCAACACTAGGGGTGTCATCAATACTATGCTTGAAGGAGATTTTTTTAACTTTTTGTAGAACTATGTCATAGTACCCAGAGAATAGGCTAACACACTCATAGCCCCAAACAAGGATTATCTGTATCGTGTTTGCATTGAAAGACACGAACACGAGTACATACGATACATCTAGACGAAGAACAGAAATAATAACTACTTATTGTTGCACCTTGCTGGAAAACGAATCCAGCTTTGTAGCGTGTAGATATTTTTTTCAGCTTATCCCCCTTTTTATGCCTTTAGGGGGAAGGGGGGGGGAATTTCCAAAAATTCTCTTCGTGTTATTTTAGACTCTCCAAGGAACATACAATCCAAACAGATTCTTGCGTTAAGTAGTTTCGGCTGTGCGTTGTCTGTCAGCCACTCAGTCAGTCGCGTAGCAGCGGAAGAGATTTATAAATATTGATTCCTTCCAGTACCTCCAGCTGATTATATCATCGGAACGTCTCTTCATTACCAGTGCACCAGCTAATGTAATTCCATTCCCAGTAACTCAGTGCGATCGCTACACGGAAATCTTTGTAACTGCCTCATTTTACCCGAATTAGTACATTAGGCTACAAATTGCTTGAATTTTCAACGGTGTTTCGGTTATGACGTAGTGTAGGGTTGGTAACTGTTTCTGACTGGTAATATTTCCGTTCCAAGTTTCAATGGATTATTGTTACGCGTAAATTGCTTATTTGTCGCTGTAATTTTATGGTTTTTAGCTATCGTTCATTGCAATATTCCAAGATTCAAGTTAAAAATTTATAAATACATAATAAGTAAAATTTGTTTACACCATCGTGTTGTACCGCCTATAATTTAAGGGTACAACCACCTTTTATAGCGGTTTTTACAATAGTTTCAGAGTTGACTCACTGGTATTACAAAATATACACACAGGTTAAAAAAAAATTTAAGACAGTTATTACTAGGACTTATTGAAATGTCATTGAACTGGGAAGTAAAGAAGATTTGAATTATTATTGATTCAAATATGACTTCAAATTTTAAACGTCTAAAATAATAAAGAAAAAATAGCTCATCTCCCTTTCTCTCTCTCTCTAGTCTCTATGGTGTTATATTTGTTGTCACACACGCAAGGTTAAGGTAAATCAATTGACTGAATTGAATCGGGCCACTTTTGATATCTGCATTCCTAAAAGTGAATAAACACTGATAATTATTAGACTTTCAGGCATTGGCTAAAAGGTTTCTACTTACGTCATCTTATCACACTCCGTGCAAATCATTTTATATGTTATTCGATCAACATAACCTCCTTAGCCGGACCACTAAACCGTCCCCTTGATTAAACTACGCAGGGCCGTAAAGTTTTATGCGTTTGATTGGCTATTTTATTGGCTAGAGGTCGTTTCTACTTATCTCCGTCGTACACGCTGAGCTAAGCTATTGGACGGTGACATTATGCTTCGTTGACCTGCCGAATGGAGGCGCCTGACCATCTGCGATAAACTACTGTCTCTTATAAGCTAAATAAATAAAAAGAAAATCTTTTCTTACTGCTGAAGTAAGAAAAGGGGTGTTATAAGTTAATCTGTCTATGTCTGTATTGTAGCATCGTAGCTCTCAAACGGATTCACCGATTTCAATGCGTTTTTTCCATTCGAAGGCGCGTTTCCTTGCTATGTTTGGTAGCAATCGGTTCCACAAATTCAAGAAATATAATATGGTTTAACTGTACTTCACTAAAAGTATACTAGATGAGACTGTACAAAAATTAAGTATTTTCATAAGTATGAAATGACATTTATTTTATAGGTGGATTTTAGTTTTTAAAGTCATTGCTTTTGTGACAGCAATTGAACATCGAAGAGAAACATTAAGTATAAGTCGATTAAATTCCTATCTATTTACTACGATTTGGCAACGTTGCTGTATGCCTACAAATATTACGTAGACTAATGTCGTCATACCAAAATGGCCATCTAAAGCAGATCTATCCGGTTCAATTGGTATTATGACGTAAGACAGACCTATTTCCGAACCGTAGCTATACTAGTTAGGCCGAGCAGTTAAGACGGGCAAGAGGTAAGAGCCTAAATGCTGCTCTCTACTTAACCCACTGAATATGAGAAACGGCTCTGCTAGACGCATCCAAGCCTATCAGTTAAATAGGAGCAAAGTCTTAAGAAGAGTTTTTCAGTTAATCTGTTGTCAAGCAATTACTTATTCCATGTAAAAACAATCTGCACATTGCATATATTTGAAAATTTTAAGGTAGGATTTGTTTCATCAAGAGGTCAAATAAATAATTTTAATACTTATTTTTTTTTTGACAAATTTTGAGTTAATGTCACAAATATATTTTTCAATCTTAGTATATTTTTATCATACAATATTTTTGGTGCGTGTCCACAAACAGACAAACAGACAGACTGAACAGACAGTAACCTAAACGAAAATAGAACTGCCAAAATTTTAATAAACATTCGAATAATTTTATCTCAAAACATTTCAGGAATACCATTAATTACTATTTGACAGAACTGGAATCCATTCAAATTTCAATAAGGATTAACGGAGATAAATAGTCCACAACTAAACCCGCAGATATTGGGTTTGATTCTCGCTCGGAGTCGAATGGTCCGGAAATCGATTCATTTCGAACTTCGCTTCGGATTGTAGGCAATACGTCGCGGATGTATAGCGGTTGGATATGACATTCTATATTTGAAAAGTTATCAGAACAAAATGCAAACGGTGACGTATTCCATTGGGTGATCTTTGTGAATTAATTAATTATTTTAAGCGTTTAAATACCTACTTGTGATGCGTAATGAAGTGGCATCGATTTTAATTTAAAAAAAAAGTTATACCTCGTAAAAATATTGATATCAACAAAGACGAAATCTAGTGAAATGCAAACGACTCACCGTGTTCCGGTTTGGCATTAAAGAGCTGATATTTTCTTTATTCTTTATTTTCTTTCTTGGCCACCAAGGCATTAGGGATGTCTTTGGTTTACATGATAGCCATTTTCAATAATCCGGTCCTTGTCGATGGTTTACATATATAAATTACATTCTTGGCCACCAAGGCATTAGGGATGTCTTTGGTTTACATGATAGCCATTTTCAATAATCCGGTCCTTGTCGATGGTTTACATATATAAAAATCGAGCTCTATCTATGAATACAAAAACACTTGAACTACGAGGCTTTGAATATCGACTGTTTTGATTGTTAAGTACATTAGTTGTTTAATTGCAAATCGTAATTACGTCATCGGCACAGTAAACTTTATAGGACACTCGACGACGATTGGAACTTAATGGCCGATGAGTCTGGTTAACGATGCAACACGATGGTTCTGTTGACAATTAAATGGCATTGTAAGCTTGAGGCAACATTTAAACGATTGTTTTATTAACCGACTTCAAAAAAGAAGGAGGTTCTCAATTCGACCGTATATATGCTTTTTTTTTTATGTACGTTCAGCGATTATTTCGTCGTTTATGGGCCGATTTTGATAATTCTTTTTTTGTTGTAAACTAGATATGCGCAGTGGGGTCCCCTGATAAGGACACCAGGATCTGATGATGGCATCTCAGAGAAATCGAGGGGAACTTTCGAAAATTGTATGGACAACTAGTGTGTTTGTTAATGTTATCATAAGTACATTAAAGCGCTACCATTTCTTGAAGATCTGGAGTCGATCTGATGAAGCCGAAAGACAGTCGAGGGAACTCCTCAACGATTTACTGCAGTTATCTAGTGTTTGGGTTTGATTAATTTGTAGCGACGAGAACTTTACACTTACATGTTGAATTGAGCGCCATCTGGCGAGTAGTTTTTGAGTTATCTCTACTTATCAAGATTGAAGTCGGTTATTTTTTTTTGTAAAAAGCAATTATTTCAATGGGCTTGTAAACAAACAACATATAATTTTAAAACATTCTATAGAACAAACACCTTTATTTTAGAAATGAAAAAAGTTCTTGATTCTTATGGAAGAGTTGAAGAATTAATCATAAAAGATTATAATTACAAATACTTAAAAAAGTAAGCACAATACAAACTTACAAAAAATACCCACAATACAATAACTTCACTGGTTATATTTTCGCATAACAACTAAAACTGCCAGGTGAACGTTACAAGAGCACAATAAAGCGCACGCCATGTCCGCATCCATGACAACTGTCCTATCCAGCCGCGCTAGCGCAAACCCGACACAAACGGAAATAACGCGCTTAATAGATGTGCCGCGGCTCCCAGCGCTGACAACTGGCTAATCTATTTATGGGGAAACGCCCTTATTTGGATGGAATACTTGAATCAATATCACTTCCCTGTAATCATTATGATATTTATGATTTACTTTTGAGCTACACTTTTTTAGAGGCGACCATCTCAATCGTCAAGGGTAGCAACGCATCCGTGATCGATTTTTTTGAAACGAGACAATAACAATTACTAGCTGAACTATTACTAACATCAACTAACAGGGATAATTATCACTAATGTCCCGGCTTCACGCTTTGCACAGTTTGCGCGAGCTTACCTGCACGTGTGGCCACTGCTAGGTGTTCCGTCTTTTTGTACAGTTATGATTGCACAGGCCCGGACAGCGCAGGCAAGACAGAGCGTGTAGCCGAGACATAAGAGATCTCCTGACGCTTATTAAGTACCTAATCAACTAATATTCTAACACCATTCATACATTGAAGTCGGTCACAGTTGTTATGAGCGGCAGCGAAACGGTGATGCTCGTTTGCTACTCTAATTCCATAAAAAAAGTTTAAATAAAGTCTTTGTCACTCTGCTTTTATCTAAAAGCTGGTAGTAAGTCAAATGGATAATAACACTACTTCTATTGCTAACGTCGGTACTTTGCGTGGTACTGAGCCTGACATCAGGACCTTGTCCTGAACTACGTTATTTATTTATTGCGAAATGAAATTTATATACAAATTATTTTACTGATTGTAAAACATTACTGCTTTCCTTCCAAAACCACCATGTCATATCATTTCAGAGCAGATAGACTTAATGATTCTTTTAAAGAACATAAATAACACCATTGTCTAATCCAGGTCACAAAAATCGAAAGTCATTCCCTGAAACACATCATCATCACTCCCCGCTCGCTCATTTCCATCTCATCCATTCCAGATTCCTGATAATGCGGAGGTGAGGATGGAATTGGATTCCGCATTCGTTCGGAAGGCAATAACGGATCGCCGTCATTACCCTGTTCTTGAAGCGATCGCTTTTTATAGGCCTCCAGGGAATATTATCCGCTTAATCTTAAAGTTTAACTACTTTTTTAACCCTGAAATCGATTCCATTAGTTATAATTGAGTGAGGTGATTAAGTATGATTACTTAAACTATTTATCGTTAAATTATATAGACTGGCATGCAGATTCTGAAGTATATTTATATACTTGTAGGCAAAAAACATTTTGATCCCAACTGTAGTACTTAAAAGAAAGAATCGCCAAATTGGCTTTGTTAAAATGGCGTGTTTCGGAAGAACGAAACCAGCAATTAAATTAACCGTGTCATTGAAGCAAAACCTTAATTGCAAATTAAATAAAAAGTTAATACCAATACATAAAATATTAAATAATTAGTAAGATCCTTGTTTGTAATTAATTTATCGAAATCGGATTTCGATAATTATTTCGACATTTGAAAGCTAATAACTGCCGTCTGGTCCCATAAATATAAAAAGCTGTTTGAGTTATTCTCAATAATGTGAATTTAATTTATGCTCATAATCTGATAACTTTTAATTTTGGTTATTTTTTGTAAAAAGTGAGTTATTACTAATCAAAATTTTAAGTGCTTAAAACGACCAATAAAAACAACACATAAAACAAAAATATTATTAAATCTAATTGTATAATGTCAGTCAATTTGTTATTTTGAAACCATAAAAAAACATAGTTCAAGTCGTATCTTTGTCTAGTCACGTCTTTCATGTTCACTAAAATTGTTCTCGCTATAAACGGCTACTAAATGTAGCAAATCCTAATTCAAAACTATTACTAAATCAGATCGTGTCTAAGTCACAAATCAAGCGTGTATAATAGATTTCGAGTAATAAATTTCACGAAATACGATGCTACGACTAAATTTAATTTGACTGTAGTTTACACATCATTTATTTAGCCAAACAGTTATTTCGCTGCGATGCGATGGTGCATGTGAGTACGTGTTTTACGACTAACGTTACAAAGGCTCACTAAGCTTTTGACAATGACTGGGTAACTAAATAAATTTAAAATGATGCTAGTGTACGCGCTCATTTTAGACTCACTGTGTTGTGGGTTGTCAGGTTCTTTGGAATAACGAAATATTGAGAGTACCAGTTTATTTAATCCTTCAATACGTCGTCATAAAATATTCCAACTTTAAAATACGTGTTCATGACTTTCTCAGCCTGCTCGAAGGACCAAAATACCTAAGTATCAGTTTCTAAAAAACAGTCGAATTTAAAACTTCCTTTTTTAAGTTGGTTAAAAATGCATGCAATGCTGTGCATTTTAAAGTTTTTTGAAATTATTCAAGGTTAGTTCCCACATCCCCAAAGAGTTAGATCCAATGTACATTCGTGCAGCATTTATCTAAACTTTTGCACCTTTTCACCCAACGTGTTAAAACAGTGCAATGTGAACGCACAATGGCGATTCATTGGCAGCGTGACAAACGACGCGGCGTCCGTGACGTGACGGCGGCGTGACGCGCGCGTGACGGATTACGTCACGCACGCTACCGGCTTCGACGTCCGCTGACAAGTGCTGGAGTTAATTATTAGGTTGCGGGTTTTATTTTTCTCTAAGTTACTAAGCTTTACCCATATCTATATTTGCAACTCATGAATATCCTACGGCTGCACTTGGGTTTACAGTGTACGGGATACAAAATTATTTTTAAGGAGCCTCTGTGCCGAATGACGTTAACAGGATATTTAAATAATTGGCGTGACATTTTATTTAATTAAAATTATAATTTCTGCGGTAAAATGTATCTAATAATATAGGCAGCGTTGATTTCTACTGTTCTTCTCCTTCTTTTCGCTATTTAGTTGTTCGCTTCGCTATCTAATAGTAGTTTAGTTTAATTGGGGTCACCATAGTTAGAGCCATCTCAGCGGGAGTTGCAGGGGAGGGGTTATACAATGCTAAATTCTAGTTTCAATTTAGAGTTCCGTGAACCTGAAGATTATAGTACCTAGGCTAGCCCAGTTAAGACCATTCAACGTAAAAAGCCACTAAATAATTGCCTCTCCGACCATTACCGGGTATCCTTCCATTAAAACCGAGTCGAGATAAAATGTTTCCATCACGGGCCGGATTTAAATGGTCGTGTTTTCCGTTGTTTCTGTATACAATGGGCTTGTTTTGACGTACCTCGTTCGAAGAGCTCTGATCTTTTTAGATTTTAGATGCCGTATAGAGTTTTGTAACGTGAATATGGCTTTTGTATTATTTGTGGAATGTGTTTGTACCTTTACTAAAATACATATTTCTTATTCTCCTTTTTCTACCCCTTATCTGTACATAATATATAAGTATATCAAACCTTTTCACGATAAATCGGCTGAATCGATCTAGATGAAATTAAACCAAGCCATGTCTGTCTCAAGAGAAGTTTTGATCATTCTATAAGTTTAATATTTTGTCGGTTTGTTTGTTCTTACTCGTCGTAGAAACGTCATTACGGATTGAAAATATTAAGATGCTATTTGATCCACTGCGGTTACAGTTTGTCTCATTTCATTTGGTTGTGAAATAAACAAGGTTATAACAATGGGTTATGACAATTTTTGATTTAAATAGAAGCGAGGGCGGGTACTTAAAATATATCTTCCTTAATTAGGGTCGAGAATCAAACAAACTTCGCTAACAAGACAGCGCAGGCCTAGATGAAACTTTGTGACAGTTTAACAGGAAGACTGAATCGGGCTAAAAGGCCGCTGAAACATGAATTCGGGCATAATGTATTCAATTCTCATTGTATTGCGAACCAAAATTTATAGTAAGCTTTAACTTATCACTAGCTGACCCGAAAAACGCTGTCTTGCATGTTAATTAAGTTATAATATAAAAGGAACACTTTACCTTAATATTAATTTAACTATTAGGTACTAGAGAACCAGTTTTGCGCACGAAATTCAACCATGATTAATTCTGTCAAAGGGTCACTCCACAATGCGTTATGAACGGACACATTTCAACCGTCATGTCAAATGCATGAGTAGCGTGCATAGTTACTCATTAACTAGAGTATGTTATATTTTATTGATTAATTTAATAGAATAATATATACATACCTACTGATAATTATAAACGCGAAAATCTGTATGTCTTTCTGTGACGCTTTCACGACTAAACCACCGCACCGGCGCGATTCGCATAGAATTCGGGATAAAAATACTATAATAAGTTGCCGGGTAAGCTAGTTAAAAATAAAAGTACATAGACTAAAAAATATGGAATTGAATCGAGTGGAGTTAAAACTAACTTCAGTGACAAGACAATGGCGGCCAACACAGGAAATAACTCAGTTTAGCCGGAAGACTCACCCGTGGTCGGAAGGGCAGAACCCGAGTATTATTTAGATTTCGTTCATTGTGAGTACCCTGAGCGGTAGTTTTTCAATGTTGTTTTTCACTGTTTATTTACTCTACCTGAGCTTTGTTCTGACCCGTGGATGGTCGCCGCGGCTTAGTATAATTCACTTGAATGTTTTTATGTTCCGCTTTGAGCTTCCTTTACTAGCTCTGACGGTTTTAAATGGGATTAATGTTATTAGTTTTTTAGTGAAATAATGTTTTCTGCTGAATATTAAAATAATTAGAGAAACGCGGACCGTAATGGCTTTTTTAATCCGTAAACTTGCGCGATGTTGTTCTGTTAACTGATTGTTCAATTGTAAATATTTTTCTGTTCCTTTGAAACTGACAAAATAATTTTCTAAAAAAGATTCCACAAGGAATTAAAAATTGTCAGAACGTCGTTGGTTTAATTTCATTTATTACCACTATTGAGCAGAAAATTGTGTTAACTAATGGTTCCATATCAGTGTCATGTATTTCGTTAGTTTTTGTGGGATCAATACCTACAAGATTTTTATTTTGGGTAAAATATTTTCATATTTTGACAGGCTCTAGTTGAGAAAGCAAAATGTAGCGACTATTCGCAAGTACATTTTGGTCAAAAGAATAGATTTTTCCATTTTTTTAGGGTTCCGTACCCAAAGGGTAAAACGGGACCCTATTACTGAGACTTCGCTGTCCGTCCGTCCGTCCGTCCGTCCGTCCGTCCGTCTGTCACCAGGCTATATCTCATGAACCGTAATAGTTACACAGTTGAAATTTTCACAGATGATGTATTTCTGTTGCCGCTACAACAACAAATACTAAAAAACAGAATAAAATAAATATTTAAGTCGAAATATGGCTTCGACGCTATAGCGATAATCTTCCGCTCCAAGAGATGGCGTTGCTTGTGGCTAATATGTGGCTACTGATGTAAATGTAAATATTTAAGTGAGGCTTTCATACAAAAGGCCAGATTTTTTTGGCGTTTTATACATAATGGTACGGAACCCTTCGTGCGCGAGTCCAACTCGCACTTGGCCGGTTTTTTTGAATTTATTTATTTAATTTTTTCCCACGTACGCGCTATTACGTTTATAAACGGTACAAAGTCTTTGTTTATTATATTGTAACACCTAAATAATATTTTTAAATAATATAGATTTAAATATAAATAATGTTTTTTTTATATAAATAAGCACTTTTATTAAGTATGGGAATGAATGTGTTGTGTTGAAAATAAATTTTATTATAATTATTACTTCATTATATTGAAAAGCAGTCGTTATCACTTTTTATAACCGCAATTTAGATTGCGGCAATTCAGAGATCATCGGTCTACGCCGCTTCCTTTGTGTTGTCTATGGCCCCGATGTAGTCGGTAATAACCGTTAAAAGAAAGTACCTAACCACCCGCTAAGCGTGTAAGGTACTGGTTTCATCTAGTGATGTAAAAGAGAAAATATAAAGAAGATTTTCGATTGTTACCAACGTCAAAAAAGGAACGATGTCTCAATTCGATTGTGTATGTTTTTTATGGATGTTACTTAACAGCTTTTTACTGGGCGAACCAATTTTGTTAACTTTTCTTATGTTCAAAATCTGATGCTATAATTCCCTGTGTTCCGGATGGCATGACAACACAAATAACTCATCACACTAAACTGTGGAACGAACTTCATCCCTCAGTATTCCCACAGTGCTATGACATGGGGTCCTTCAAGAAGCGGGTCTATCGCTTCCTTCGTGGCCGGCAACGCGTTGGTGGCGCCCCTGGTGTTGCCAATGTCCATGGGCGACGGTGATCACTTACCATCAGGTGACCCGTCTGCTCGTTTGCCTGCTTAGGCTATAAAAAAAAATCACAATTTCTATGACCAAAGAACAAGTATTTATCTGCCCTGGCCGGGAATCGAAAACAGAATGACGCTTTCCAGACAACGTCACTACCAACTATTCTTGAGCCGCCGAGCATATGGAATAATGTGCCCACAGTTTAACTTGAGCTTGCAAGGAGAAAATCCTAAGGACATTTTTAGTTTCCACCATCTGAAATTCATCATTCAATCTGAAATGTACCTTAATTGCAAAGGCAGAAAGCTGGCATTTATGTGCCATGCAATTATAACCAGATCAACGGAGAACGGAGTATAGGCTACAAGGAACAAACATACATAGAAGACTTTTTTTTTATTGAATTAAGGTAGCAAACGAGCATGCAGCACCACCCTTCCGCTGCCGCCCATGGCAATTGTGACCGACTTAGAACAAGACCCAATTTAGGGACTAGGATGGTTAGCCCAATTAGTAGATGGTGTTAGAATGTTAGTTGGTTAGTTTGTTAATAAGTGTGAGGACAGGGACTGTTAGTGATAGTTAGTCCTGTTAGTTAATATTAGTATTGTCCGGTTAGTAATGATTAGTGTGAGTCTTGTTCCAATTCGGTCACAGATGCGTTGCTACCCCTGAGGACTGAGATGGTCGCCTCTAAAAAAGTGAACGTTCCGTCCCTCGTCAGGTAAGAAGTATCTCGCAGTTCCCGGTCAAACAAGAACACATCACGTGCCCATTAAGGATCATGAGCGTAGAGTTACTTTGCCTAACGTTCTCTTTAAGAAGCTTCATATTTTTCTGAACTCCTAATCTCGATATCATGCTCGTTGTGGTGGTTCATTATGATTATGTTGTTAAAAATACTTTTTGTACAGAAAAACTCCTTTTGAAGTTGAAAATAATGCTACTAAACTAGTCACCGATCGCTCTCGCTGTGGGAAAGGTTTCAGTACCCACACTCAAGAAAATGTTCAGACGTGATTTTTTTGAATAGACATAATCATTCTCTTATCTTTTTTAGTACAGGCTTAAATAATAAGAAGCAAAGCGAACCGACTGGATGTCATAATAAACAACTCTACCCACTGACAACCTAGGAAAATTTAAGTAAACAATTAACCAACCTGAATAATGAAAACTGATCATGAAATAATATACATACCTACTTATCAGACTTCGATATATTTAGCATACGAGAAGTGAGCCCTACTTTATTCCCCACAAAACGTTACCTGGGATAATTATAACGGCATTCGTCATCCCGGGCAAAATCTAGTTTGAAATAATTTCAAAACATACCCACTTTAATGTATTATCTGTGACATATTTCCAGAATAAAAAGCATTTCACAAGCATTACGTTACACCGTATACGGCCCACGGTACACCGGTTCTGAATGAAAGCCGACGTGTCTGTGCGCTCCTCCGAGCGAACGTAGCTTCGTTCAGCGAACAGAAATTTAAATAAATGAACCACAGTTCTATGTTAGAAACTATGTACCTGATATATTTTTTTATCGTACATCTTTATTCATAGAATTAGTGTTTGCGCTTGGATTTGTGGGAGTCGAAATAATGAGAAAATGTCGTTAAAATTATCTCAAGGCATCGTATTTTTGGGATGAAACTATCACTACCATTCTTTATCCCGCCACACAAATTCATGTCTTGTCCGCAATTCTTATTTGCTTTACTACTGTTTGATGACTAACCCAGATAAAGTAATCCTGAAACTATCTAATATCTTTAAACGAGCAATTCTTGTATATTTATTTATTTATTTATTTATACCTATATATATAATCACGATCTCGGAAACGGCTGCAAAGATTTTCATGAAAGTTACAGATTAGGGGGTTTTCGGCTCAAGGAATCGATTTATCAAGGTCCCAGGTTCGAGAAAAGCTCGGTTCCCGAGATAAAGAGATTTTAAAAACATCATACTGACGTCATCTATGAAACATTAGGATAACTTCTATGAGGTACTGTTTGTAACGTGTTGAACTGACGCCATCTATGAAACATTAGGATAACTTCTATGAGATACGGTTTGTTTGTTTCAGTAGTATGAAACTAGATGGCGCTCGAATATATTTTTGTTCGGCTAATACTAATATTAATATTCATTCTTACGTTGAAGCGCTATTTTTGCGTTATACCTACCTATTTTCTGTTTGAATAAAATTAAAAATCAGTGCGATTATCTCGCTTGACCTCGCAGGACGCGTAGTGATAGTTTAACGTGCGTTTGTGATATTTACGAGAATATTTGTAAATAAATGTTAGTTTTGTTATTATCGATTTAATAATATATTTTAATAAAGTTTTAAATAAATAATGGTCAGATCGATGAAATTACTATTGTTGTAAATAGAATCAATAAAATTTTAAGTACGCCTAACAACTTGCTCATTAAACTAAAAGTATATTTATTTATGTTGTTTAATTATCATAAACATTCAATACATTTTATCGCAAATAAAAATTTCAGTCGGGGACTGCCTAAGCCTGCGAAAAGTACGAAGGAAAGTTCAATGAATTTATCTAATTAAGTATGTACCTATTTAAAATGCAATTAATTCGCTCACACAGTTAACTTCTATGAGGTACTGTTTGTAACGTGTTGAAATTTCAGTAGTATGAAACTAGATGGCGCTGTACAACTTTGTGAAACACGCTGTTGAGATCCTTTGGCCGTAACATAAGTAAAATGAATTTTGTGCTCAGTGAACAGTTGTATGATTTGACTCCTGAATAGATGGCGGAATTCCTCGTATTTCTTGCGATTCATACTAAATATAATTTTCAACCGAGCAAAGCTCGGTCAACCAGGTACTTCGTTTTAAAGAGAAAGTTCCGTGGTTTTATCCTTGACAATGACGAACTTCCATACAAACTTTCATCCCGTATTTCAACCCCTTTGACCTTTTCAAGGTCAAGTATATAGCCGTACCTATCAAATTTCATTAAAATCGGTTCGGAGTTTGACAGCTCAATACAGACAGACAGAGTTATTTTCACATTTATAACATTAGAGAAGTAGAAATTTATTATTTGTATTTCAATTCAAAAACTGTTATGTCGGGATCGTGGTCTTCGCAAACCATTTGTCCCAATGTTGGGCACAGGTCTCCTCCTAAAGCTATTGTCCGCCAAGTCAGCCAACACACAACGCGGACTTGATACACTTTTCAGGACATGGAGAACTCTTAGACGTGCAAGTTTACTCATAATGTTTTCTTCACGGAATTGATACATTTATTTAGTAATAATGGACTTTTTATTTAATGGCGGACTTCACACGCCTTTGACTTTTGCAAAGTCTTGGGTATCCAGGTTTCTTCACGATATTTTCCGTTGTCGAGTGACATTTAAATTCTTAAAACGCACACAACTTTGACAAGGGATTTTAATACGGCCCTAGCAGGAGGCCGAATTCTTAACCACTCGTCTATCAGTAGTTACTTATTAATTACTAAGCAAATATACCTAATATAAGCAGTATAATTTCTGAGGTCATACAGTAGTTGGACAGCACTTCGGTCAATAATCTGAAACGCGATCCTCTACGCGGGTACAGGTTTATTTCGGGATCATTAGTGAATAAAGAGCCGTTTTGTTAAGCTCGCCTCCGTAACAGCGTGTAATTATTTCGAGAGCATTTTGTTGTAAATCCTCTTAAGTACAGTCTTCAGCAGGAGTTTCTAGGGTTCTTTAGTTGATAAGAAAAGAAAGAAAGTTAGTGAGCCATGAACTAGCAGGAAAATGTTGCTGTGTTTGTAACTTTCTTTGCGTAGACTGAAAAAGAACTGCCTTTCAAGCAAATATCAACATTCGAATTTCACTATTGCAAAATTCCAATCCGTGCTTTAACTCCGATGTTGATCTTTTTACTAGTATTTTAGACAAAGTTGTAACTTGTTGATGCGCTCATAGTTCGGTGGCTTGCGTTCATCTATGTATAGTGATCGACCGAGTTAAGCCTCTACAGCAGGCGCGGTTGATCGTGGTGGGTGGGTGAACGCTAGTGCCATAATTTCTTCAGCGTTTCGTATTTTTTAAAACACGTTAGGCCGTGGATTTCGTTATTACTATTAGAAACTAACCGTTAAGCCGTGTTGGAAGCCTTCGTAGGTCTTATATTAATAAGCTCGTTTTCTAAAATGCCTTTCTTATGATTTGTGATTTGTAACTATGTATTTATATTAACTAACTGTTAAACGCGGTTGGCCCGCGCCGAATTCTTTTCGATTGTTTTTCAAACAATTTTGCATCATCAAGTTTACCCCTTTAGCAGTGAAATATGACAAAATCTTAATGTCTACTAACTATAAACTACGACTCTGCCAAATTTCACATTTAAACGTCCAGCGGTTTTATAACGATAGATAGGTATATTACGTTTAATGTTACTAATTTTTATGCCACACAAAATATTTTAGGCACTTTAATCAATGCTCACACAACATAAAATCGTATCGAAAGACTCCAATTCACTTACGTATCTCACAATCCTGCAGAGCCATGCATCGGCAATTTTTTAATGCATGCACCGTCTCAACTGAAGAGCAATCTATATTCAAGGCGGGTATTCCATTAGCATTCAAATGCTGGCTCCTAGTCTAGAACTTAGTTATGTATTAGTCGCCAGTGACAGTTGGCAATTAGAACTGCCTGACTGAGGGTTTGATTGAAATTAAACTGCTCTGATTGAGGAATGGCTCAGACGGCCGATGTTGTTCTTTAACAAGTGGAAGTTATCAAGTTATTTTACTATTATGAACACTGGTAGTCATATGAATGACTTTGTAATCATGACATTTTATGTTTTTAGATATTTTTAGACTGACCATTTTTAAATTAATTTAATATATTTTAGACAATGATGAAATTACTTTTGACAAATTTCTTAAAAGGTTAGGTTAGGAATAATGGAAAATTATTAGGAAACAAATATTTAAATATATAATATTGAAGAACATTAAATACGTAGGCATAATTAAATAATTCGAGGAAGAAGCAGAAAGAAAATTTCTTTACAAAATGTTATTTATAAACGAGAAACTAAAGCTAAGCGAAAAAGTTATGCGAACGTCAGAGGGTTAAAAACTATTGTTACCTCACGCGATTTTAATAAACTTAGATAGATTCTTATATACTTATTATTCTTATATACCTAAGATTCTTATACAAATAAGTACCTTAGATAGATTATTATATGCCTTCATATAGATGGAAAAATAAACTAAACATTTGATATTTGATTTACTTTTAACTCACCAATCAACTGCGACGAGGTGAAGGAGGATAGCCAAGAAAAAAATGAAAACGATTCGTAAGTGTAATATGACCTGTAGCAATCACATTTTAAGACAGATATGGTTTGTGATGATAGGTACAGTGGTAGGTTTATAGAGACATAACAAACCAATGCAATTTCCAATCATGTCGGAGCTGACTAAGCTGGGAGCACTTAGTACCGGAGCGATGTAATATGTAATCTCAGTTGCCATTAGGGTGGAGTAATTTGGCGGCATTAGTTGGCCGCTGGCTGTAGCGTTGAGGAAATCTCGAATGTAGCAACAGCTGGTTTTAATCCGATTGTTACGAAGGGACTTCTGTAATCTACGCAGATTATCTTATTTAATACTAAACTCGCCCTTATTTAACTTAACAAATATTGATTACGTTTATAATGTAAAGCCTTTTTTTTGTAAATATGTCATAATGTATCTATTTTTGTTCGTCAACAAGAACAGTTATGATATCATTCTAAACTCTATATTTTCCGTGAAAATTTATTTTCTAGTGAAAAATTAACAGACTTTCATTTCAAAGTACCTAGATTTTAAAGAAGGTTTTGCATCGGGAACATTAGCTTTTTAAATCAAAAGGTCAGACTCGAGCAAAAAAAATCGACTAATTTAGTCAAAAATGTTCAAGCTGAAAGTAATTCCTAACAAAATATCGTTCATAAAATGTCTTAGAGTTCACTGAGTAAACCGATCGCTCCAATAAAACAATCGGCAATTCGTATGCACCTGGCGGAAGCAAAGTTTGCGCAGCTCGGTAAGAAAGCAAAGTTTACAGAATATCTGAAACACGGCTTGGCTTACAAATTAAAGATACTGTTTTTATTTGGTGGGTATTTCGATGATTTAGCGCAACAGGTGAATTATTAATAGCTTTGGGGTAAGGTGGTGCGGTTTACTATCTAAGACTACATTAATCAGTACATTAAAACTCTTCGGTAACTGAGTGACTGACAGACAACGCACAGCCGAAACTGTGCCTCACCACATACAAATTTCAGATATTGGCGAACCTCGATAAGTTTTTATACTCGCTGTGGCTTTACATATTCTTGCCTGTTTCCATGAAACCCACAACACAGGGAATTGTTATGTACCTAGGATTAAGAGCCACATAATGAAAGCAAAAACCCTTAATTACTTTATACTTCTGATGTTTTGCAAACCCTTCGTTTCCTCTAATCATATTTATAGTTTTAGTTTGTTCAGAACTTTTATTTATAAATCTGCATGACTAAAGTTTTCGTTTTTTTAATGACTCAATTACATAATAATTAGTATTAAATATTAAGATTGGCTGTAACCGTTGTCACTAAAATCTTCGTATTTTGTAATTTCATTTATTTTTTATCTTTGTTTCAGGTAAGCAATCCAACATTTATTTATTTATTTATTAAAATCGAAAGCTTAATCTAACATTACAGGCGTGCCTAATTCGTTAGTCAGCTAAATATAATTAATTGTACAATTACACATGGTTAAACATAGGTTACGAAAATTAAGATTTAAATATAAAATTTACTACAAATATTTATGAACTCGTCCAATGTACAACTGAACAGATCGATCTGACAGGCTACAAAGTTGAGCGCTCGCAGGGCCCTCGTGAATGGTGAATCTCGCAGCAAATTAGTGCGCGCGGGCGGTAATGCCAAGAGCGGCGGTTGTCGCCGACGCCCGACGGTATAAGCGGGTGCGTGGAGCTTCAATTCCGCTAGCATTACCGGACTATCCTGTTCACCGCGCAGCACTTTCCACAAGTACTTAGCAAAAGCAACTTCGCGACGTGTTTCCAGTTTATTGTATCCCACCATGCCTAGAACGAACGAGGAAGGATACAGCAATGGATAGCCCGGATAAATTCCGTACATTTTGAGGTACAGAAACCTGGTAAACTTGTTCTGTATGCGTTCCATCATTAGTTTATATTTGATCTCACTTGGAGCCCATATAACCGAATTACATTCTAAGTGGCTCCGCACCAAGGCTTCATATAAGGCACGCATAGCATTGAAGTTGGAAAAGCTACATGCTTGTCTCAATATGAATCCAAGGTTTCTGTAAGCCTTTTTGCATACTTCGTTTATATGTTCTCGAAAGTTAAGATCAGAGGTAAACCGAACGCCTAAGTCCCTCACATCTGTGACACGCCGCAGAGGCTGACCCGCGATATGGTACGGCGAGTGTCGTGGATTGCGCGCGCGACTGAAGGAAAGCACGACACACTTGTCAACGTTGAAGTGTAGCTTGTTTCTGTGACTCCACTCTACAACATTGTCAATGTCTCTCTGCAGTTTACGATGGTCTGCAATGTCACCGACTTCAGATACGAGCTTCAGATCGTCAGCATACAATAGGCAGGTGGAATCTTGGACCACCTCAGGTAAATCATTGATCATTATGATGAACTGGAGAGGGCCTAGATTACTGCCCTGACTGACGCCTGATCTCGTGCGGTACTGCCTCGAGTGGCATCCGCCACAGTCGACGTACTGATATCTGTCTCGTAAGTAGCTGGCGAAAAAGGACAGTGTGTGTGGCGTGCAGCCCATACCGGCCAGCTTCGCAAGAAGAATGTCATTATCGACCGTGTCGAATGCCTTCCTAAAGTCGAAGTAGGCGACATCCACCTGTCGTCCCGCATCCACCGCTGGCACTAATTCTATTGTGTAAGAATTATTATTTAGCAACGTAAAACTACTTCGCAACTTCTAACAACTCATTGCAGAGGCAAAACCGGCAGAACGTAAGTGTTAATGACATTATTATTAAAAGTTGTAGCTCTCTGTGGAGAAGATTGGAACGTAATACTTTAAGCTTCTACGAGCACCAGGTAGCTTGTTGGTAATTAATTTTAGCATAATATTTTACAATAAACTTCACGAGAAAGAGTGCGATGTGACTGATATTTTTTGAGTTACCTGTAATATTTTATTACTTTCTGATGCTAAAGTTGGATTTTATTTTAATATCAAGCAACGAAAAAAAATTTTATTTGATAACTAGTAAACGAGCTTGCTTCGCTTAGAATTCAATACGTTTATATCATGCACAAAATTTTCTCCCATTTTTAATTTATCGCAGCGTGAATATATCGATAATAGGACTACCTATCAAAAAAATATTTTTTCAATTCAATTACGAAATACAATCTCTTGAGATTGGCCCGTTCAAACAAAAAACATACAAACTCTTCAGCTTTATAATATTAAATCATAGAAAAATAGACGTATGCAAACTATATTGAAAAAGCGAAATTCCTTTCAGAAGATATTCATCTGGTACTAAGAATAAGGGGATCTTGTTCCCGAGAGACGAAGCGTTGCCTCCGGGCAGTGGAAACTTGAATGCAGAATAGGAAAGGGGTATCTATGTTTAAATGTGTTAATAAACATTTTATCCGCCGTGTGTTGGTACGTTTATTTAGAGGCTCAATTATTACTTAAATCATGATTGTTCAAGAACTTACAATAACCATAATAAGCAATAAACTTTTTTCATTGATCTATCAGATTGATTATGCGTCATATTGGAAGACGGATACCGGCTCCTCCTTAGAAGACTAGTATAACAATTTTAGTATGATAATTAATATTAAAATTAGTATTATAATATACGTATTCTAGTGTAGCTGCTGATTGGCTACTTCTGGCTACTTCTTGCTCGATTAAGACAATGCTAATCAACTACTCGTGACCTAAAAATTTACTGTCGAGATATTAACAATTTAATATTTGAACACAAGTAGATTTGTTGACATCATAAGTAGGTTTACAAACAAACATTAATTTTAATGCTTACCAGCTAATTGAGTTTTTTTAAACCTTTTTAAATATTGAGTAGCATAGGGTTGATGATTGACTTCAAATAGGAAGTATTCAATTTGAAAGAAGAATTGTTTATCTTGAGTTCAGTATCATAAAAAGTAACCTTGTCATGGTTAAGAATCCATCTTAGACAACAGTTGAACGACCTGCGTCCTTGGCGTCATCTGCGGACAGCACTGACATGATAAACGGCGTATATGCGCTGGATGCGCGATAATAATGTCACTTGCATTGTGAAATATTATATTTGGAGCACTTGATTGATGTTCTATTGTTGTTAGGATTTAACATTACTGGCAGTCTTCTACAGTAATAGCATTCGTTAGACGTTTTATGTATTAATTTACAAATATTTTAAAATGGTTCAATGGTTTAATCTAATGTCAGGTTTCTATGGCATACATTTCCCTTCCTAATTAAGTATGCCTATAACTTGCTGCATCATACTTCGTCATTACATGACAACCCGACCGGCGCAATGGTAAACATGCCGGATCACTATTTAAAGATCCTGGTCCTGGTTCGATTCCCAACCTGGCGTTAATTTAAATGATGAGTTCAAATTTCCGTTCTCGGTCTGGGTGTGTCCTTATCTTGTGTGTTGTCTACGGCACCTACGACACAAGAAATCCTTCTACTTCTCCTACTAATGCCAAATTTCATACTCCTTAGTCCGCGCAACTTTCGTAAATCAGGTCCAAAGTTTTTGCTTCACGTATTAATATATAGATAAATCATTAATATGTTTCGAGCACAGACAAATTGCTTACTCTAACAAGCGTTCCATTCGCTATTCAAAACTAATTAAACCAGCATCATTTGACTGGCCGTCACGTCGCAAGTTGCTACGTCACTGTGCAGTTAGTTTTCGTCTAGTTACGTCTCGTCACAGTAAGCAAGTCGGCCGGCCGGGCGGCCCTCAGACTCGGAGATTTATCGCCGTCTAGCCAGTGGCCGCACGTCTCACCCTGATGTACACTGCACGGTGGATTTATGCGACGTTTATAGAGGGAATTAAAACTGTATGGCCTGTTTCTTGGTTACTGGATAGTTTGTGGCCACTGAATGTCTTGGTATGCGAGAGTAAATTTGAAATGACGATTGCATTGGGTAACATAGACGATTGTAAAAACGAGTGTCTTGTACGATTTCCGATTTCCAGACAATTGTGTATAGCGGTGATAGCTTACTGGGAAAGAATTCGGCTACCTATTCGGAGGGTCCGGGTTCGAATCCCTCGGGCTCGCATCTCTGACTTTTTGGAGTTATGTGCGTTTTAAGCGTTTGAATGTCACTTGCTACAAGCGGTGAAGGAATACATCGTGAGATAACCTGCATGCCGGAGAGTTCACAAAACTCAAAGGTGTGTGAAGTCCGCCAATCCGCACTTGGCCAGCGTGGTGGACTATGGCCTGAACGTTCTCATTCTGAGAAGAGTCCGGTGCTCTGTTCTTGGGTCGTGATCCTAGTGATGTTTTGTTTGTATTGTCCATGCCAACTACGACACAGGCTTTTCTTGAAGTCATACTGCTTTACGCACAAGCTAGAGAATGTGTGATGAAAGCGTTACGAAAAATGTGATCGAGCGAGGTGAACGGAAGTTGAGAGGGAAGAAAGAACGAGAGAAGGAGTTATGTTTTGTATATTACTGCAGGGCAAAGAAGAAGTTCTTTCATTGCCAGTTTCATTTTGTTATCGTCAGTCGTGTAGTCTAAATCACACACCTATTTCTTTTTGCGCGCAATTAGCCTAATTTTATGCTTGTTATCAAAGCATGCCCTTCAAAACTCCAATTGTACACCAGCTGTTACTAGCGAGTTGGGTCATAATGAGAACTTTTATGAGAATGTGTAATAAACGGGCGTCAAGTTACCTAATGGGAACCGACAACCTTTTCCCATGTGTTTAGGCTATTTAAGTATGGCTGACGATAAAAACATCGAGGCTGCGCATAGGTAAAAGGTTACACATATATATTTATTTTTTTAAACTTGAATGGTCACAAACTGAGGTACACAAAGCGAACTTAATGTTTAATGCATTCTCTACCAGCTGACCGCTACGCCAAATAGGTACACAGGAGCGCTATGTTGTATTATGTATTATGCTATTACTTATTATTAAAATATGTAAGTGTAGATACTACTTATTTACGACTATGTGTACCTATGTACAATGTAATGTACCTATGTAATTTTTGTAAGATTTTAAACTTTCATAATCGTGTACACTAAACATTGTAACGGGTGCTCGCGATATTTATTTGACCGATACTTTAACCCAAATGCATGGATGCAACTCAGTTAGTAAATACATAATGATAGTAATCTCAGCTAATAATGAAAATATCGCTTCTGTTTCCCTCTCTTTGGCAAACACATCCCCAAAGCACCTTAAGCGAGAGATAAAAATTCCCCTCATCTCGCACTCATCGCTCTCAACTTACAACCGATCGCGTGAAAACAAAGGGGCAAGAAAATTCAGGTGCTTTTTGCGCGTCTACGCTTGGGTAACAGGGCTGCTACGAGTTTCGTAGCAGATCGTAGCAACGTAGAGTTTTTGTAGCACACGTAGCAACATTATTGATATTATTATATGGAATCTGTGGATTTCACTTAGAATTTCGTTCCAATATTTTCGATAATCCAATATTTTTGATAATAGTTGTAGGATATTCCTCTAGGTATATCTATATATATAAAAGCGAAAGGTCACTGACTCACTGACTCATCACGAAATCTCAGAAACTACAAGTGCTAGGAGTGTGAAATTTTGCATGCGGGTTCTTTTAAGGATGTATGTAAGTGCTCACTAAGACGGGATTTTATGAAATTCAACCTCTAAAGGGGTGAAATAGGGGTTGAAAGTTTGTATGGAAGACTGTCATTTTTTAAGTTAGAAACATGAAACTTTATTTTTGGGCTACTGATTAAAAATTAATAGATACGTATTTAAGCGTTTCTGGAAATTCTACCCCTAAGGGGGTAAAATAGGGGTTGAAAGTTTGTATGGAAGTCCGTCATTTTCTAAGTTAGAAACATGAAATTTGCCATGTATTGTATGTTCCTTGGGGAGTGTAGGGGACCAAGAGAGGATTTTTGGAAATTCCACTCTGAAGGGGATGAAAGGGGTGAAAACTATTATATGAAAATTCTACAACATTGAAGTTAGTGACTTGGAAATTTGAATTTTGGTTGCTTACTTCAAATTAATGAATACGTGTATCAGATTTTTTTGATAATTAACCCTCAACCCCTTTAAAAGGGGGGTGAAAGATTGTATGGGACTTAATAAAATTTTCAAGATAGAAAGCTGAAAATAGGTAAATACTCTTTGTTGTAAATAAAAAATCAAGTGTTTTTTCGAATTGACCCTCCAACCCCTAAAAATACGGGGTGAAAATTTGTGTTTTTTTCGTTAGTTTCCAAGGGGACTTGAAAATGAATGTCCAGTCTCTTTGTTAAAATTAAAAAATGTGCTTCAGTATTTTTTCAATATCACCTTAAAAATATATAGGTAGGTGTAAAATTAAATAGAGATTTAGTACTCCAAATATTTATACGAGACGGGAAATTTACTTAGGACATTTCCACGGGATCGTAAAATGCAAATTCCTGAAAAATAACTTCCAAGCCAAGAGCGAGTTGGACTTTCTTATGAAGGGAAAGCAGCAAATATTAAACTACATGGGCGATTTTGTTCGATATTAAATTGAAGTTGTAATAAGATTTCAGCCTGAAAAATCTTTTTTTCTAAAATAAGTCTAAAGAAAAGCACTGTCGAGTTCAGTAAAAATACGCTATATACCTAACAAAATTCCACGCGGGCGGAGCCGCGGGCGGAAAGCTAGTAATTTATAATTAACCAAATATCCTTACATGAGCAACATTACTGAATCTTTTCTGACGCGGATATTACCTTATGTAAATCAATGAATATTTTTTTTATTATTCATGAAGTAATGCGTGATTAAAATTGCACTTTATGGTAAGTGGTGATGTTATCTTATATACTAGCTTAGAAAAAGTCTGTTAGATTTGCAATTTGAAGACATACAACTAAGTTTTAAGTTATAATAAATTTAGTAGTTAGTCTAAAGTAACAGATTATTTATTTTGCCTTTTATAGAGAAAAAAATCTTTTCGACATTATAAATATGCAATTTTTACTTTCTTAAATCGTCAACCCTACGGGGCCCACGTGCGCGGGCG
Source organism: Hesperia comma (assembly GCA_905404135.1). Classification (NCBI taxonomy): domain Eukaryota; kingdom Metazoa; phylum Arthropoda; class Insecta; order Lepidoptera; family Hesperiidae; genus Hesperia; species Hesperia comma. The sequence goes on along the minus strand of FR990022.1, from coordinate 17,512,640 downwards.
TGTCATCATTCCCACGATTCTTCTTGAACATTTCGAGCGCTGGGCCTCTGCCAGCAACGCTATTAAGTGCAGCGGCACCCAACAAACATGATAATATTATTAGTAATTTTTCAGATTGTTTTCATATTTTGTTCGTTGTAAGCACGTCCAATTTTGGTACGGTAACCAATCCGTTTGAACCCATATTTGGAAATTGTTAGACGTGGTCCTTTTAACTCACGTACTTTTTTGTGAAATTTTCCATAATACATTAGTGATTCAGTCCCGAATTAGACCGAGACTCAAGAATCTTGTTCTAGGTTGGTCACAGTTGTCATGGGCGACAGCGGAAGGGTTGGCTCGGTTGTTACCTTAAGCCTATAAAAAAAATTGGTTGCCTGTAACGTCGGTATACGGGCGAAAGTTTTACGTGACAACGACTTTAAGTGGTAAAATAATTTTAATGTGAATATTCATTCGTATAGTAGGAAGAAGGATGAAATAATAGTAACAATTTAAAACATTTATTTATACTGTCTAACCGTCATGTGAAGGCGGAAGCAATTTAAGTTTAATGTTTTATTTTTGTTAAATAGTTCCTCACTTGTAAACAAGATGGCATTGTACCAATTTGTGAAACGCGCTAACGAGTGTAACGTGGAGTTTATATAAGAGAAAAATTTGTAAAGGGCAATGTGTCGACTTCTTTGGTTTTATAATAAACTGCTATTTTGGGTTTGCAAGCAGTTGTGGTTATTTGTGAAGTTGACCCTGCGTTCCCGTATCTTCATGGGGTAAACGTATACAAAGAATTATATTTAAAACATTGTAACACCATCCGCCATCTAGCGCTGCTAACCGTTAGACCATTAACCATTAGTCACAACTAAGTGAGGTAACAAACTAGTTACTCTACTTAACCAGAGATGGCGCTGTACCATTTTCTGTACACTGTCACCAAGGAACGTGAGCGGAGCTTACTAACGCAGTTTCTTGAAGTGCCTCCCGGCAAACCAATTTATAAGACGTTGTCACGTCAATATGAGAGGAATGTGATGTGAAAAGTAAACTGTGGTCGCATGTATTATACAGGTGATGTTGTTGAAAATCAATCGCGTGTGTCAAACTAAGCATTTTTAATAATACCCCCATGATACAAATAGGAAAAAAAGCAGACAGGGGTCAAATCTTTGCCGCCAAAGTTTATCTGTGTACCTACATATGTAACTTAAATAGAATCACTTATGAAAACAGCCCTTTACGTTCAAGGGTGTTTTGTCCTAAAATACTGCTACTATTTTAGACAGTTGACAAAATTTCGAAATGTTAAATTCTCAATTACGAAAATTCCGTTTCCTCCCCTGCCATGACCCAAACTTTTATGTATATTTAAGGCAAAGTAGGATTAATACAAAAAATTATATAGGAAACTAATTTATACGAAAGATCATTCTGTCTCTTTTTTCATAAAACGCAATAAAATTCGGATGATACAAAACTATTCTCAGTTCTCTCACGTTGAATGTAAATATTTTTTGATTAACGCCCCTCTACGAATTGGACTTCGCAGTCATATCCGATCTTCGTGGAAACCAAAATGGATTGCATCTGTATCTGCCTAGTTTTATTATTATCGACGTTGTTTCGCCCGTCACGAGCAGGCTCGCGAAATACATAATTCAGCGCATGTCACTGACATTCTAGTATAGCTCACTGACAACACCATCCGCGAGACCGCTCGGTTCGTTCGCAATTATGATATCCTAGTATCTATATGCTTTGGATATGTGGGAGTAGCTCACGTTTATACCTTTCATTATGTGTTATTAAGTGGTTAGGTATGTGTATTCGTTAAACTATGTCGGAGGCGTTCGAGCGACATGTAAACTTCCGAAACTTGGGTTGTCTTCTATCACCTCAACCAATTTGCACTAGAGCAGCGTGGTGAAGTATGCTCTAGGCCCCTTCAATAATGACAAGGGACCCGTGCTCATTAATGGGCCATTAATGGGTTGAAGTCAACAATGGAATTTGGTTAAAGGTTTAGTAAATACAATTTTGAGATTTTATATACAAAACAAAATGTATTTAAAGAACTTAAAAAAAAACAATTAACACAAGACAACTTACGCATATTTATATGAGAAAGAACAAAGTTATCTACAAATGACTCCATTTATTTATTGATAAGGATTACGTTTACTAAAGCAAACTTGAAATGAAATTCTACCAACTAAAAGTAAACATTTAAGTTACCAACAAGCTTATTGCAAATACCTTATCTCAGCTGCTGACACTCAAAGAAAAGTGTTTTCTACGGGGAATTTAATAAAGTTAATGTGCTCTTCACATTGCGCTGAAACAAGGCAGCTACGGGAGCAGTAAGCACGCGTAACTACATAGGTGACTACACGGCACCAAATTAAGTTAGAGTTTGCGTGTGCCTTTGAAAACAGCGTTTTTTCAAGCGACTAAGCTAGCGTTAGTTATAAAGATTTCGAATATTTTTGTATAAAACATTGGATATAACTCATATATTTTAGCCGCAGGTAATAGATACGTATTGCAACTGAGAGTCGGAAAAAATCCTTGGAAGTTTGTTGCCGTCTCATCTTCCATGGGATTGGATTTGTTGAAACAATGACATAGTTTGACTTTCGAAATATGTTTGTAAAATCCCACTTTATTCATTCATACAGTTAGCTACTTTCAGTCATACCTTGTCTTATGTATCAGTGATAGCAATCTGCGACAGTGATCATTATTAGTTGGCTCAATAGTTAATAGTTAATTTCAGGTGGTATTAATACATATCTACAAATGGCACGACCCACAAATGGATGATCCGAGAACAAATATTTATTTGTCACATACATGTCTGCTATACTGGTTTTTGAGCCTATGTATGCTCAGCTGGCAAAACACCAAATTTGATTTAAATCTAGACCATAAGAATGTTCCTAATACTTTTTCATCAAGTTATAGCATTCTTTATAAATATCGCCGACCAGTGGACCGCTTGAAGTATTCGAGTCCTAGCGGTGCGGATATTTGAATCATGAGTTTATATTCCTTTCTTGGTTATGTTCTTGTTTTGTGTATTGCCCATAGCACCCAAAACACTGAAAATCCTGGTAGACCCATATGGTCGTGAAACGTAAAAAAATAATGTATTTACGCTGTCTGTATGGCCTCATGCAAGTCTACAGTCAGGACACGTGCCGTTCTCGTCTACAATGTCCACCTTGCGAGACTTGCTTTCTTACTCGGATTAACTCGAATTAAGATCTTTGTAACTTATATTATTATTTGTATCTGTATTGTGTAAGGTTTCACTCGGTGAGAATTTTTGAAATGAACTAATTCAAAACAAATAATACTGGGTTTTAAATATGTTCTAGTATAATACCGTATGATTATGAACTGTTTGTTGTAATTCAAATTTATAATTTAGACATTATGTCTATGGTAGACATTTCATTATATTGCTTGTGCTATTGAGAGTATTTATTAATGTAACGTTTGCCGTATATAAATGATCAATGCTAACATTTGGCTACGATATACATATATCGGTATACGTATAATGAATGTTACCTAGATCTTAGAATTAGAAAAGTGGTCATTTTTGCTAAATTCCTCTTCATAGGTTATGTAATTTTCTAAATTTCTTGTTTAATCAGAGAGTCTATAACATCTTGCTGTAATTTAATAACATCATACAGATTGTATTAATATCTATATGGTTCTGTGTGTAACATAACAATTACAGAATGGAGCTGCCCGTGGCATTGGTAGCGTATTATTTAGGCTACATGAACAGGTATCCTTTTGTAATAAATATAAGTACAGCTCATTTATTTTGCGGCAGTGTAATCATAAATATTGTGCCGGCTTCCTAAGCCCCATTGGCAATTGCCACTATATTATCGCATACGGATTATGGCTCGCGCGCGATTGAACGTGGATTAGCTATCATAGGAAACCAGCCATTGTGTGAATTATAACCTAATTGAACCACCGAGTACAAGTATTGTGATCGAACTGTTTTTTTTTCTTGTTGCGAAATTGGAAAAATGGGATCTATGATAATAAATTCGTCACTTTAGAACACGAGGAATAGTGGTGATTAAAAATAACATGGAATAAAATCGGTACCTAAATCTGTTTCTGAGAGTAACGGAAAGAAATAAACAAAAAAGATAATTGGCACACAAAACGCATTATTGTGGGATTCTGTAATAAATAATAACTCACTAATAGTTTCCCTTAAAACTTCTCATATATGATTATATAAACATGTTAGTTTTTATTATTTGTGTAGTATTATTACGAAGTCAATAGAGAAAATCAATTCAAAGAGAATTCAAAGTATAAACTTTTTACAACTCAACCAAGACTTTTTTACACGTTTCGTATACCTTATTACATCTTACGATTGCGATTTCTTGAACTTATTTGCAGGTCAAAACTTCTATTTAACATAATTGCTTTTTACAAAAAAAAATAACCGACTTCAATCTTGATAAGTAGAGATAACTCAAAAACTACTCGCCAGATGGCGCTCAATTCAACATGTAAGTGTAAAGTTCTCGTCACTACAAATTAATGAAGCCCAAACACTAGATAACTGCAGTAAATCGTTGATGAGTTCCCTCGACTGTCTTTCGGCTTCATCAGATCGACTCCAGATCTTCATGAAATGGTAGCGCTTTAATGTACTTATGATAACATGAACAAACACACTAGTTGTCCATACAATTTTCGAAAGTTCCCCTCGATTTCTCTGAGATGCCATCATCAGATCCTGGTTTCCTTATCAGGGGACCCCACTGCGCATATCTACTTTACAACAAAAAAAGAATTATCAAAATCGGCCCATAAACGACGAAATAATCGCTGAACGTACATAAAAAAAAAAGCATATATACGGTCGAATTGAGAACCTCCTTCTTTTTTGAAGTCGGTTAAAAACAAGTAAAATTTCTTCTAAATAATACACGATCAAAGGACGAAGACGTGTATAACGACTTGGTAATATATACCCTCGAGTCGAATAATGGCTACGCTCGAAGAATATTGAATAAAGCGGCGTAGTACCCCATCGAAAATTCAACTCAAATTATTCGTTATCGCTAATGTTTTATGGATGAATAAACAAGCATTAGAACCTCTTATTACTGAACATTTCGAATATTAGTGACCATGTTGATATATTCGGTTCATGCGAGCTTTATTGATTTCATCGTGATATTACCATTAAGTCATCGTATTTGTTTTGTCAATATCCGTTGTCGTGTGTATTAAGTAATTACGTGTGCGCGGTAGAGGCATTCCTACTATTAGTGGCATTATGATATTATGGCATTATGGTATTAATGGGTCACCATTACCGAAAACAGGGTGACTTACGTTAACAAGTCCCCAACTTTTACCTGCATTAAAATAAATAATTATGTAAGTAATAATAAATAATTTAATATGGTCTGGCTTCAACCCATTAATGGCCACCTAGATAACCTGGCTAGTCTAGAGCACACTTTTTCATGCTGTTTCGTAACTCAGAATAGACTCAGAATAGACTCAGAGGACTCAGAGAGGGACTTTACTGTTCAATCTAGACAATCTAGACATTATCTTCGGCCTATGGTAATACTGAAAACTCAACTGCTAACAAAGTACCTATGATGAGTACTGAATAATAATGATAAAAAATGTCCGTCTACAAATATACTTAATTAAACTATTACTTCAATTTTTTTAACTTTATTTTTTCCCACTATCCCCTATGAGAATCTTCTTACACACCCAATCTTCGGTTACAAACTTCGATAATGTTATTTTAATATTGAAGTAAAAAATTATCAAATTATACGTAGCAAAAGCATTTTTAAATAGGTATGGCGTCTATTTGTTTTCAATCAACAAATAAACACTAAGGAATAAATTAAAACGTTCGAATTAAAATTGCCAATCGTGAGCAGAAGCCGTTGTAAAATAAATACACGGAGAGGGTAACTCACGATACAAAAAGACAGCCTGGGAGCTGACGCTAAGTGAATAACTTTCATGGTATTAGCATAAACTGAACATTAACGGCATGTCGTAAGTCAGTGGTGAGACGCGATGTCTTACGTTACAATCCACGAATGCGTTATTGTTAAGCGATGTCCTACGTGAACAACGAAAACGACGCGACGCGACGTTGCGAACGCGACGATCGCGATCAAATCGTGTTAATCTAATTAGATATTAGACAAACTGTAAATTTTTAACCATCTACCAATTTGGTCATTGCAGTACCTAATCTATAATAAGATTAAATTCCTATAGTAATAGCAAAATTATTAATTTTCTTACGTCGCTTATCGCTTAAGCCCGCATATTGAGAAAATGTAGGGCTTGCTGTAAATGAATGAAAAAATCGTGCTGATCAAATGCACCCTTTTCTGTAGTATCATAATTAATGCGCCAACCAGATTATTCTTGAAGAGAGAAAAAAGTGTTAATTAAATAATTCTTTACACAGGTGTTTTCTAACTAGGTAATTGCTTTCTTTCTTCCTTCTTGATTCCTCTGAAATGCATCGATCTCGCCTTAGGCATTACTGCTATCCTTATTTGTTATTTAATATTACTACGTACTTTTAAAATAATCTTTAAGTTTCCGTAGCAGGCCAGAAGAAAAATGATTTAACTAGTAACAATTTTTAGATTGGATATAATATAAAGATTGGAAAAAGTCCTGACCTGACCTGAGGCTATCTTGTCATGTGCTGCCTAAACCGTTGAAGTTATACGAGGATGATGTACCATAATGATTGTTTTAAATAGTCCTTAATCAAAGTCTGCGATGGCAAAACCTTTTATGTGAAAGCCACTATATCAATAGTCGTTTTCTATCTCTCACGCGGACAAAGGTGTCAGTGAAGACTAATATTTAATACCTATAGAAGTTCCTAGGGAATTTCGAATTAACCATAATACAAAAATGCTCAGATAAAATAATTTCAAACACATCCATTATAACGCGAGCACACGTGCGAGCATTACAGAATTCACACCGGTTCATAAGACGAGTTCATTGCGAAGGAACGCCAAAAACCCCAAGTATTCCCCACGTCGCCGTCGCACGCTGACTCGATGAGATCGTGTGGCGCGCGTTAAATGAACCAAAAAAATTCCCGCTGATCGAATACTCTCTCCACCCTCATTTCTGGCATGACTGTGTGAATATGAAATGCTATAACCGGATTGTTTAATAAACGCCATGTAATTGTGGCAGTTGTGATGTTATTTATTGTTGGTTTATTCGTGTTTAAGACGGCACGAGTGGTTTCCTTTTTACGAATACGAGTATTTGCCGGCGCGTGGCGCGGAATGGTTTGTTATAACTTTTGTGGTACTTTCGGTGTAGATGGAAATATTATTTGTAATTGAAACGGAATTCTGACGGATTGTTGGTTAAGTGATGATTTTACCGTGGATTTATTTGGTTATTTCCCAGCAATGTTCAACGTCTTTTAATCCACGAACGGTAAACACCTAGTTCAAAACTAAAAAAACCCTTGTATTGAGGAAACTGAAGTGAGTATAAATTTATTGTTGGAAAGTAGTTAATATAGCCACAATACCGCTTACCGCTGTAGGATTTTCCTTATTCCATATAAGCCAATCCTGAGATTGCTTTTAAGCCATTTTGGTCATGATTTGGTCATGCATACTCATGATGAGCCCTTGACCTCTGCAAATATTCAAGACAGAAACATTCAGGCTTTTTGAAATTGATGATATTTGGGCTAATAAAGACATACCTACCTACTTACAGGTCAAGCTCGGCTGTTTTCCCGCATTACTCGCCCAAGACAGCGATGGAAGATATGACTCGCCGGCGGTGTGAACAGTCAGCGAGTACTCGCTGGCATATGTGTCTCTTTTGTTTACACGGAATGTCATATCTTTTGTATTGTCTTACAACGATCTTTTGGCGTGTGGGTGACAGAGACAGCGTCTTACAGGTAAGGTAAGCTGTAAGGCACCGTCTCTGCCACCCAAGCGCTAAAAGATCTTTGTACGTGTCTTGAGCGAGTAAATAGCCGACATGCACTCGCCGACTCGACCGCGGTGGAACATCTGCCTAAGTGTGTTAAAAACTGAAACACGAAAGTAATGATGTAGAAATGGCGGGGTAGGAACTTGCTACATTGAAGACCGTGTTAACGTCAAAACGGTAATAACCTTATGTTAGTGCGACTAAGTATTCAACATGTTTCAGTTCTAGTGAAACAGGCGAAACAAACATTTCATTTTTACGTTGAGTCACGAAATAATGAAACATTGTTGAATTATGCAAAGATATGGCTGAGTATGATATAGAAGATGAATGTCACGAACAAGATTATGTTTAGATAATACTTCACCTAACACAATTTGTCTTAGTTTATTTAGGAATGTCTTTTGGTTCCTTTTCTACATTACTCTAATAAAACAATAATAAAGCAAAATAAAAAGTATTTCACAGAAGCATATGTTTACAAATTCAATCAGAATATCATAATTTCATAAATGCATTTTATCATAATGTAATCACAGGTACACTGTTAATACAGTTTTTAGTTACAGAAAAAAATACAACACTAAAAATTACAATAAATATACGACCACAACATCTGCAGAACATTTTAGAAATTAAACTCTATGAACATTTTTACTTTCTTTTTTACATTACTTTAAAATAGAGCGATTATGAAGCTCTTAACAAAATGAAGCAATTTTATAAACATCTTGAAAATATATTTGAACTACGTATTTCCCAAGACGGTTAAAAGATCAAACAGAGTAAGATAACATTTACACTCCACAAATATTTCAAGCCAGAACCTTTATAATGTAAATTAAACAAACCAGATTCTTGAAGTTAATTCTGAAAAACATATATTTTTTCAAAATGAAACCCATTGACGACAAAGAAGAATTTTCAAATACCAACGAAAATATATTCGTCTCTCATTACCTATTCTGCTTAACTGTACATTTTATTAACGTCATTAAAGCACTTTTGTTACACAATAAATTTAATCTATGAGATTACTTTGCGAATGCTCCAATTAATATTAAAGATATCTGATAGTCCCACAGGCAATTCTCAAAGTTGCCAGTCATTATGAAGGGTACTCGCGTACAAATTATTTATAACCCGATGATTTCGTGATGAGTTTTAATTAACGCTCTCCTGTTGATTGTACTCTCCGTATTTTGCTTAGAAGAGATGAAATAGTTCTTTCATCTCTTTCATTTCTAGTAGAACTATTTCATTTTGTCATACATTCAATGTCCGCGATGATAGAAGTTTAAGATCGCTTACAATTATATGTGAGTAAGTACTTAATCCAATTACCAATCCGCATTGGAGCAGCGTGGTGGAGTATGCTCTAGGCCTCCTCAGTAATGAGGAGAGACCCGTGCTCAGTAGTGGGCCATTAGTGGGTTGTAGCTTAGCTTAGCTTTTTAAGTACTTAATCCATAACTAATGTATTTAATCCATCTTCACCAATCTGCACTCGATTCAGTACGCTGATAAGCTTGGTCAGCTAAGGGGATATAATAATTATCTGATCCTTGAAGTGGGCCAGTAATAAGTTAAAGTCTGTTTCTACTACTACCATTTTTTTAGTTACGCATTATATGAGATACTTAATATTATATTAATTTTTTAGGCAGTTATTTAGCACTTATCGGTATTTAGCAAGGGAACAGAAGCGATACCAACCTAAAAGAAAACGCAAAATCAATCAGTTTCTACTGAGATACAGCATCGCAAACGAAACTCGTTCGAACATTTCACAGTAACTATTACTATTACTTAGCTTGCTCGTATTACTCGTATATAGGCTGAGAATACAATGTAATGAAATCTCACTCGCTGTTACGTTAAAGGATAACATCATGAAGAAACTCGCATGCTGAAGAGTTCGCAAAAACTAAAAGTATGAAGTCCACCAATCCTCACTTGGCCAGCGTGGTGGACTATGGCCTTAATCTTCTCATTCAGAGAAGCTCAGCAGACGGACACCTTGTGGGTTGCGATGATTTGTGATGAAATTCAGAATAGGACAGGTATTATTATATCTTTCAAGATATTATGTACTAATTATAAAATTATTAATTCTAGATAAGTAGTATTATAGAATAGGTTTAACATTATTCAAATCTTTAATGTAAATTTCTATGAAATAATTTTGTGCATTCTCGTTTTCCGTAGAATACCTTTATTAAAATAATTGTTGTGGTAATAATTACGGTATGGAGTTAAGTTATTAATTTTGATAAATTTCAACTGGCCATGATTTTACTAATTAGATCTGTAATACAAAGGGCATTTTATACCTTTTAAAAATATATTAACATCATTGCCTGTTAAACAAACAACTTTATGTTATGAAACTAGTACGGGTCCCCAAATTTCTTCTCAAATGTCTCCTATATATACACACGTACAGACACAAATCAGTAACAGTTTTAAATAGATACGCTCATGTAATTTGAAAATAACAGTTGTTTGCAGGATTCGAACTAGTCCTTTGTTAGAGTCCAGCAATTAATTAATCTTAAGATCGAACTTTTTTTATGGATCTGGTAGCAAACAAGCAAGCAAGCACCACCCTTACGCTGCCGCCCATGGTAACTGTGACCGACTTAGAACAAGACTCAATTTAGGAACTGAGGTGGTTAGTCCAGTGAGATAGTGTGATAGAATATTAGTTGATTCGTTTGTTAATAAGTGTGAGGACAGGGACTGTTAGGCACTTCTCAAACAACGCTATTTATGAGCTACGCGACTGCAACGCAATCCAAAATTTGTATGTATTTGACACTTTTCATAGAATTTTGGGATTGCGTCGCAATCGCGTAGCTAATAAATAGCGTAATGTGAGAAGTGCCTTATTGATATTTAGTCCTGTAAGTTAATGTTAGTAATTTTCCAGTTAGTAATTGTTAGTATGAGTCTCGTTCCAATCCGGAGACCTCACCGTAGCATGAATATCAGTACCAGATGATTAAACAGTTTCAACTCGAGCATTTAGCTTGATTTATCGTTCCTACCATTTCCCTTGACGGACGAGCCTGTGTATTGCAGTACTTTACGAAGAGTTCCGCTTCGCTTGCATCATAGGACACTGTATGTCATAACAATGCTGCAAAGTAAAAAAATACGAGTAACTTTTTATGGATTTATAATATCAAATGAGCATGCAGCACAATCCTGCGGCTGCCGCCCATGACAACTTTAACCGACAGAATAGCCCTTGAACCGAGACCAGGATGCTAGGTAGCAGACGGCTATTTATAAGGAATGTTAATTTATCGGTTTCTCAGTATAGAATATATACGAGAATTGTTAGTGACTGACTAGAGATAGTTTGTCCATAGTATTAGTATTGTTAGTAACTTCTATGTCCAAATACAAAAATTATACCATATCTGTGCTCCGTTGCAACGTGAAAGAAGGACAAACAAACAAACATACTTTTACATCTATTCTTAGGATGTATTTAGATATCTAGTCAGTGTCAGTGACTGGTGGTTTTGATATAAATATCAAGGCAATGATACTTACCTACCTCAGTACTTCTTTGTCTACAATATAACACATAATTTTCTAGTCAAAAGGTAAAATTTATTGTGATTACAGAGAACGATCTCGTTTAATACCATACTGTTATAAATTCGCCGGACTCAAGACAAAATGAAAAATTGAACGCGCAGTTTATCATGGTTATTTATTTTCATTTGTACAGGTCTCTGTGTACTATTAATAATTGGATGAGCAGGTGAATGTTCTGTTATTTTTTATCTGCCGTCTGTTCTAGCATCTGTGTTTACTCTCTTCAATATTTTTGTTTGTGAACCTATGTGCTTTAAATAAACTTTGTGCTCAATCATATTCGATGCATGAAGACTGTAGATCTGTTATCTTTAGAGAACTTTTTTTTTTATATACGCTTCACACTCAAAGCCCTACACTAGGATTCCCTGTGTCGTGGGTACCTTGGACAACACACAAGACAAGGACACACACCCAGACCGAGAACGGAAATTTAAACTCATCATTCAAATTGCCGCCTCGCTGGGAATCGAACCCAGGACCCTCGGAACAGCGATCGGCGTGTTAACCATTGCGCCATTCGGATCGTTTGCTTTGTTTTGCGTGACGCGTGGTTAAACCTTGATAGGCAGGCAAAATTTCTAAAAGTAATATTTTGGACTTCTGTTGTGTTAGCTCTATGTAGACACTTCATTATCTTTTTAAACCAGTTACGTGATAGATTATTTAAAGGTTCACTGACATATTGTTAACCTACTAGTACCTTAGATAAATAAATATTTTCAACATTCATTAATACAATATCGTTCTTAATAATATTTATTGGTTTCTAGTTTCTACTAAGGTTTAAAATTCTGCATAGTAATCTTTAGTTCTGCATCAAGTTCCCATGCCTATCCTTTATAACTGATAATCCTGTTCTGTAAACTTGAACGTATGGTAAATATTTATGTGTCGGAAAACTTTGCGCTGTCTGATCCTAATCGTAAGCCGCTTAGCAGTTCCGAAGAACAAGAAAAGAAGCATCCAACTATCGCCGGAACATCATGAATTTCTAATGACTTCGCCGTTATACGTTAAAAATACGATCCATTATTTATTTCGAAGGTAATGTATTGCCGTTACAAGCGGCTGTATCTATTATGCACACGGTCATGAAAAACTTTGTAAATAAATAACAGCACAGAGACAACTTGGGGGATTCAAAAAATGGAAATGACAGCGCAGGCCTCGCGCGGTCTCCACCTTCTGTTTTGCGAAATTCGGCAATATTTAATTTTGCAGGCTTTGAATTTTGTTTTTCAAATATTTGGCTATGGCCAAAGAACCTTTTTTGACACAACTATCTCAGTCTTCAAGGGTAGCAACGCATCGGTGATTGAATTGGGACAAGTTTGACTCTAAGTGACCGTGATTAACTGAACTACTAACAGGACTAACGATCCTAGGCATCATTTGAGTCTTGTTATAGGTCGATCACAGTTATCATTGGCGGCAGCGAAAGGGTGAGGCTGCATCGTCGTTAGCAGGCTTAATGCCTTAAAATAGTAGGTATAGATAAAAATGTAAGTAACTGACGAAAGAGCTAAAGCCCCTTGTGGTAAGTGGTCACCATCGCCTATGTATATCAGTACACAAAGGCATCATCAAATACCAAATAAATAGAAGAGAAGAAAGATATAAGTTGTTAAAATGCTTTGAATTTTGTTTGATAATAACCATAATTTGGTACACTGCGTTTCTTTCGTCTTATGGTGCGTACAGACTATGTAACAAAACATGTTATAAAACAAAGTTAAATAACATGTTTTATAAACGTGGACGATATGTGTTACAAAAACTTCTCTTGGTCTTGTTATATGATTCATTGTTATACAACATTGTTACGTAGATAGTGTGGACGTGTTATATAACAGAAGTTATAAAACATGTTACTAAATCTGAACGCACCCTTAGGTTAACAGAAACTACGAAATGAAATAATAAGTAGATAATTATTGTAATGCTGGATATTTTGTTTGACATAATAGTAAAAATGCGCGCCTGAGAGTTCTCAATGATGTTTTCAAAGATGTGTGAAATCTACTGCTGCATAAAGTCAGCTTGAACAAATATGGCTTGTATCCCTCAAAGAATGACCTGAACTCTAATGATGATAATAATTATGTAAAATGCTTGTATAATATATTTCATACTACACTCAATATTACTACGATATATTCACGTAAACATTTTTAACCAGTATGGAATATCGTTATTAAAAATGTTTCACAATATTTTGTGAGCAGATATTTGGTTTTACTCTCACGATTGTAATCAATAAGCATTCCACGTTTATTGCTGCGCATATTTTTATACACGAACAATGGACATAATATTTAATGCACCTTCTACTTTTGTGGTATGTGTTTATAACAGACTTCAAAAAAGAAGGAGGTTCTCAGTTCGACTGTATTCTTTCTTTTTAAGTTCATTTGAAATGAAACATTATTTTAATTCAATGCATATAAAAAGTATCAATTTTTTAAAAACTTCATTTGGTAGGTGTAGTTTCTGCATACGAAGTAAATAGTCAATTTTTTTCATTTATACAAACTTATTAATCACAATACAACCACTCATATCGAAAACTAAAGTTTTGATTGACACTTAAATTACTATAAAGTCCTAAAATAACAGAACAGAATATCTAATGCGCCTAATGCCTTTACTAAAGTTTTATTTAAATCAAAGTTATATTTCTTGGAAGACTTTTGTGGAAGTCACGTAAAAGTCGCCGAAGCTTGTCACGTGCATTGGCGAGCATACACGAATTATTTGTTTACTACTTGTGCTCAAAATACTAGAAAATTCACGTTTGAAATTCAACCTTTTTACATCCACAGACTTCAAATTTTAATGTTATGATAAGTTGATTTAAGCGAAGTTAATTAGTCACACAAATTAATAAATTACAAGTTTAAAATGACTGTAAAGTCAAAACTAGAAGTTTAATAATGGAATTTGGAATTACTTCAACCAATTTAATCTTAAGGATCATGTCTCATCGCAAATTGTATGTTAATTTAGTGGAACAGGTCTGCAAGATATTCGGGGACAGTGGGAACCGCCTGTGGTGACATCTCGGACGTAGAACTCGCAAACTTGATTATTAGAGGAGGACGTCGCAGACACTGTTTTGAATTACTGTCATAGTTCTGAATTAAAGTTCTACGAATTTCCGTTCGCTGATGTAGTCTTGAGTGCATCGAAATTAAGTTTCAGTTTGTGAGGTCGGAACGTTCTGTCGAGGAAAAATTTGTTGATGATTCGGTTTCTAAACAACTTTGGTGACCTTTATAACATTTTAATAAATGATGGATTTTCGTTAATGTATAATTTTACTTGTTTCTTGTCAGCAATCATTTACAAAGTTTCCTAGATATTTTTGGTAAATAGACATTAATAATTGATCTTTTTCATTTACGCACTAAAGTTATAGCTGTAAAGTCTTCAATATTTGGGGGTATTGTTTTGTTGGATTTAATGATAATATGCTGAAGAAATCGGTACACCCTAGAGTTCTCCATGATGTTTCCAACGATATGCACTGTTCATCTAACTACACCTGGTCAACCTGTCCACAACCCGTCAGAGGAACCTAGAGCCTAGAGCTCAGATATAGGACAGTTACAATTTCCAACAAGCTTTCCGGAAGACCTTGAAAATATATAAGATCAGCAGTTATTACTAGCACAACTTTTAGCCAGATTTTTCCACGTTAAACTTCTTAAAAAGCAATATATTTCACTAACCCTACTTAAAAATTCAATTCAAAGATTTCCCAGTGGTTCTATTACAACACAACTTGAATGAGCCCCGTTCATTATCGCGATAGCTCTTAAAGACCTCGTTGACATTTCTCTCACGGCCGAAGACCACTCCCCTAATGAATGCAAATTTAATCAAGTTATAGTAAAAAAGATATTAGAAATTGTAATCTGATAACAATTATCTTGTAAGGCACTTCTCTCATTACGCTATTTATTAGCTACGCGACTGCGACGCAATCCCAAAATTCTATGTATCTGACACTTTTGACTGACAGGAGTCGCATCGTAGACGCGTCTCCTGTCAGTGAAAAGTGTCAGACACATACAAATTTTGGATTGCGTTGCAGTCTCGTAGTTCATAAATAGCGTTGTGTGAGAAGTGCCTAATACATCCTTTTAAACTGAAAGATATACTAAGGATTTGTCAAAGTATAGCATAGCGATGACGAAGTTTGAAAAAATTAAAATTAAAATTATTTTCATCATGCGAAACGAATGACTATTTAAAATATGATTTTATACCTTACATAGTTTGTATCTTGCAGGATGACTTTAGTGAAAATTATTTTTTGTAAATGAATAATGCAAATTCAATATCAATTGTACTAAGCGTAGCTTCAAGACAGTTTTGTAAAGATAACAGAGAATTAAATCCAACATTCACACACAGCAAGTCTCGTTACGTGTTGCTCCTTGTTAACATCCAACTTTGCTCGTTATGTTCCCGTGAACTCCACAATGATTTCGGTACTCCGAAAATGCATCCGAAATAAGTCTCTAAAAAGTTGGGTTTCTATTTTTTCGGAAATTCATAATGAAGTACGTTCGAGTGAGCGTTCAAGTGCTATGGGAATTTATGTGGATTTATTTAGGAAAATAAGATCCCAAAATTAATGGAATCTCGGCCAGTAAGGTATGGTTATCAAAATAAGGAAACTCCAATACCTGTTTCGGCTGTATTTTTTTTATTGTTTTTTTTTAAGAAAATAAACCGAGATAAACAAATTAATATTCCAAAAATCAATGTCTAGGGGTCTATTGTGCTAATAATTACCAGAATAATATTTTTTTTATATTTATAATTTACCTTATGAAAATGACGTTACTATCTTATTTGTATAACGCCAAAGTATTATTTGTTGCATTCAAAAGTATTTTTCAAGTTTGTTTATTTTTGTAACGAAAGTTTCAAATATGTTTGCATTGACAAATCTATTTTCATGTTTCTCAATGTAACCAGAAGAGAAACACATCCTGCAGATGCCGAAGTACAAATTGCTGTATTCATATTGTATTGAGAAGAATTTCGCTTCGCTCGTTGTTGAATGGAAGCTTGGCTATCGAAACTTGCAAAAAGAGTGATGCAGTCATTCGTCTCGATCGAGAATTTCATTTGTTGGACCGCGGGTAAAACTTCTGTCGCCCGAATCTATAGACGACTACAGAATCGAAATTGAGTTTGTTGTTTGCATTGATTGGTTTTGAGCAAGAGAGCCGGTACTTTCTTTTGACGGCCCTGTAGCCTAGTTGGTAGCGACCCTGCCTGCGACGCGAGGGGTCCCGGGTTCGATTCCCGGCCGGGGCAGATATTTATGTGGCAGATAAATATTTGTACTCGGGTCATGGGTGTAATTGTAATGTGTTTTATGTTTAGTCCATGCCACCCGCGACACTGGTAATAACCTATTGCGGGGGTATGAGTGTGTTAGCGTTTATTATTATTATTTTATTATTTCTTCTCTGACTTGATAGCCAATTCTTTCTTTATGTTTTTGAATAGCAACGCATCTCTTGTGTGATATTATTGTCCAGAGGTGACGATGTCTACTTGCTATGAATAAACAGTTTTTTTTTAATTTTCAGTATAACAATATTAAATGAAGTTCGAAAAGTTGAATGTTAAATACAAATAAACGAATTCCGACGAATGAAATGTTTCAGAACAAAAATTCATATCCTAACTACAATTAAAAAAAAGAAAAACCTGATATTGATATATTTGCAATAAACATAATCTGATTGATGATATTTGAGCTTTGCTCGGTATTTATTCTGGTAAATCATGTTATTTGTGAGTTGTATTTAGATACGCATTACATGGGGATAAAATATGTACGATCAAATAATATTTTTCAATTTTGCCGACCAAATGTAATATGAACTTGAAAGAATAATCGGACTGGAGTAAACTGGGCTCTAACTGGTGTCTTCTGGTTTGGGAACCACCCGATTTCCCACCTGAGCTGTTAAGACTTTGTTGGTGTTGAACATAATGCTGACAACCAGGACTTTTTTTTATGGAATTAAGATAGCAAACGAGCTTGCAGCACCACCTTCCGCTGCCGCCCATAACAACTGTGACCGACCCAGAACTAGACTCAATGAGTCTCGTTCTAATTCGGTCACAAATGCGATGCTACCCCTGAGGACTGAGATGGTCGCCTCTAAAAAAGTGTAACCGGCTTATGGCTTAACGTGCCCTCCGGAGCACTTTATTTAATACAACAACAAACAACAAAATTATTTTATAAATTATATTGTATTATAATTAATTTAATTACAAGGAAAATCTTTCAATAATTGAATTTCAACTAAAATTAATTACGTATAGTATCTACTTCATTAATTATAACCGTTCACATAATTCAGTTAGCAATTCGAACATCATTGTGATAGGACTTACGCAATTAGTGCACTGTTCTACACTAATCCGATCTGATAACAACTATGATAATTAAAACCAGATTGTGAAATCTGATAGCGTGCCTAGACAAATAATATTATGGGTAGGTAAATCGTGTGAACTTAGAAAATAAAAATATCATTTGATTTGTTATGGTATTTTTTATGGTTTAGAAAATTAAATAAATTTTGAGTAGACTTAGCTTAAAAGTAGAGCATTTGAATAAGAATAGTTTAGTATATTAAATTTCATTTAAATCAACCTCTACCTACTGTTTTAAAACTTGAAAATTGAGTTATATAATAAAAATATGCAATGCAATGTATCAATTACTCTAATAATCGAGAAATAAGATTAATTATCATCATAAACATAACCAAACCATATTTTAATAATACCATGCAACTACAAACTTACAAAGTAAGTCATACGATTGAATTAATTGCGTCTCGAACATAAACACGAGGTTAACGAAATTAATAGATTACAATCAACAAACTGTGGCTATAACTCAGCGGAAGCCAAACACAGAAGCCTTGGTTATGGTAATGTGAAAACTTTGCAGAGCTGGCTCCCGCTGACGATCGTACCGTTCGATCTATCGCTCTGTCCACTTCTAATATTTAAGGTCGAAAAGAGAAAGATAATATTATTAAAGTGTGAAATAAAAGCTTGTTGCAACCATCCAAAGGCAATAATAATAAGTCTGATAAAAGGAGAAATTGTAATTAAAAGGAGAATTGGATTCATAGAGGTAAAAACATAAAGTGTTCCATTATTGATGTAATTAAGTAGTACGAGTAGTACCTACTTGGGTAGTAATACTTTATATTAGTAACAGAAGTTGAATGCAACTATTAAAATTATTAAAATGATTTTAATTTTTTTAAAAGATCTTGAGTTATCGACACTAATTTTATAGGATTTTTACTAAAAATCTATATTAAGTCTAATCAAGTGAACGAGATTTGCTCGAACGATCTGGTTCATTAAGACGTTTAATTTAAAAGACAGAGTGAGCACAATAAATTTACCGAACTTATTACGGACGGAGAAAAGAAAGTTACAAATGAAGATAATTTAAAGGAACACGAAGTAAAAAATTCAAGTAGAAAACGTCATCAACATTATACTTCCGGAATTGTGTGGACAGCCCGCTTAATATTTAATAATAATGATTTTGTCAGTTATTTAGAATTGTAGTGTATTATCGTAAGCCTATGAATGATACTTCAGCCATCCAGAGATTCACTTGAAGATAAGCGTTCTCCAATCGGCGCAACTTTGATTTGATATATTTTTTCCTGCTTAGATAACATCGAATACCGCTTTGCGTGAATTCTTCAAATTCTTATTCGTTTACTTCTACTAGCTACCGAAATGAAAAAAGTTGATTAGGTATAAATTCCTGTGATTATTATTTTTTTTAATAATTTATACACACATACAGTTTAAAAAATTTACATTGAAGTAAAAAAAATAATTTATTTAATTTTAATTTATTTTTAATTTATTTATTTCAATTAATTTTAAATCTCATAATAAATTTACATTTTTTTTCTATTTTTACACTAACCGTTATTAACTTCACGGCAACAGTTTTATTAAGCACTGAAATGCTCGTGGATTCCGAGTTCCAAAAAACATGCAAGTAATCAATCTGTGAAAACTTTGACGCAAACGAAACTAAACGTTAATTTTGATTAAGTTTATTTCATCAGTGACAAAGGTCTACATATGCTCCATATAGTACATTAATCCGTAGAGGTACACTGCTCAGACTCATTAGGCGAAACAAAGTAGGTAACTCAATTAGTTGCTAGCGCCGCGCGGCCGAGCTTGGATTCCGTTCATTTTACGGCGATTGTTCCTGGATGCAGTTCGGACATGCTTTTATTTTAATTCTATTATCAAACGACCGTACCGTCCATATGATGTTAAGTAAAATCTTTAAGATAATAATCTAAGTCATTAAGGTAAATGTTACTCTAGAATTATTTTCATCCCGTTAATCTGTGAAAATATTAGGAATAAATTTTGTAACCTTCAGGATTAGTAGAGCAGCGATGATAGCCTAGTGCTATAGAATTCGGTCTCCTACATTGAGGGTCCGAGCTTGATTCACAAGGCACGCACTTTGGACTTATTGGGAGTTTTAAACGTTTTAAGCATTAAAATGCCACTCGCTATAACAATGAAGAAAAACAAAATAATATATGTAAGAAATTCTGCATGATGTAAAGATGATGCGGAAAAACAAATTCTCGAGTAAATCGATAAAACGAATAATAATATTATGCCCAAAATAATGGAAAGATAATGGAAAATACTAAGTCAAAGGGATGCCTATAACATACCTAGTATTAAAAAGATTTTAAATTTTCATATGTACAATGTACTTAGGTACCTACTGTTAAATAGTCCGTATAAACTGATTGTGTAAAATTTAAATAACACTGCTGTGTTACAGTCAAGTTTCATAATATCAAATCGTTAGACATAGTAAATATCGCTATTTATAGCCTTGTTTACTCATACAAATATTTTTGCTAAATGCACTTGCATTAACTTTAATGAGGCGAAATGCAATTCCGCTAAATGCAGTTAGAGTCTAACTCGATTACGGCCCAATTGACAACTAGCATATTATAATGGAATGCTCATCACCAACGGTTAAACTAATTTGAAATTCAAATTAAAGCTCTGAATGTAAATCGCTACAAAATGTTTCAAGGGTTGTGCTTAAATTTTAGTACGTAACGCTAATATATTTGATTAGGTAGCAGAGGAGTCTTGTGAGCAGTGACAATCCTGTTTTAAATTTCTAAATTATTTTAGAAGTTTATAAGAGCAATGAGTTCTAATTTATTCTGTAAAATTTTATCCTGAGTGCAATAAATAAATTATGGATGTTTTGGGAATTTCATTTAAATTATTTATTTTCATTTATTATAATACTTCTATTACTACCAGTTCAATTATTCTTTGACAACTGAAATGTGCACGATTTGTTTTAGTTAATTGAATTTATTGAATGAATTAACTTTTACTTACTTTTATGTTTTGGTGATAATTAAGTTTTAAATTTGTACACCATAAACTGGCTAAGTTTATTGACATCTGACGTTATTACAACCTATAATAAAATCCATCAACCTATACTTATAACTAAAATGCTTCTTATTATGCACTGTAATTTGCATAACTGCAAAGAACTCGCTAAATGTTACTCAAAAGACCTTACCCATCTGAATGATCGTGGAAGCTTCAAAGAGATTACTCTTTACAATGAAAACCGCAGCAACACATACAGCGCGAGCATCGATTGAGCTAAACACGCCGAGTATCACGCGAAGCTGGAAAGGAGCCAATCAATAGGCTGCTTTTATGTAAAAGCACTTTAATGAAGGAAATTGTTAAGCGGATATTGAAGAAATACTTTCTAAAGGAAATACTTTATAGGTTCGATGGTTTTATGTTTACTTTTTATTCTTTCGCAGTCGATGGTTCTGTAGAACTAATGATTAAGAAAACATCAAAGATAAAAAACTTAAGATGAATAAAAGAACTACACATTTTAGGATACTTATATTTTTTAGTTTGCATCAGTTCATTTTTGATGTTATCTCCTTTTTGTTGTTGGAACATTTAGTGGCGTTTTATTCATTCATTCAAAACTAACGATGCGTGATGGATTTAATCTTGATGACGAAAATTAAACGCAGGGAGCTCCAAGTCCAAAGCCTTAAGCATATAAGATCTACAATAGACACAACATTATTTCGCATACACTCTGAAGTCCACAAGTACACATTTGAATGGAAACCACAGCAACACAGTGAATGTGAGCGGCCGGGCTAAACACGACTGTAGCGGGCTCTAATGAGGAACTATACAAAGCTGGACGGGGTCCAATCAATACCCTATTTCGGATATGTACTGGCATGTAGGCAATGATTCTTGGTGGCAAGTTAATTGACGATTGTGTATTGTTTACTAAGAACATAGCTCGGCATCTTCAAATTGTATATGTCTGTCTTAAACATACCTATCCTATTTACTTTTATATCTATAGCTTAGTTTTGTAAAGTTGACACAAGTATATTCTAGAGAATGTTATGATTAAATTTTATCGTAGGCAAATTGACAATTCGAACTTATTAAGGTTCGTTAAGAAAGTGTTTTTTTAAAGCAATAAAAAATATACCATAAACCAGCATACTTAAGTACTAAAACACTTAATTCAGGTTAGCGCAAACTGCATATTTTTTACCGTCATTGTCACAAGATACTATACCTATCTGGTTAAGTTGATATAGCTTGACTTGTCCAGCATCATTAGAAGTGTACTTAATCAATCACCCGTACGTAGGTATCCTCGCCTTAACACCCAGTGTCCGGCAGTAAGCCGCCTACAAAAAGGTCTTACCGCCTGTCAACGACGTTGTTTCATTAACCTCACAGTCATCTTCAATACAATCATAAGATGATACGCATTTTGTATCGAAGACTAAAATTACAGAAACAATTGACATCCATTCGTGGGTTACCATGACATTGTGTCGTTTCATGTATCGAAGGACTGGAGTAGATATACTTAATGCAGCTACAATTCAAGTTGGTTTAGGATTTTGTAGGAGTTGGCATTTTTTCTTTTGGGATCACTTCATTTTAATTTCATAAGCGATAGCGTTGTTTGAGTTTCAAAATGTTTGGGAAAATCAACTTGGTTCGAAAATGTGGGAGCCTTCAATAGGAGAGTGAATAGGCTTTATCTAAGTTAATGCGCTCAACATTAAGGACTTCATCACCACTTACTATCATGGTGTAGGTGGGATCATTGTCAAGCTAACTGACTTATCGGACCCCGTATCTGTTGAAATAACTTCAAATCATATGAATAATTCTAGTCAATTCGAGTTTAATTTCTCTCTCTAAACCTTACACTTCCATAAAACAAAACCAATTGAAACTTACAGTCAACTTTTAATCGAGCGTCAAATATTTCGTTCCATCTGCGACATTAACATTCCTTATGGCGTCTGGATCAAATAAGCTAGTCCAGAATGAAGAGAAATGGCATATTTCTCGTGCCGTCTTGAGATTGTCCTGGCGAGATGACTCGGTCGGGGGCAACGACCTGGCGCCCGTTGACAGCCGCTAAGACCCTTTTTGTTTGCGGATTAACGCCATCGGACCTTAGCAGTGAACCGATTTATTATGCCCTGAATGAAGGTAGATTCTGCAATGAGTCATCGTAAATTCCCGGACGTTTTCGGTTGTGCTTCTTATGGAGCGTCTGGGAAAATTGTTAGTGTGAGGAAAGGGCGACGTTTAGTACACAATATTTATTATTGAAAACTACGTTTTATGGGGAGTTATTGTAACGTTACATTTTATTTATTGTTTATTGTATGGGTATTGAGTGATATTCACATAATTATTATGATATTTTGTATTTTATGTTTTATTTTTGGCATTTCATCAGGAGCTCGTCTGATGTTAGCTTTTCAGGTCATAATTTATTTTTAATTACATTCCTCATATTAGGTATATTTTTGTAAATAATACGAAAATTAACTGGTTTAACAACAACAAAATCCTCTTTATTGTACACCAAAACGTTTTACATGATCACATTATCACACATAGATGAGAAAAACAGGCGGTCTTATCACTAAATAGCAATCTCTTCCAGACAACCAATTAAGCAGAATATTTAACTACTTAATACGTGAATACTTAACTTACTTTTATATTATAAAATAGGGTGATTCCTCGTGGTCCAACTGTGACGTCATAGTTGGACTAAATAGACCTATTCCTCGTGGTCCAACTGCAAAATAATTTTATGTTTTATGAATTGTTTTATATTTTATGAATTATTTTATAATATTTTTACTATAATTAGTAGTCCTACTCATTTTATCTACAAGGAATTATCTCCAGGGAACATAATCAGTTCAGTAAACAGGCGCATTACCATTCAAAATAAATCAGTAACAGGTTACAAAAATCCTCGTAACGATGACAAAGAAAAACAGGAGAGAAATCGGAATTGAACTCGCTTAATTTGCTTTGAGAATTGGAACAAACAATTCCCACAAATATACAAGCTTCATCCACTTAGAGAACCAGTCTCCTTTGTGCTTTATTGGGTTAAAATTGACGTTCGGTTATTCTAGGTTGTTCGTATAAAATACATTGAAGATTTACTTGGGATTTCATTTAAAATTTTGTTATTCTACTACCTAACCCGATAAAATATTTCGTTCTTTGTTTATAAAGGAAATTTCTGACAATGTGGTAAGGATTTAGAATACAAATCCCAAACTAATAATATTATACTAATAATCTAGTTGAGTAAGTATATTGTAGGACACTACGTAAAAAATAATAGAAGTTCATATTTTGTTAGGATTTTAATACTCCCTTAATTAGTGGATCTTGTGCTTGTTTGTCGACTATTTAGTTTTAAAATTATTCGGAAATTGAGTACTACAAACAGTCTAGCAATTAATGCCGTAATATTTTAAATTTAATAGGTACTAGTCAAGCTTTAATGACGAATATGAAATAGGCTTTAAACTGTGAACTTATTAGTCATAAATCAGCATTATTAAGACCAAAACCGTATACATAATAGGCTTGGTAATAAATTCAGTACCACTAAAGTCAGGGTATAAAATAGAAGAGTGTAACTTAAGACCTTTAAGAAGATCATTAAGACCCTTAAAACATTCATAATTTCATTTTATTAACTTGTAAACAAACAGTGGCAGCCAAGTACCTTAGGAGTCCTCCAAGCGCGGCGCCCTTGTGTTTGGGCTCTTCCCGCGACGGACTAAAGGCCCCATCGCTTGCCAGCGCCTTACAACGGTATGCGGTCACACATACCGTCGTCCTTCCCGGGGTTGCTGATGGACAGTTCGAGCTCCCACTCTGGCCGCCCACAACCCCGTAAGCCCCGTTTTAGTCGCCTCTTACGACAGGCAGGGGATACCGAAGCTCGTATTCTGGTCCCGAGCTACAGGCAGCCAAGTACCTAGTGTACCATCCATGAACCTTGTCCTAGCTTAAACACGCACTTCTAATTTTCAATGTTTATGAGCGAGTTAGAAATTAATTAAACTTGCTTTCCTATAGAAAAGAGATCGCGAAAGAACCTGTGCATCTGAGAATTATTTAAAATGTTCTCACAGGTGAGTGAAGTCTTTTAATCTATATATTTCTTACCTAAGGAAGTGCAACCTGTAACTGTGAGTGGAGAAAGAGAAAAAAAAGACTTCTTTGGAGTTTCTTGCCGCTTCTTCTTCCAAGACCACTCACCGTAGGAATTTTTTGAAGCAATGTCGTAAATTAACTTTCGAAAAGTGTTTGTAAAAACCTACATCGAAGAAATAAATTTTTTAATTTGAATTACCTATGTACAATGTACGAAATATTCGAACCCATCATAAACGTCATATTAACGGTATGATAATGATAAACATTTTCTCGTATTAGTTGAGTTACGATTTATAAGTATCACTTATCCTACTTCCTATCCTACTATCCTACTATCCTATCCTTCCTACTAATATTATAAATGCGAAAGTTTTAAGGGTGGGCTTATTCCGTATGTTTGTTTGTTGCTCTTTCACTCAAAACCTACTGAACGGATTTTCACGAAACTTTGCAGTAATATCGCTTAGACATCGGAATAACATAATTTATTAAAATTTATAGAGATTTTTGTAGGGACTGGTTTCCCGAAGCGAAGCGAGGGCGGATTTAAGTACTAGTATTGCATAAACGATAAAAGAAAGGAAAATGTTCAAAGATGCCTTAAAGAGTAGGTACTCTAAACGTTCGGGTTTAGTGTTAATCGTCCAATACTGTTTAATATTAATTATGTTAACATTCTCAAATTCTGATAGAATAACTGTCATCAACCCACGTGGGAGAAGCGTGGTTTAATATGCTCCGCTTTGCTATAAGGAAATCGTTAAGTAAAGTTGTTAACTTAGGCTTTAGGTTCTTTTTAGGACCCTTTTCTTTAGGATCTCTTTTATACGACTCTTCTTTACGACCCTTAGCCTCAAGGACCTATTCTTTAAGATGTTATGATTAATTTATGTAACAAGCAGTGACAGCCTCGTGGCGTTAACGAAGATTTACTGATCCTTAATCTCAAATTCTGCAGTCAGTCTTTTTCAAAGATATAATTGTGCGTATGAGAAAATGTTTCTTGTTTCAATGACGCTATAATATTGATAATGAATATGAATGAAGTATAATCACCGAACTTAAGTTCTCCCTATTCAAAAGTAGGTGAAGACTGGGAATCCAAATTTGGATAGCATAATAGCAATATACTTTATACTTCTGATCTCATTAGAGAATAGATAAGCCCAACAAAGCAGCAGACATAATAGATTTTAATATTATTACAGGTGATTGAATTTATGATGATAGTGATGTTAATGCTGATGATGTCGACGATGGTGTTATTAACAATGATGATGAATGATGACTACTTATATTCAATTAAGTAGAAATGAATGGTTTCTTTTTGCATACCTGAAAACTTTAGTATACTTATAACAAAGATGCATACCTACTCATTATGTACACCTAATATCAATGAAAGTTAATTGATTCATCGGATGCTGAATCACACTGAGTATCGAGGTGTGATACTCAATTAAAAATTATACCACTTCAGACAAATGGCTCTCGGGGAAAGTGGGACGAGGCTTTGTATGGCGGCCGCGTTTAGGCGTTTCGTAGGCTTTGCAGGAAAACAATTAAGCGTTTTGCTCGGGCTAAAAGTTGTATGGCTGTGCATTTGTCCACTTTGTCAGGTGTATAGGGGTCTTTGGAGGTATTTGGCGTAGACGAAAGTAAGTAGGCCACCGAATATGGGGGAGGAACTTTGCAAGTACCTAGTAATTTAATTTATTGATGATATTAAAACAACTAGAAAAGGATTGAACTGTGTATCTATATAAAAATTTTATATCTCGTTTTTTTAATATCACTTTGTTTTATGGTCTTTATTTTCAATTATTTACGTAGCACAATTATATCCACAATATATTCAGTCATTCATCTTTCCATTCCATTCATCCCTGCAATCCCGTCATTCAATCTATATAATCCAGCCTTGCTCACCACATCTTCTTTCACACTACAAATCATATTCATACTACAATCCACAACAGCTATGTTAAATTCTGTATCCCATGGTCGCAATATCAACATAATATTTCCTAAGCTAGCAGAAACATATACAATGTCTACAATCAAATAATCTCATAAAACACGTGCAAATCGCCACCATGGCTGACGTCACACCGCGCCGTAACGACCACTCCGTTTTCAATTACATGTAATTGTGGTCTGGACTGTTATTACGGCTGCGGCAATTTAGTACGGCGAACGTAAATTGCATTTGTTTTTTCACCGGCTGCCAGACGGTCTGATAGGTCGCCTATGAAAGAGACACTGGTGTTAGTGTTGTGCTTACACAAGTTATCTCGTTACAAATAACGGTCATGTGCATGCACTATTGTACGTTTAGAGTAGGGTTTAGAAGAAGTCGTAAAGGATGGATAATCTTTATAATTTTAGAGCTAACTTCACCACACTACATTCTATCAGCTGTAAACTCATAGTCCCAAGGAAATTATGGGTTTATACAAAAAATCACAAGGGCCTCCTTGGAACCTGCTTGGTCAAATTTACGACAGATTACTGTAAAGTGTTTTAATAGGTTTAAATAAAAGGAATACATTTATTACACTTATAACTAGTAACAAAGAGATTAAAGTAGGTAAAAAAGTAAGTAAGTAAAAAATAAAAAAATATATATTTCAACAATATAATTTTTTAATTTTTTAATACCCATGTGAATTATACGACTAGGCACCACAAAGAGTAAAAAGCCGCCGCAAGGTCAATTGAGCTATCACCGCGTCTGTCGCCTTTTCTCTTTATAGCCTCCGTTATGAAATTTTATTTACCCTTCTGACTTTTAGTTATTAAGGGCAAGCATCATCTAACATTTATACGTATAAGAATAATGCAACTAGTTTATGTCTGTACATAGGAGATATTAAAAAATATCACACTAAAACTAGCTTTTCAATAATATTTGATGCAGTTTTCGCAGTTGCATCTATTTTTGGAATTCTAACCTACAACATGCATTTAATTTTACAAGTAGCCTTCAGAATGGGTTCTTTCTACAAATCTATCTGCATAAGACCATTTTGTTACAGATATGGAGTAGATATGAATCCAAGACTTAGGTACTTGTCATAGTTTTTATGGGATTATAGTGTGAACCCTGTCTTTTACTTACATCTTACCAAAGAATTATATACGTTGATCTTACCTTCTCTTCTTCTCTTACAAGAAAGCTCACAGTAAAAAGTCAAGCAACCTTGCACTGCGTCCGTACCGGCCCCGTCAAAGAACTTTTCATTATTTCAAAGAGAGGCTTTTTATTAGACACGTTTATTGTAGTTCTTTACTCTAGAAAGTTCTCTAAACATTTCGTCATTTTGTTTTAATCTTGTAGCTACTTTATTTCTTACCGACAGTAAATTAGCGAACAGTCATTAGCAGCCTCGAGTATTTTCTTGCAATAATTAGTAGACTCTACTACTACAGTTATGTAAAAAGTCAATGATATTTGTTTTTTTATTATAAAGAACCAGCTTTTTCCCGCGGCTTTACCCTCCTGAAACATAAACTACGACCAAATACTATAAGGTCATGGACTACCCATGTGCCACATTTTATCGCTGTCTAATAAAAATAATATTCATGAGTTTCACGGCCCTTCCTCTCCTGTTTTGACCCTGTTAAGATATAATTACCCGGATAAAAATATTCTATGTCCTTGTCCTAGTCGCCAAATATCTCCATTCACAATTTAATCTAATTCGATTCAGCGGTTTAAGCGTGAAAAGCCGACTGAGATATAGATTACCTTCGTATTGTAAATTACTACATATTGCTAATTTTATTTTAAATAATATGAGGAACACGAGCATGTATCTTTACGATGCTTTCCTTCATCTAAATGCTTTTAAAATTGTGACACAAGACCTGAATCAAGCACTGAAATTATTATGGAAGACCATTATGATGAAAATGAATAGCACATAACTAACATTTATAAGCAACGTCAACGACCTTTAATTGAACACATGTTAATGGATCGTGCATTTAATAAAACGTAATTAGACACGCCAGCCACAGAGTCTGGCAAGTTTATTCGGCTGACGTCCAATGGCAGACCCTTGAAGAACCCATCGCTGATTTACGTTGCTAATCTCGAGAAAGTGCGAGAAAACTGTAGCCGAGGAGCGATAAGGGGAGCTCAATCGAGATTTTATCAAAAGAATCAAGTGGGCACTCGAGCATGGGGAGGGAAACTTATTTTCCCCCAAACTTTTCATCCCACCAGAGTGTATTTACCGAGAGTGGGCTACGAAATTATTTAAACTTAAATTCTAGCAAAGTTAAAGTGCTAATAACTCCACAGGCGCTGGACAAAACTTGGGCTTACTTTATCAAAGTTTAACGGGCAACATTTAATTTGCATATTTATTTACCCATGGTCCGTATCAGCTTCGTGTTGATAAAAATCGTCTCGCATGGGTTGGGGACGCGAAAATGTTTTACTAAAGCTTTTTTGCTTATATTTACATCGTAATACGGGAAGGGATCTGCGAAAATAGAGTACAAAGTTCTTCTATATAATTATCTACTAATGTATTTTTATTTGCAGTGACGAAATTTTACGTATGTGAAGGCAGTAAAATGTAGCGAACACTATCGATTAAAATAAATACAACTAAAATATATGTTAGTAACAATATTTTAAAATATCGTATAAATAAGTTTGATTACTTATGTTTCGCTAATTTAGAAATATTCATATTGCATCCAAAGTTTGTGTAACTTGAATTTTTTTCATTCCTTATTTTTATCTTTTCAACCCCAATAAATGGTTACTTCCTTGTTAAAATAAAATATTATCTCTGTACTAAATTGAATAAAAATCGGTTTAGTTATCTAACTGTGAAAGCCCAGTAGATAGCAGACAAGAGTTACTTTCGCACTTATAATTTTACTTCGATTGCCCCACATTACTCATAACCGAACTCATCCTATGTAAATTCTAATCTAAGGTAATCACTTATGCTCACAGTATCTACAAATGGATACATAGCAAACGTGTTTGTTGGCGATACAAACTCATCGCGTATTCCGCTCATAATCAACCTCTGGATACCGTTGCCCAAACTAAACTGATATGACGTCATATGTGTGTATAGAGTAATGAATGCTATACACAATTCAGTGTTTGGAATGTAGAATTTGTAATTTGTTCGGATTTTAAGGACCTTCTAATGATGGTACAGTAAATTTTGAGTACAAGACAGCCTCGAATTATACAGCATCTTATTGTGCTAGAGCCTGAATAAAACCGTCAGAATAGCTTCCTGAAACTTCAAAACGTGGAAACCTGATAAAAACTTTACTTTTGAAAGTCAGGACACAATCAATAACTTCCCACTTTTGGGCAGCGCGAAGTTAAAAAGGCAAAATTACGTTACGGAAATAACACGCTTACGTGAAGTAAGCGCATGATTTCCAATAAATTTTAGCCCTAACCCAGGAACCGTGGCGAGGCAGCTATGACAAACAAACTCCGGCCAGATTGAGTCGTGTCACGGGTCGTCATTATGCAAATTCGGTTGGGAATTTTAAATCGAGCCCTAGCACCTTATTTGATTAGGCCACTCAAATTGCTTCATCCGGGACGCTTGTCGGAATCCTTGCAGGGTTGTCAATTTAAGCCTTAATTATGTAGGCTGTGGGCGGAAGATACTACTATTTATATTAATGGTGGTAAATGAATTTGTTTTGGTTAAGAAGTATTACATTAATTAAATTATCCCCAAAAGTTGTAATACCTACATATTATTGAGTAACTTAAAAATTTTAATTGATTATAAAAAATATAAAGAATCCATACTAATATTATACATATGAAAGTGTGTTTGTTTGTTTGTGGCTCTTTCACGTCGCAACTTGGCTATTATATGATATAGTTTATGTGTGTAGAGATGGTTGGGAGGGTGGAGAGTGACGTAGGCTACTTTTTTCCGGGGAAAAGCATCTCATTCCCATGGGAAGATCGATGTTTTGATAGTTGCTAGATATTTAGTTCCGGATGCTGTTAATAGATGCCGTTAGTAAAATTCATTTGCAAGTTCTGAATCATGCTATCAAATACTACATGTATCGTTAATTTACTTAAGTCATAAATGAATATTATAACTTATCTTCCAATATAACATAACATCCTACGGAAGCGGGACCTACGCGGCTGTTACCTACGGGTCCCGAAGCGAAGCGCGGGCGGTTCTCTAGTGAAGTAAAATCTTATCAAAATTGCATTAAAGAAGGTAATTTAAACAACTAGCATATAGTACAATAAAAAAGCAAAGTCCAACATTACTATCTTATCAGTGCTACTTCAGTATAATATGTTACATTTTTGTATATTGAAACGACAAAATATCAGTAATTTCTGCTCATCGCGTTATAGTAGTGGTTTAAGTTAT
Source organism: Hesperia comma (assembly GCA_905404135.1). Lineage (NCBI taxonomy): Eukaryota > Metazoa > Arthropoda > Insecta > Lepidoptera > Hesperiidae > Hesperia > Hesperia comma. The sequence goes on along the minus strand of FR990022.1, from coordinate 17,480,931 downwards.
AATAGTGACATTATCGCCTATTACTAATTAGGTCGTCACTGTGATGTACGCTGTTTATTTAGACCATAAAATGTCGTCCTTATTAATAAACCGAGCAGCGTGGAGTATACTCTACGCCTCCTTAATGATGAGAAGAGGCCCATGCTCTGTAGTGGGCCATGGGTTGCAGCCATTAAAATATTGTAATTGCATGTCGTTGCGACTTTGCGTTGTTACATACATACATACATGAATAGATACTAGACTTCATCACGAAACTGACGCTAAGGAATTTACTTATAAGCAGAACTAAATTTAGATCACAATATTACTAAAATTTTCAGCGCAATTATATGGTCCCTAATTTCAAACATTTGTTTTTCCCTTACAGTGACGCTTGTGACTTAGAAGGAATTTCATTTGCGAGTTAGGTTCCATGGCTCATTAGACTTCATGATAGAAATATGAAAATAACACCCTTTATATGCATTTAATCTTAATTTCCCCAAAATATTAACTGTCGATCTAGTCACCTTATAATCTATAAGGTTCCTGCGGATTGATTTTTAAGCATTATTAAGCTCTTTTTCATTTTTAGATAAAAGTATAGCTATCTATACTTTTATCTAAAACGACCGGCGCGACGGTACAACATCATACATAGGTACATGAGTACCGTCGCGCCGGTCGAACATCAATCACAATACTTTCAAGGAACATAAAAAGCTGATTTATTTTAAACACATTGATTTCCATCTGCTGTAAACGATGTTCTATTGTTGGGTGTGCGTCAGTGGTGCGAATTATTTTTAGGCGAGGAACACCACGCTGTATCAAGGAATTGTCGTGTCCTTACTATTTCATTAAAAACTATTTTGTAAGAGTTTTGTTAGAACAGTTATCAAGATTGATAAGTATTAAGACTAGACGTTGTATACTTAGGTATTTTAAATGCAATCTAAGTACTAAAAATCAACAGTATGCAGTATGATTCAGAAATATAATGATTCTGTTTTAAATTTACTTCTTTTTTTCTTATATCTTTTTCACTACACTTAATACTCTTTCCTATTTTTTATCAATACGAACTAATAAACACACGATCCATTTTACGCAAATTAATTTCGGCCAATGAGATTCTAAGCACTTGATACTATTCAATATCACAAACTGAATTTAATAATAATATAGAACGAGACACCATAGCTGATATTCAGTGATACAGTGCACATTCAAGTTGATATTACAGTTAAGCCTACGTAGCACTGTCATTTAGATAAGTGAAATCAAATAGGCCGACGCGATACATAGCAATATAGCTAACTCGTTAGCTTAAATGCTTATCGGTACCTGACGAGATCATCAAGACGATATCGATCGCCGTTTGGACATTAGCCGGCGACAAATTGTCCAATCAGTAGACAGGTAATTGATTCTAGGCATCCTGTGTCAGACAAGGCTTTGTTAAGGGAGAGCCTCTTGAAATTTAAATACCCTTTGAGATTATCGAGTTAGGATCTCGTGTAAAGAGAGGACTTTGTGAAATTTATTCTCAATTTGGTTTTTTGCATGTTTCACACTTTACGCTCGTGTTGGCAAGTGAATATGGCAATCAAGGTGAATTTTATTACGTACGGTCTTATCATCATTATCATCTTATCATAATGAATATTTTTTTCGCTACTGCACTTTTTTTGGAAAATTCAGTCTTCCAATAACAATTAATAATATTTTTCCCTAATATTTATCTGCTCTTCGAAATTTTAGAATTCAAGTTTCAATGTAATTATCTCAAAATGGATTGTATTATCAATATGCCTTCGCCCTTTTTCCAAATTATGCCCCATAACTCGGCAAAGAAATAGCCGGTATCCCATAAAGATTTTGACTCAGATTTGTAACTCATCTAGGAAATAACTTACATACCCCTATTTTATTGAGCAGACCCTTTTCTAAGAAATACGGTTTAAATGAATTCCATTCACGAGCTTAGTACTCAGCATACTTCTTAAGGGGTTATATTATGTAGGTATTTACATCTTCGTCGGAACGTGTAACCTTGGATAGACATTGTTAAGACGCAATGCAGATTTTTACCTGGATTATTAACGTATATTATGTAATTTTTACATTTGGTACGAACCCTACCACCTCCTTTTTGGATTTAAGAATCCCTACACAAAGGAGCCTTTAGCAAGATAGAGCATAATCTAATCTAATTCTCTCACTCGTCTAAGCTCGATCATGATTAGTCAAACTATTTTTAACTGACAAAAAAAGGAGTTCTTAATTCATCTATTTTTTCCTGATACACTTTTACACTATTTAAAACCCTTTTGTATGATTTCAAATGCGGCTGATATACGCTGTGCATTTACCTGTCAGATAGTATGTGTTTTATTTAATAGTTATAGGTATTGATTTTGTGCAGAGTTCCGGCGCATATTGGATAAGAAAAGCTTAAGATCTTAATGCCTGGTTCCTGTACTTTACACATGAGTAGTTAATATAAGTATGTTCACGACGGAATCACAAAGAACTGTGCCAACGTAACATTTCAGAAAATTTGCCTCCATTCCGTTCCGTAGTCGGAACGATATAGCGATACGATGTAACAAAAGTCATGAAGTTCTCTTTGAGTCTTTTTTATTCTTTCGGAAATAGGGAAAAAGTGTTCCTAAAGCCGTTCCCTTCGATGTTCCGGCGTTGAGATATGCTTTGACTCCATACTTCGTGCAAACGAGTGTTTGATACGGGTGCGCTGAATCATATAGGTACGTATCCTATATGGCAGGAAGAAGTGGTTTACGGAGGTTTATGGTACATTAACAGAAGCGATTCAAAATGGTATGTAGTCTACTTACATTGATGAACAAACTCCATTTTTAATTAAATGCAGTGCCCATATATCAGTGGAATGGGTTGCGAATATCAAAATCACAGAAAATCTAGTTTGTTTGTGGTTTCTTTATTCATGCGCTATTTAATAAAATTGTTCTGGTAGGTAACCAGACTTTAGCTACAGCTACTTACAGAGCTTAGCTTTAGCTACAGAATGCAATCTGAAAAGCATCATTATTTTTCATAACTCATTTTGAAACAAAATATAAAAGCTAAGTAAAGACAACATTCTAACGCTCCAACAGAATGAAATCATCCTTTGAGATGCAGATAATGTATTTTTTTTGTTGCTTTGTGCAGCGACAACGGCTATCTACATTGTTATGCTAAGCAGAGGAACCTTCTAACTCAGAATTTCTTTTTTAATACAAAATTCAATTCTGTGCCAGATTCCTTGTACCCGCCTTTGTGTATCAAAATTTGTGATTATTAGTTCTGTGAGAATTTTGAACAGTTCATAAATTCTGGGTTTAGATTTTTTTATGTTATTGTGGATAATTTTTCTTATTATAATATTTTTCTTCTGATTATTTAGATAACAGTTTTCGTTATTTTTTATTCAAGGGACGAGCCCGAAAAATTTTAAATGGTTGTGTAAATGTGTGATATTTATTGAGGGACTGATTATATCATTGTTGCTTCTTGGGGACTGTGTAATTAAGCTTGTATTGTCTGTTTAAAACCTGTTGGTACATGTGTCAGAATGGGATATAAGAATTCAAGAATCGTATTTTAATGTCATCTAACGAATCATATTTTTATTAGCAAGGAAAATTTTGATTTATCAAGTTAATCTAAAACATGACTAAACATAAAAAAGAAAATTTTTACATATTTTCTTCTTCACACATCCCAATATACTTTTGGCCTTCCTGATAAAACGGTATAGGTAATACAGGCCCATAATAAGTATAGATGTGATTAATTAATCTTCCTACCCATTATTTTTCGTTTATCTCCTTCACGGAAAAAATGTTGCAGCAATGTATTAGCAGAGATGCGATAGCTGTTTCCTCGGACGTCAATAAATCATCTTCATTGACCGGCGCTGGCTTTGCATATACGAAGTAATGTGTATACTTTACTGCTTCGTTAAAGGTTTTAGGTGTTCCCAAAAGTAGAGCACGTGAATGAGTACCGCCACATAACGCTACAAACTTCAATTTAGGTCAAAAATTATTATTAGCAAACGAATCCCTACACCTTTAAACTGCTACATTTAAAAGTAGGATGAAAATGGTGCTACATCGATAAAAAATCTATCACTTGTAAAAAAAACTTCAATTACAATCTAACTTCAAAACTATCTTTCTATACACCAAATTTTCCGAATTTACTTAATGTATGTAATGTGATGTTGAATCAGTTTAGGCCAAAGCGTTAAACAGAATCGATAAAAATGTAGAATTTTAAAAAGTTTCAATTCAACGACGCCACACCGTCGGATGAAGGAAGAATAGAGCAGAGACGCAACGTCAATTTCACGGGAGATTTCGCATACAATTCTCTCCTACAGCTATATCCGTGCTTTCACAGGGTGCCCTAATTTTATTTTATTATTTATAATATTTTTTTCGCTCTAATTTGTATGATTAGTGATGATTAGTTACGAACGAGATATTTCTAGGTCTGTCTTAATTATTTTGTTGGGTTAACTATAAATTTTCGAAACGTTGTTTATTCAGTAATTTCTGATATTTTCTTATCGGTAAAGTTTGCAACGTTGCAATCATCGAAAGCTGTTTCACTGATGTTTTACTACATTTTCTGAAAGATGACATAGTTTTAAAAAATAATCAGTGGATTCAGGTTGATTAACAAGATTTTCATCCTCAGTATAGAAAAATTGTCGTTTAATCACTGTTTTCAATTTATGTCGTTTAAAAAAATGACTGGATTTCACACCAGTTGGTTTTTTTTAAATTTACCACCTGTTCCTAGGGCACCATGTACACATTATCCCTGCGGATTTCTAAAGGCGCTTCATTCTCAGAGAACCGTTTAACTGAACGGTAGGTATTTTTACATTGAGCTGAATAATATTCTGGTAGACGGGTAATTTCTTGCGGTCCGATTGAAGGCATTTGAGTCAGTGGAGGAGAATTTTATTGAGAAACGTAGGTAAGCCGGCTTACGGCTTTGAACAAAAAATGTATGTATGAGGTACTTGTAATTCTTTTCATTGGCAGTGACTTTTATGTTAAGCTATGTTAAGCTTCTATGTTAAGGTTTCCTAGGAAAGCGGTGCCGTCATGTAGCGGCCGTAATATTACGGACGCAAGTAGACGGCCGTCTTGACGGTGATGACATGTGGAAAGTTCCACGGCCGTTTTAACACACCGTCAGTCATTTTAATAATTAATAATTCATCAGAATTTAATATTTCTCCACTTTCACGCCACCAATTCTGTTTTAGTTGACTTTTTTCTTTACTTTTTATTTTTTTTGACGTTGTTCCGAAAAAAAAAACACAAATACATATTAAAAATAGCTTCACCGCTATCAATAAAACGTTGACCAAACCATCGGACACCGACAAGACGGCCGTCATGCAAATGGCGGCACCGCTTTTTACGTTACGGTGTCAGTTACCGCTCTCTAGGAAACCGCGCCATTTCGTTTACATAGACAACGTTCTAATGACGTCATTCACCGCTGTATTACGGCCGCTACATGACGGCACCGCTTTCCTAGGAAACCAAAGCTTTAGAGCCAGTAATGGCATTACTTTTTATCGAAGCTGGCTGTGTTTTATCCAATGGTTCACAAATGCTTCTTTGGTCTACAATTTGCCAGAAACAAAAGATTAGTACAAAGTAACTGCATTAATAAAAACAATATACTTATCTTATAGATAGACTTCTACTACTATCTATCTACGACTTCTAGGACTACTTTATAGAATCTTACAGGCTTTGTGGAACCTGGAGAGAATTGCTAAAAGACAAAATATTACTCTACTAGTCTAGGTAATTTAGAAATTAGTAAAAGTAGAACAAAACTTTTAAAGCATAATTCTTTCTCATCGTCATGAACATTCCTTGCAGTCCTCGATTATTTTACAAGTACCCGCACGCTTGTAACAACTATAACTAATACACTCAATAACTGCTTCGCCACAGTATTTACGCGCAAAATCCATTAACTCAACAAGAGCCAAGGCACTTAGGATTACTACGCTTCCCGAAATAAACTCAGCGTCGTGCACTTATTTAAAACAACTTTATAATTATGCATTATGCAAGATGGCGGCCAAACGACTGAAGCGCATTATAATAGGGTGTTCTCAAACCCATTTTACTAATTTTGTTGTTTTTTACAGCAGCAGTAATGAAACGTAAAGCTTTAGACTGGGATTAAGTAATTTTAGTAAAAGTATTGAATTATGAAGTAGGTATAATAAATGTAGGCCATTAAGTGATAATTGCTTTTTACAAAAAAAATACCGACATCAACGTCGACAAGCAGAGATAACTCAAAAACTACTGGCCAGGTGGCAATCAATTCAACCCATCAAGGTGTAAAGTTCTGGTTAATACAAATTAATCAAGCCCAAACACAAGATAACTGCTGTAAATCGTTGAAAAATTCACTCGACTGTCTTTAGGCTTCATCAGATCGACTCAAAACCTTCACGAGATTTTAGTGATTTAACATACTTCCCCTCGGTTTCTCTGGGATACCATCATCTCATCTTATCTTGGGACCACCCTTGGAATATCTACCTACTTTGCAACAAGAAAAAAATATCAAAATCGGCTCTTAAACGACGAAAAATCGCTGAACATACATAAAAAAATATATAAGTATTATATGGTGGAATTGAGAACCTCCTTTTTTGAAGTCGGTTAAAAAGAAATAAAGTGTTTTCTATTTCTAGAAGAATTCATTCTATTTCTAAAATATCAAAACCCATCAACACGTACGGTGCATTCTTGTGGTTCACATCAATAACGAATTCTTCAGAAATTGCTTGCGACGTACCATCATTCCAAGCGACAATCATAAACCGACTAGGGATGTGCAAGATATATGTATTTATGTTTTACTACCACAAAATGTAGTCATACCTTTACTTACAGGATATTGTGACCACCATTATTGTCTACAAATATTATAAATGCGAAAGTAACTCTGCTGTCTGTCAAGCTTTCACGCCTATAACAGATTATAATGTTTCTCACCAAGGTATAGTTGACCTTGGAAAAGGAAATAGGCTTGTTATTGTTAAAGATAAAACTTTGTAACTGCTGTGCACTGTGTAACACTATTTAAGTATTTCAGTACATAAAAAAAATCATTAATATATCTATAAATTGTATCCGCTTATGTTTAGTTGGCATGCCTTAAATAAATAATTATTTAATTATGTAAGTATTTTGACTTATTTTGAAATTGCGTTAAATTTTTACTGACTTTTTCATTAGGTATAGGTACTATAATTTAAAACTTTTTTCTGTATCTAATGAAAACTTTTATTTGTCTATATAATTTCATATAAAATGTATTTTGGACCAACCCTGTACAGAGTAGGTACATTTCAATTGCTGCAAGTTCTATTAAATTGGTATTTTCTTATTGCGAATACGTGCGGCGATCTGAATGGATCCATTAATTCTATTATTATTATATTGTAGGTATTTTATATGCTAAGTATTTAATGAAATTTCAAACAAAATTATAATGAAAATAAATACATATATTTCACCATAACATACTCAGCACGATTATACGTATCAGATCGCGATAAAATTTATGACATGGATAGTATCATTTTAAAGGTATTTTCTAGTTATTAGACTGTGATGCGGGCGAAGCCACGGGAAACAATCTAGTCTATACTATAAAACGAAGAATGGTATTGTACCTCAGTAATGAATATTTTGTTAAATAGCTGTCACTTGTTTGTCGTGACATCAATTACCTATATCGTAATTTTTGCACGATATTAGATACAGCCACGGTCGACTTCATTGCCATTTAACATGTTGCCATACCTCACCGGGCTTATTCCGCAACTTACCTAACTGTTCTAAAGCATGATACTGTTACGTGTCAGGAGTAATGGGTTCGAGAAAATGCCAAAATGTACCACAAAGACTTTATTGTACTCGTAGATACACAATTACGCACTGTACACAGTACACACCACAACACTATGCACGTAGGTACTCGTAAACACACTCTCGAACACTGTATCGCCCTTAGAAATCACTTCACTTCTCACTGGTATCGCTAGTAGGTATCGCTGGTATCTTCCTGGTTTCGCTTCCGAAACTAGAATGCCAACCACTCGACCGAGTGCTCCTTTTATACCACTCACGCACCATTTATGCCATTTCTAGAATAGTCCCGCTAAGTCCGGACCCGCTTCGAATAAAGTTCGAGTATGTTCCTTGCAACCGACTTTCGCCCGTATGATTATTGCGTAAGGTCGAAGCGTCGTGCGTACTTTCGAGACGGCTATTGTTCTATTGTTCGCCTGGCATGTTTATGGCCCCTATTGTTTATTGTTTAGCGAGGTGATACGCCAGGGCTGTCACAATACAATAAACATACCTACTTAATTACTGCGAATATTTTAGCGAGCACAGTTAACAAATTATGTGGGCAATACATTGATTCAATTCCAAATGGCTTGTTGATGACAGTTCGATCTTAGGAAAATGTATTCGTATACTGAGACGAATCTCAAAGTGTACGTTCGAACTCAAGCAAATTACTACGATCAATTTCGGTGCCCGAGGGATTTACAACGATTGGATGCAATCTTCGACTTGTCATTGTCACGGTTGCGGTCGAGATGGACGTCCAATGGACTCGGGAATTGTGGTAACTCTGATTGCTGATTTGTGGCTCCCAGTGATTTGGACATAAATCACAGGTCACTACTAAAGTAGCCATTTGATTCGGCGATGTTTCGTGGAAGATAAAGTAAATTAAAGTAACCGAACGCAATCTAAATGAAGGAAATACGATCTATTATAAAATATTTTAATTTTTAACACAGTTTGCATACTTTAATATAAATTAAAAATTATAGTTGGTTAAATTATAGTTGATATTATTGTAGTTGGTATAATTATGAGTACACAGCACAAAATAAACGAGCGGCAAATCAAACAAATGCTACTAATGCAAAACGTAAATTAATCCTAATTTGGGTGTTCGGTAAATGCGTTAAAATGTAGTTTGCTTTTAGTCCCCAGGTGTTAATCCTTGAAAGTGTACTTTAAAATAATGGAGTGTTAATTTTGAGTGCCGAGGTTATACGTACGTAGCGGCTTGCATCGTAATATTATTTGAAGATAGAAATTATCTGTTGTAATTCTTTTAAATTGAAAATATCAAGGGTTGTCATGGCTTAAATAAAATAAAATATACTTACGAATACTAATCAAACTATCAATCAATCAATCAATAATTTACTGAAAATGAGGGAAATCGTAAATACTGTCAGGAAATTCCCCCAAATGAATTTTGACTGTCAAGCGGTCCCTTAGGTAATGGGCAGCTTGACAGATTTATTTGGGGGAATTTCCTGACAGTATTTACGATTTCCCTCATTTTCATTAAATTATTAAAACAGAAGTTTTATAGTAAAACAGAAACAATCTTAACTTTATGTTATAATATTTAATTAACGCTGAAAAAACTGCAGAATTTGAACCCAGGATTCCATACGGGAACCGATTTTGATACTACTAGGTAAGGTAAATTTAACAAAATTTGCTACAAGGTTACGTTCATAACGCCTAAATATCATATAAACATTAACCTAGCTCTATAAATTAAGTACCTCAAGTATCGACTCGTGTATTTCAAGACCAGTTTCCATATTGCTCGTCTTATTTTTTAATGTATATTTTGAACGACGAAGGCAGCATCATCATAAAAATATCGTAGAGTTATATTTCGAAAGAGCTGACGCGTCAGACTTCTACCACTCTACCACTTAGATGTAGTATTTGTTAGTTAGCAAGAACGTGGTTAGTAGCTAGCCAGCCAAGACGTGAACCTTCTACACCTAGGACTGCCGCAATGAGATTGAGCTCATTATGTATCCCTTTGTCGTCGACGTCCCTCCTGTGCGGACGTCACGTTTTGCGTCCTCATTTATTATACGCACGGCAAGGGACTGGAACAAATTGCCTGCGTCGGTGTTCCCGTCCGATTATGATTTAAGTGTCTTCAAGAAAAGAGTGAATAGGCTTCTAAGTTAGTGCGATTTACCACCCATGACTACATTGCTGCTTTCCATCAAGTAGTAGGTGTAGTCAAGCATTAACTTATATAAAGTAAAAAAAAAAAAAGTTACCCTTCCCCAATAGGGTGAGGTAAATAAATAGTGGATTATGTGGTAGAACCGCTTTGTAATGGCAAAGTACCAATCAACAAAGCTATCAGCCACAAAATAAATTTAGAAATATAAATAACTCAGGCTTCACAAATATGCAAACCATAATCCCATAATACCAATCTCCAATTGTATACATAGTTGTATGAGGCGTTAATTTATAAGTAATTACTTTATAACAATTTGAATAAGGTCGAGGTCTTGAGTCAAAAGACTGAACGAGCTTAAGATTTCTGTATTTCACTTATAATATTAATAGTGGCTTAAATAAGTTATGTAAAGTAGGGAGCTAAATCTTTTACAGAAAATATAGAACGACATTAGAGTTTATTTAAATAGAAGGTAATAAATAATTTATAACCATTTAAACACCCATATAAACACATAAGGATTCCAATAGTGTGTGGCGGGTGGCATAGGTAACATAGATTTTATTTATACCCGTGACGGGAATCGATCCTGGAATGTAAGTACATAAAAGCGTGAAAACAAAGCAGACAGACTAACAGCCAGAGCTACTTTCCCAATCATCATTATTAGTTTGGATTGATAAAACATTTTTATTGTTAACAACAAAAAAAAAACAACTTCAACATTGACAAAGTATAACATAATATCAGCACGTTATCAAAGTCACCTTAATAAGCATTTTAGGGTAGGCAAAAAAAAATCTCATCAGATATCGAACCACACGACAATCTTTTCAAAAGTTAAAGAGAATTTCAAGATTGGTTTACCCAATAAAAAATAATGACTTAGGTACTGTACTAGCACAAAAACACTCGAATTGAGAATATCCTCCTTTTAGAAGTCATTTGAAAAACACATATTATATTAGTAGATACACATTTTTTTACTTCGATTACTAGAGATGAAGATAAAGTTATTTTCGACCTTGCCAACACGTGTTATGAGAAACTATCTAGTAGTCGACAATTCTTTCTGACATTAACAACGAGTGTACCGTAGTTTATGATTAATGTAGGGTCATGACTGTACTAACTTACCACATTAAGCGATATTTATTACCACGTAGTATACAACACGTGGTAGTGAAATGTAAGGTGAAATTGTAACATTCATAACCTAATAGAGACATTCCTTGTGGCGCATTACGGTTATTGGATTGTCGCTCTTCTTACTGCCGCTGTCTTGTGTTCTATTCCCAGTGAGGTTATTTGACTGATGAGTTAAAATTACTATTTGGTTTGGATTTGTGACGCGTGTGTTCATGTCTTTTTGTCTTGCGCATGGTAGGTTGAAACGACCCAGAGAATCATAGCTTGGGGCTATATTCACAAGTGTTATTTTTTATATAATACACGTAGTACCAACTTTAAAATATGGACAAAGAATTGCCAACATCCACGATCCAAAGCAAATTTATCTGTCACATAAACGTCCGCCCCGGGAAGCAAACCCGGGAACCCTAGCTTCGGAGCATCAGAACCGAAATCAGCCGTAGACGTTATAAATATCGCGCGCACTTGCGAATGCAGGAGCCGCGAGCGGCCATAACTCGCGAGTCGCACGTCGCGTAGATCGCGGTTCGAATAAAAATTTCACTCGCGTCTAATAAATTTCTAAATCGACGTAAAGTTGTTTCGTATTCAGCCGCACGTCTGGAGTTTCAGGCGCAATGAGATCATGCAAAACGAGATGGATGTTGGGCAGATCGATTTTGACACTTTTTACTATGATACGGTTACAAGATAAGTATGTCGATATGTATCTCAATACGTCGATATGTCGTACTTGCATGGATTGTGGTCATGGCTGAACCTCAGTAACGTGGAGAAACTTTATCCGTTAATTAAGGTAAAAAGGAAAACAATCCGCGATGAGTTAAGCTTATGATCATTAATTTTGACACATTTAATAAATTATTGAGAACCGCTCCCTCATCGGTTAAGCTCCTTCTGCGACGCTTACAAAACCACAAGAAACAGTCAAATCAACAAACAGTCAGTGATATAAATTCTAAAAATCATTGTTTTAGATTCTATTGCAATTATAAAGACTCGTGTAATAGTTTTTCCATAAATCTCCCATGTGCACTTGTGCAGACTTATTCAGTTATAGATAGATATATAGTTTACTCAAACACTGGCTGTTACTCGCGACTTCGTTCGTTCATTATTTGATAGATAGATATAGATAAAAGATAGATATAGAATAGATAGATATAATAAAAATATTCCTGGATTATGTATCTACCATAGTGTATATAGATGGAGATAGGGATAGATAAAGATAAAAAGCTCCACCTAAAACTCGCGTACACTTTGATTGGTCAGATTTTAAAGCTCCGTACTGTTAGAGGTTGGTGGCCGGGAATGTTAATTGTACAAGTTTGCATTTTTTTCTAACTTCCTTTCCATGCGGTCGCTTTCAAAGCGACGCGTTGTCTAAACGGATTTGTTCGAGTGATGGTCTGTATTCGATCCGGCGGTTTTGTGGTCTGTGAAAAACTATTGGATTTGTCCCGCGACAGCGGCCGACTTCGTTTGAATTACAAACTACATTGCAGAAAAATGTTAGCGGCTTTGTCGGCTGTCTACTTCGATTTTATTAGTATTGGACTGAAATAAACCTATCTGAAACCATATGGGTAGGTTGTTTTACTTGTTTATTATAATGTACACGTGTAGCGCTATTGTATCAATTGTGTCAGCGTGTGTATCCCTCGTGTATTGTCCATAGCACCCACGACACAAAGAATGTAATGAGTGTGGAGAGTTATTTATTTAACACTACAGTTCACGCGCCTTGTTTTTTGACACGAGTACACGCATGGCCTACCATAGTGGGCCATTTTAAAATGTAAATAACTTTTATATTTTTATTACCTGATTAAAACAACTTAATGTAATAGTAAATATATTTATTTTAGTTGCTTTTACAACTTTCATTTTTAGACAAATGATAAAGAATAGTGAACAATCAACGATTTAGTAAATATCTAAGAAAAAATAACAAAAAATGGCACTTCTGAGATGAAAGTCATTTTTTTAACTTAATATTAAATTTAATTACTATTTTATGTGTTTTTATAGCATTCAGGGCATATTACTGCTTGATGATCAGGACAAATCCATTTAATGCAAGTTTGGCACCACTTTTTTGTTGATCGATTTCGGGCTCTCGAGCAGAGTGCACATCGACCAACACGTCCTATTTTTAAAGACAGATTACTTTGAGCCTCTTGGGGTTCTTGAGCTATGCTGCCCAAAAGTGCTTCTATCCTAAATTTAAGTTGTCGGGGAAGTGTATCAATGGATGAACGGCGAATCAACAGTGGTTTTATCAAATTGAAGGACAATTCGTGCAAATCTAGTTCTGGCTGAATTTCATCATCTTCACTCGCTATTACTTCTTCATCTTCAGTCTCAAGCTCATGCAGCCACCTTTCTATTTGTGACTCAGACATGTCGTAATCGGATGTCTGTCTGTAAAAAAATCTATAACGAGACAAAAAATTTATGCAATATATAAATAATATTTATTCGATATACATTAAATATATTATGTAAACTTATTATTTTATAAATTTAGAACATTATAATACCGTAACAAATCGATAATATACCAAAAGAAACTTACCTAAATTTGGTACACCAATACACGCGTGGACTACTTTAGTAGGCCGACGCTTTTGGCGCCAACCTGACTTCGCGTGGGCGTGTGGTGGATGCTGGCAGGGTACTGAGGTTGTTGCAAATATACCAGACAAGGCTTACCTGGAATCACTAATATCTAGCGCGCTAAACTAAAAAGTTATCGCAAAAAATGTTACCCTGGTCTACCATAGTAGGCCGCGCGTGTACTCTAGTGTTAAGGAGGGACTTACCAAATTAAATAAAAAGTAACCCATAACTTAAGTTTTAAATTTGTGTATTTTCGTCTAAATCCTTTGAGATGTATACGCGTCATTGAGCTACAAATCCAAATTTTTACATTTCTATTTTCATTTTGTTAAAAGGTCCAATTACGACTCAGCTTTTTTATATAATTTCATTTGAAGCATTGATTTTTTTATTCAAACAAAATCTAAATTCAACGACTATCATGTATTTAGACCACTTCTTTCTTAGTATTAACGCTGGATCCGTTCTTAATACCTAGAAATTCCTATAAATAACTGACTTATTTATAAATTGTCTATGTCTATAAATACCTAATTCATTAGAACTACAAGCAGCAGAGATAAGTTTCATAGACTGTTCAACGCTGTAGGTATATTTCAACTTATATTTCTCGATGCTATAACCAGCCACCCCTAAAACCCGTAAACACCCTTAGCACGACACTGTACGCCAAAGTTGTTCCATGAAAGCTCTCCTACCTCTTCACCTTTCCTTTGGCATTTCATACGGTGCGAGTATTTTCCCGTTCCGCAATATTTCCATGCCCGCGGTATTTTATGATTATTTCTTCTCGAAGTTTGGGTTAACTCGTGAAATTTTCGGTAAGCCGTTTTAAAGTGCATTTTCTAGGAATACGACATTTTTGTTGTATGCACCAAGGCTGTAATGATTATTGTGGTCCTGAGAAAATTTTGTCGGTATTTTTTTAAATTATGTAAAATTACTTAGGTGTAAAGATTATCTTAATTAATGAATACCTATTTTTAGGTTTTATCTATACCGTTCATAATATCAAGGGCAAATATCGTTCACACATACTCAAAGTAAAGTACAGATAATCTTCTAAAACGTTTAAGATTAAAGAGAAAGCACCTCATTTACCTTCAAACGTACAAGTAACAAATGACGCATCTCGAGCGGCGAACCACGAAGTATAAATTTTAAAAGCCCTTACAATAATGAGCAAAATGATGCTCGAAGCCGGCGCAAATCGCTTGTAACTAATATATTCGGTGCTCAGAATTTAATACCGGATCGTGTGCCAAGGTCGATCCGATTTCCAACTGGCGAGCCATCGAGCAACCACTCCGGACAATGGGTGCGATATTGCGGTCCTCTCGGAATTTATAATGCCACCTTTGGTTAAGGAGTATTAATTACCTATTAGGCGAATTTAATTAATAACGGTGCCTGGTATTGTTGGGAAAATGGGAAATTTTGGATCGTTTATTAAGCTCGTTCAGTTGATGTTTAGATGTTGTTGTGAATAATATTATTTTTGTTTGGTTTTGGGTAAATATTACATAGTAGAGTAAATAGCAATGGGAGAAATTAGTCGTACTAGTTTACTTTCCATCTTCAATTTACCTACTTAGAGTAGTAAGTAAGCCTATCTTCAATTTGCCTATTAGGTACCTACTTAAGCATAAGTAGGTAGATTGAAGATAGGAAATAATTTTTTTTTCACATTAACAAAAGTGGGGATATTCAAGTTTTTGGATCATTTTAATGCTTTGAATTGTTTTGAATTTGAATAACTAGTACCTATAAACTTTAAATTAGCAAATACAAAAAATCCAGCTCGCTTTATCCCTTTCAAGCATTTGCTCTGACAATCCAAATACTAACTTTACTTCCATCCAAATTGAAATAGCAACAGAGCCGTAACTTCGTAAAAACCCAGCCTGTTGGTAAAACACTTCCCAATTCCGAAGCGCACTCTGATAGATTTCACCAAGAGTGTCGTACACGACTTCCTTGTGTTTATTTCCCAGCGCTATCGAGTTTTGGGACGTGCGCTGCAATGTAAATTTGTTCCCGGACAGTTTCCCAGGTGGCATGGTAATGATGTAGGAGCTAACGGGATCTGGGAAACTCCTGGGTTTATTGACAGAGGAAGTTTGTTTCCGTTTGACGTATTCGATTTGTTTAAAGGGACAGAGTGGATCCCCGAAGGCTTTTGCTATACCAATTTAATTAAGCTGTGTAAGTAAGAGATTTGAAATTCAGCTTGCCAAGCGTTTAGGTAAGATTTGAATGTTATTCCGCATAAGGTTTGACAATATTGTTTTGAGGGATTTTTGCGATGTTATTATGAGGGATATAATGTAGCACGCGCACCGAAAGTATGGCATTCAATTCACCTAATAATTTTATTTTCAGTTAGAACTCTTTTTTGTTTCATACATTTGGTAATTACCTTGGGCAGTAAAATGGTCATCACATCAGACCAAAAAGTGCGACTCACATTGAATAAACTTAAGGCATCTATAGTTGTAATAGGATATTTACTTTTAAGTATTTTGTTACGTAAAAAATAATTATGAAGGTGATTTTTAAGAATTCTTCGGACTGATTCAGAAAGTGTGTCATATCTACAAAGCAATACTTATCACTTGGAAAGGTTTGCGCGGAGACCGAGCCCAAAAGTTAAAGTGTCGTTTTTTGTGATATGAAAATAAACTTCATAAAAATAAAGTTGTTTAGAAACCTCAATAAAATTCAAATAACCTTACAGGTAATAATACTTATATTTAGTCTTTTAAATTGGACTAAACGATTAGACTTTATGCTATGGTTACATAAATCTAAGAATAGTAGGTAAAATGATTGCAATTATTATTATTTAATGAACATAAAATACCTAATATATTCCAAAACAACCAAACAAAACAGTAATTAATGAATGTCCGCGCAGAACTCATCAAATAACCTTATCGTGCACAAAAACGTCAGTTATAATGCCAACTCCTAACTAACCCGAGCAAAACCTAGCGTCCGAAATCGGACGAAATAATATTCCGTCACGAGACACATAAATAGCCCTAAAAAGGCATCAGTAAATTTCGGCCGGCCGGTCCGTTTATCGCTTCGGCTTTTTCGCGAACGTCCGGTTCTTCCAAATTCCTGCATGCACGCTCGCCATAAATCCAAGTCAAACCGAGGTTAGGCATTAGAGTTCGGTGTCGCTTGCCCGATTAGTTTTTTGGCCATTTCAAATTTCGAATGTAGAAAGTTTCGGAATGAGCTAGTCGTGCTTCGGGTTTTCGGATTCAAATCGGATAAATGGAATTTGAATGTGAAATTCTGTGGCCTTTTTTTAATTTATTATTCTTCTCGAGCTTTGTAAAAGTTTTTTTTTTTTGGATCAGACCGGAATGAACCAAGTTAACCAATTTGATATGAATTTAAAATTTATCTTCGTTGTCGTATAATTGAAATAACTTCATTCAATGTGTCCGTGTTTGAATAGTATTAAAATTATAAACAAATTCAAGGAACCCCTTGAAGATGTATTAATTTGAGTGAAACCACCCTAAATAATAATTAACTCTTCATGCGTGAATTGTGACAAAATTAAGGAAGGTAAATATTCTGATGAAATCTTAAAGATCTTAGTTAAATTAATTCATGTTTGATAAGGTAAACCCGGTACAAACCGCTTGCCTTTTCTAGTACTCATAGAAAGGAGAGCCATAAATTCGCAGTAGAGTCGTTTACTTATGCTTTGTTATTTAAAAAGTAAAATATGTTACTGCCACATTGCAGTACACGGTCATTGATAAGGTCCTGCATTCGATTTCTTGCGATACAGAAATTTTACATATGAATTAAGCCTTTGTTGTTGTTGTTGGTGAGTCAGTTTTTGTCCATCTGTGTTGTCCTTGGCACTCACAACACAAGAAATATGCCATGGTTCTTTTTATTAACCAGCTGCTGCACTTAGTTTGGCTAGCTTTACTTGTAAGAACAAGAAACAGACATATAATTAAAATTGGCATTTGCTAGTCTTAGACCAACCGCTAAAGTATCATTAGTAGGTAAAGGAACAACTCCGTTTGTTAAATTTGTTACGCTAAATGATAGTTACATTCAAAATATTTTAACAAAATCCTGTGTAGGACGTTGTCGACGTCGTAATTCTCAAATTACTATGTAGGTTACACACGTAACGTTGCACTGAAGTCCATTTTAATGAGTCACTATACAACGGCGTTGAGAACGCTGTAATTTCATTACCGACTCAATTAGGAGTGCACTCGCTTTGAACAAGTACAAAGGTGTTGGAAAAATACGTACTTATACATTTTTATGCGCGGAACGCAAGACGAAATTAAGAATGTTCTTTTGACTGGATGTCCTGGTTTTGATAATTGTTTTTTTTTAATTAAAAGTTGGTGCTTATCGTCTGATCACATCTTACGGGTAGTTTACGAGTTATTCCTGCTCATCGATTTTTAAATCGTTCATTTGTAAATTAATAGTTAGTTACAGTAATTATAACCACGATAACTTAAAATATACTTTCTGATTGCAATCTTTTGCAAGTGGCTTAATCTGTATGAATGCGGTTTTCGCCGATGTATAATTGTGATAGATAAGCGTGGAGTAAGGAGTGTTTGTTTTATTTGAATCTTACTTTTTCCATTTAAAGATTTTAAAGAATCAAGCTCATAAAAATAGAGTACCTGCTTAATATGAAAAACGGGATTCATTAGATGACATAATAATGTAAAACTAAATGATACGTGAAGTTAACAATATCAAAATTATTAACCCTCTAGTAAGTTGTTCCTTTACTACGTTCACCAACGAAATACATCTTATTACATGTCCATACCTATAAGAATAGCTGTATTTATAAAAGCGTTGAAAATCACTTTCCTCCCGCCATTTTCTTTAAAATTGCTTCTGCTTACAAAATCATATTCTGGCACAGTGTGCAAAATTTTCTGATATACGAAAATGTGCCCGAATTTATTTTTGAGATGAAAAATTTCCATGGCCACCTTACTGACTTGTCTCACTGCTAAAGAATGAACGATTTTGTTTTGTTCTTTTTTCACATGGAATTAAGGTCACAAACGAGCTTGTAGCACTACCCTTCCACTGCCGTTCATGACAACTTAGAGAGACCTAGAACAGAATCAAATGGGGATTAGAATGGTTAGTCCAGTTAGCAAGCGGTGCTAGAACATTTGTTGGTTAGCTTGTTAGTATGAGGACTAGGTCAAGGACTATTCGCCATAGTTAGTTAAGTAAGTAGTTGTTCATAAGAGTCTCGTTCCAGTTCGGTCAGAGACATGTAAATACCCTTAAGAACTAAGATGATTCCTTAAGAAATAATATATTATGTAACCAATATTTTGTAATATGTGTATTGATGGTTACTGCAAGGCACGGATTGAATATTAGAGCTGAGGTGGCGTTAAGGTTCCCTAAAGATGTAAGTAATGGAATATTATGACATTTCATTGATGCTTATATGAATGAATAAGTATATAATTTGAAGGTATTTAATTAGCAACCCAACCGGGAATATTTTTTAAAGGTGGTAGAGCCTAGAGTTCGCCCGGGGTAGGACCACCGCCCGCCAAGGTACTCAGTACCATTCCTACCGTCATAATAATTGTTTTTAAGAGCAATTGTGTTCCGGATAGGAAGGTTTGTGGAGCCGGTTTCACTTTTTTAGAGGCGACCATCTCAGACCTCAGGGGTAGCAACGCATCTGTGACCGAATTGGAACAAGACTCATACTAACAATAACTAATTGGACTATTACTAACATTAACTAACAGGACTAATTATCACTAACATACCCTGTCCTCGCACTTATTAAAAACTAACCAACTAATATTCTAACACCATCTACTAACTGGACTAACCATCCTAGTCCCTTTGAGTGTAGTTCTAGGTCGGTCACAGTTGTTATGGGCGGCAGGGGAAGGGTGGTACTGCATGCTCGTTTGCTATCTTAATTCCATAAAAAAAAAAAAAAAAAAAAAAAACTCATTCTTTGTGTTAGTAAATACTAGCTTCTGCCCGCGGCTTCGCCCGCGTGGAATTCATTTATATCGCGAAAGAGAATTTTAATACAAACTTTCATCCCCTATTTCAAGCCTTTACGGGTTGGTTTTTTTAAAAAAACGTAACCTACGTGTGACTCTGTGTCTTCAACTATTTTCATTCCGAATTTCATCCAAATCGGACCGGTGGTTTAGCCGTGCAAACGTCACAGTCATACAGACAGACTTTCGCATTTTTAATATTAGTATGGATAATAGAAGCGCTGAAGCGCTCATAGCCCGGCGGCTTGCGTCGATCCTAAGCGATCGACAAAGTTAAGCAACAGCGGGCGCGGTCGGTAGTCGGATGGGTGACCGCTAGTGGCTAAATTTCTTGAGCGCTTCCGTGCTTCGGAGGGCACGTAAAGCCGTCGGTCCCGGTTGTTATCGATTGATAGCAGTCGTTAAGCCATGTCGAAGGCCTGCGGGCGGCTTGAAAACTTTCGACACTGGGTTGGCCACTAACCCCTCCACCAATCCGCATTGGAGCAGCGTGGTGGAGTATGCTCTAGGCCTCCTCAGTAATGAGGAGAGACCCGTGCTCAGTAGTGGGCCATTAGTGGGTTGTAGCTTAGCTTTTTTTTTTATGGATAATACATTTTTTATGATTGTAAATTCAAGATGGACGCCGATACAAAATGGCGGGTTACACATTAGGACTTCATAACAACCGCAGAATGGGTATCAAATTAATGGGATTAATTGGTAGAATACACCTCATTCCGAAAAACTGATAACTTGAAACACATCGTCAGACCCTAAAATGGTCAAATATGGACTGGTTTTACTATGCTTATATTACCAACCACCAGTATCCTTAAACACTCCAATTTATTAAGAAGTTCCACTCTATGTTTTCAGAACCCGTCATCAGACCTTCACCATCTTTAAGAAGTATAGGTACATATATTTGAAATCCATTTAAACTTAATAGAAGAAGAATATGAAAATTGTTTAACAAATAAATGAAATGGAATAATTGTTTACTTAATACCCACTGCTCATTACGGAGTGGGAATTATTACGAAACTCAAACCAATAAACCATAAACGGAACGCCGGGGACAAAAGAGTGAAGCCAGCAAAAAGTCAGCCTAGCCTTGTAATACACACGGCGGCACTCACACCAAAACGACTTTTGTGTTCTAAATAATAAAAAATGAATGAAGCTTTGTGTTCCAAAAAATAAAGTTTAAATTTGTTGCGTTCAAACTGTCAACATAGGGCATTCAATTGGTTTCGATGTGAGCTTTCGGCTGACTTTTGCCGGCTTCACTCTTTTGTTCACAGCGTTCCGTCTATAGTTTATTGGTCTGAGTTACGAAATATGTAAAATATTCCCACTCATCCTCATTGCTGGAAACCTATTATGACGTAGGGGAGTAAGCCCTACATTTGTAAGATATTGTATACGCTGATTGTATAGTCCTACAACGATCTATTGGCGCGTGGCTGATGTTAGAGTGACAGAAACAGCGCCTTACAGTTTGCCTTCCCTGTAAGATGCTGTCTCTGTCACCCACACGCCATCCACGCGCCAAAAGATCGTTGTAGGACTGTAAAGTCAACCCTAATATCAGTTTCCTTAGTAACGAAAATAACACCATTGTCATTGTAATTCTTTATTTGTTGTCATTCTCATTGTACAAATATCACATCAAAAACATCGATAAAATAATATTTTCTAAAAACGAAACCTGGCTAGATCGATTTTTCGCCTCCAAAACCGCCTTTAGTACATAGTATCTCAATGCCTGTAGACTAAATTTCATGAAAATCTTTGTTGCTCGGTTAGGCCCGATTCCCACTATACCTAGAGCAGGTCACAGTTCTCGGTCCGATGTCGGTACGGTAAAGTATAGGTACTTATATTTAGAAACTATGAGTATGAGGGCATTCATACTATCGTTCCGAGTCATGTTCCTGTTCATCACTCCCCGGCAACGAAAGAAAGAATCTAATTTGTAATGATATGTCTTGATCTTGATCTTATTTTAACTATTACTTTTACATTACGTACTCTGTTATAATGACGCCCGGTATATGTGGTATGACACAGACGGAATAAACAATTACATTAAGCGAAAGCGAGGCAACGCTATGTAGTTTTTCATTTTTTTTAGACAAATAGAATTAAAACAATATAAGGCCGAACTAATGGCTCATTTATGTCTTTTAAATCTCTGCAATAGATTCTACAACGTGACTGAACCGAAGACAGATTGTATGTGAAAATGATAAAATTTTGCCACACCGATACCGGACCGCGAACAAACCGACCGGCAGTGTAGTGAAGATCCGGCCTAAGTATTAGATGGAAGACGTCATTTTGTACTTCTCTATTGTCAAACGTCTAATCAGATCTTCTCTCTCTTTCGTGTCGACAGTAAATCTTATATCCCGCGGGAACCGATTTGATTTTTGAAAAAAAAAGTAGCCTATATGTGACTCTGGGTCTTCAACTATTTTCATTCCGAATTTCATACAAATCGGACCGGTGGTTTAGCCGTGATAACGTCACAGACAGACAGACAGACAGACAGACAGACAGACAGACAGACTTTCGCATTTATAATATTAGTATGGATTTATAGCATAATTGTAATACATTCAACCAGTTTTGAATTAAACCACCAGCACTACAAATGTGAGAACCGCAAAATATTTGCTTCTATTGGCCCTAGAAAACCCCTCATACAAATGTAGAGACGTACTGATTTCAGTAGGTAGGTATATACATAGATTATAAAAGATTCTGCAATACAGACCATTCAAAATAGTCAACGTATAATAACAATTGTACCAAAAACTAACAGCGTGAAGAAATACGAACCGAGTGCAAAGTGAAAACACGTATTCGGAACAGCAGCGGTTGCCAAATCTCTTCCAGCCTTACATAATACAGCTACATTCCTTTAACAGACTAATTACTACCACGATAGTAATGACCGTGCTAATAGTCGGGCTTCATTCCACGGACTATTACGTAAAGCATTGTTAGCAATACCGGTAGCAATACCCAGTAACATCCCAGTAGCACAATCGAATGACCGTAAAAAATCATGAGAAATCTAAGAGGTATTTTTAACCAACTTCAAAAACAGTAGTAGATTATTTATCAATTCGACTGTATAATTTTAATGTGTAACGGTTACCTACCTGTATACGCTAAAGAGTCCAGTGATTTACAAAACGACAAGTCAGCATGCATGTGGCGACGTCACACACTTCATACGATAACGTCATTAAAACCTGAATCACGCCATCGCAATTTTCTACACCGCTCGCATATTCCAAATACTCCTTGAAGCTTGACTTCCTAGGCATTCTAGCGTGGATTCTAAATGGATGGAACCTTTTATATCTTTTTTATCGAAAATGACTTCTTTATTCAAAATTTCTAAAGAATACTTAATAACAATAGTACCCTTTTCCATGCCCCGTGAATATCACAAGGACAAAGCGACATAACTCAGACGCTTCCTAAAGTCTAGGTGACATTTCGTAAAAGGTCTTTAACAAACCCGCCCGCTTTACATGAAAGGGTCATTAAATATGAGTTAGGAATTTAGGAACTGTAAATTGAAGTAAATGACTGGAGTGAATTTCTTCCGTCACTGATGATTAATTAGGTTAAATTGAGATGTGAGAGACTTTGGCATGGGTTATACCTATCTATTCTATATGTATGTACATTTAATAAAAATGTAACTGATCATAATATTATGTTTGTACACGCTAATCTCAGAAACCGCTGAACAGATTTTTACGGAACTTTCACTGGGAAAAGAGGAGGTTGTGGAGCAACATATTTATAGGCTACTTTTTATCCCAGAGTTCCCGCGGTATCGAGATTCACGCGGGAAAAAAGTCCTATGCACAAACGAAGTTGCGGGCACAACCCGTTGGGTATACCTTTGTGTAGTTGTCAGTATTTATATTTAGCCAAATAAGGGGACACCTATGCAGGTAACTTTCCGTCTATTACGTTACTCAAGATATAGCTGCGCCAATGTACCTACTGTAAGATACTGCCAAAGAGGTTATAAGGACTAAGTACTAAAGAGTAATTTATCATCATCTTCCTGCCCATTTTCCAATTTTATTTGAGGTTGGCGCAATGCTTCCTTTTCTTCCATTATTAGAGAATCATTCATAATTATGTATGAAAATTAATGAATAAATATTTGGGTTCTGACTCAAAGCAGCTTTGAATTCAAGCTCACGTTTTCTGCCCTTGGTGCAACTTGGCGAATGAGGGTCGCCGTTTTTGTACTCACCAGTTGGCGTCACTGGCGAGTGAGGTCCTGCTGTCAAAGCCCACCCATACATAAACAGTGATAAGTGAATCAGAAAAGTGAGAAGCGACAGTGCCACAAACTTATCTGACCCGGTAGCCGAAATTGGAACTAATGCAAATGTTATACTGTTGTCAGACAAAGACAAAGACAGTAGCGCCCTTCTTACCGGGTCAGATAAGTTTGTGGCACTGACAGCTAGACCTCACTCTGCACTAGCGCCTCTAGCGGCGAATTCACACGCCTTTACCCTCATTGCAGATGAAGTAACGTCGCCGCCGCATTTTCAAACCTTGCACCCTCTTGGTGGAGTAGGCCACCAAATGTATTGTTGTGTTCCGACTGTAGGCTTGAGCGCTTCACCTAAGTTACCGAGTTGAATTGACAATCAACGTTAAAAAAATTATATTAACATAAGGCATTTAAATTTTCGCCGTCAATGTGCAACATACCGTAATCACATCGGCGGAAGCTAGCATTTGTTTGGAATACATTTAAAACGAATTCAATATCGAACACGAACGCAGTAGGTAGTTATTATTTTTCTTCTTTTTTCTTTCTTTCCGTTTCTGGCCAGCATTGCATCGGTCTATGGTATTATTCGTGTCTATGGACATGTAAAAGTACTTCGTCTGAGATTTATCATAAAAACATTCTTCGCCCATCTGCTTCTTTTGACAAACCCGTTTAAATTGTAACAATGGCATGGCGATTGTTGAAAGAACTAGAACCAGGGGCCTTATTATGAACTCTTAATTCCAGGCAGTTCACGTTCACAGCGTGTGGGTGACAGAGACAACGCCTTACAGGCGTATAATAAGGCGATGTCTCTGTCACACACTGAACTGAACGTAAACTGTCTGGAATTAAGAGTTCATAATAAAGGGGCTGTTAGTATGTTTACATTTTGATAGTACCTAGGTAAGTAAAATACTATTTTTTCCTGTTAATTACTTGTGAAAACTCTATTCGTAAGATTATACTTATGATCTTTTTGTGCTGGCAAGGAAAATTCAGTAAGCATCATAACGTTTAATCCGTGAATAATTCTAAATAAAACTTGTTTTGAACTAGGAATTTGTTTTGGTTACATTCAACTAACGCCATCTAGGTTCCCACGCGGACTTTACTTCATCCCTGGTTTGCTGAAATTCGACAGTGGCGACATCCTTTCAGTTTCAGGAACTTGTATTCAGAAGGTTCGCTTCCAGCCGCCGTAGCCTCCGTTTGCAGGAAAAAGCTTCATCCGTTAGTTGCTAGATGGCGTTAGTAGTAATTATTTTAATAAAATCGTTTTTGAGTTTATTTGTAATTTTATAATTTATTTAGTTTTGAGTACCTACTTCATACTTTGCAGTTAAATTAACAAGAAAATTGTCTATTAAACATTTTTCTTGGGTGACAATGCATCTACAACTCGCTGAAAATAATAATTAATAAATTATGCAAAGGGGTGATAACATTAACAACTAACCAAAGGCAAGCCTTGTAATATATTTCATATAAGTGTAGGTATTAACGAAAGCAAAATTATGTTAACCGCTTTTTCCTACCTTGTGAGTTAATTACATCAAAAATACCACAATTATTACATTACAATAAGAATTTACCCTAAGTTAAAATAACCAAAAAGTAGTAAAAATCTGTCAAGCTTCAAGTTATGTATCTTCTTTTGTCACGTTACACGTAAATTACATTGTAACAAGCGTCACATTACGACGTGGAAAATCGCGAGGCTCCACTTTTTATCATTTACATAACTTGATCAGTGTATTTCATGTTCGCACTCATCCATACCCATCCTTACTGTGAATTTTACCCTCTTGGATCTATCAATCAGTAATAATATGTGACTGATACACTTCTATTTTTTATGGATTTAAGATAGCAACCGATCATGTAAAACGGGACTGGGTTGTTTGGTCTAAGCAAAGGATGTCAGAACGTTTTTGGTTCGTTGTTCAAATTATATTATACTGGCTGTGCCCACGACTTCACGCATGGGAGATTTTCACACTTTAATCCCGTTTCTCATATTAGTCCCATAAAAGTAGCCTTAATATTGCTCCATCACCTCTATCTGCCTTTGAAAGTCACACAAAAGTTACTTCAGCGGTTCCGGCGATTAGCAAAAAGATAAAGAGACGGACAAAAAGTATAACGTCGTGTGTTTGTGTTTTATTATCATGTACCATAACTATACGCACTGAAATAAAGACACATCTTTTGAAATTACAAACAGACAATACAATTTTATTTATAGATAGACAATTAGACATAGATTCAAATCAATAACACTTCAAACTTCAAAGATATCACCCGTTCATTCCCGGAAATTTACAAGAATTTTATTTTCCGTAGCTAACTTTATACCTATCGTAACATTTCAGTGCAGGGCGACGTCGAAGAAATTTTTCAAGAACATCCTGCACTTGATATGATTCAGTAAGAAAGGAGCTCAGTAAATATTGTCCAATAAATGGAGTAGACGCCGATAGCCGCCTCTTGTTTATTTGTTGTTCAACTCGTAATGAGGACTTGGAAATCGATGAGTGGGACAAGCAACAAGCTTCGCTATGGCTTCGTCATTTTTGTATTAATATTGTTTTCTCTTTGTTATTGGCGTAAAAATAATATCTTGTTACCTACTGTTTACCATTTAAAGCGTACGATTCAACTTGCAGTCGGATGGAATCGTAGTCAAACGCTAACGTTTGTCATTGTACAAAGTAAAAATCTTCAGATTTGTTAAAGATTCTTACTTAAAAATTAACGAACCTTTGAATAAAAACCACTAATGTGCCAAAGCAAAGCATTATTATCATTTGCAAAGTTGATGTAGTCCTACACTTGTGGGTTTGGATATGCGCGAATATGGATGTGCGGACTTAAATACGTATCTACTAGAAAATGACCGTGAAATAAATTTAATTAACTGACTATGATAAAGTCTTAGAAGAAATGTGATTACAGAAAAAAATATCTCGAACGAAAACATTTTTTATAATACGGCACTTGGACCAAGCTACAGAGAAGCCCGTCGGATGCCGAGATGCCGAGGCAATTGGAGTCACCTATAGCAACCCCCCCGTATCTATGGAAACTCCCCCACTCAACATCTTTATGAAACGTACGGCCATATTTTATAATGATTACAAATTGAATACCTCTCACCAACTATTCGGTAAAGCTACTGAGACCTATTGAACTATGGAGATGTTTAATAAAAGATAGGGTTGCTTAATTGGAAATTTTCGGGCTGGTTCAACGGATTATAGACTACTTTAGTTTGTGGCCACTAAAATCGGAAGGGTCGACCCTGTAGAGCTTTTGTTTACTTTTCAATTATATAACTTGGGTCCTAGTTTATTGCTATGAAAGCGGTTAGTGGTGTAAAGTACTTCAGGCTATGAATATTCCAGCAAATGATTTTCATTTTGATCACTTTGGACCCGGGTGTCTTTATCAGGTCGAATAAAAGATATTTGGAATTCTCAGACAAGGAATTTTTTTATGCAAATACCATTTTTTTTTCTTCTTCTTAAGTTTTTAATGATTCTGATGTTTTATCTGAATATCATTTCTTCACACACACATATATCATACTCTTTTAGCGCAGGTATTGAGAGTTAAATTAGGTAAAAAATAACCATTAGGTTTAGGTAACAGTAAAAATGGGCATTGGTACTCTTAAAATAATATAATCAAAAATACCAACAAGTAAAAGTATTCAGACCGTATTTATTATCAATCCGTGAAACCCTCTATTAACCGTTCGCTATCAGATCTTTTTCATACTACCCTCCGTTCAAAATTAAGAATCAAAGTGGAAGCGTAACGATTTAAATGAAGCGTTCGTTCCTTTAAACATTTCAAAAGAATCTAACAAGTGCCCTGTAACGAATATCTGATTCTGGTGTTTAAAGCGTCTCAGTACACGAGGAAGCGATCTGAAGGCTCTTCAGTTAAGGGAATTTGTGAACATCCATTAAACATCCATTTACCTAATCTCGCACAGATAATTGACTTGTTTTACTGCGAGGGGAGAACTATAGGAAATAAACGTAGTTTGATAATTCTTAATTAATTAATATGATAATTATATTTAAAGGAAATATTTTACTTGGAGTAAGTACGTAATTTTCTTCCCTCATCATTAGTAACATTCTTGAAAGGTCCATTATAAACATCTGACCTCTCACTATTGTTTTGTAAAGCTCACCTTTGTTTGTTTTGTAAACCTTTGTTGTTTTGTAGTATCTTAGTTGTAGCATTTTACTGGTAGTTTCTTGTATTATAATAAAGTCTTACATATAGGTAACTCATTTCAATCCATTAATTTGGAGAAGAATAGTCGCCCTCGCAAAATACCAACGGGGCGGCTACATTTGCTGGTCCTTATATATGTAGTTATATAGAGTCATAAAGGTATAATGTGGAACTACTTACAGAAACCAAAAAATACTGATATTAAGATAATATATTTTGTAGAAAAAATAGAAAAACAGTGCAAACGTGCAAGTAAGAAGTTCCTCCATCTAATATCAATTTTGGGAGAAGCTTCAAAATTATTGTGAACTTTACAGCGGTGATAGCCTAGCCCAGTGGTAAAGAATTCCACTTCTTAGTCGAGGGTCAGGTGTCCGAGTTCGAATCCCAGATCACAAAATTCTGGCTTTTTGGAATGTCACTATAAACGGTGTAGGAAAACATTGTGAGGAAACTTGTGTGCCCGAGAGTTAAAAAAACTCAAAGATCTGTGAAGTATTCGCTCTTGGCCAGCTTAATGCATTATATATGTAGATACATCTCCCTCTACAAGAACTTATCGAAGTTGATTCTCTTAATTTCAATATTTCAACAACTTTGAGACGTAAAATGAAACCTTATAAAATAAAATCATGACTTCATCGACATTAGTAAGGTAATAAAAAATAAAGTATTACTAATAAATTCGCCCATAAATACTGTGTCCCCAGAAATAGATTATGAGGAACCACATAATGCAAATCCGGTGTTCTAGCGCCCACATCGGTAAAAATACACCAAAATTTGAAAGCATAAAATTCAAATAGAGCCAGTTTTACATGAATTACGTCCGGAAAGCATTCGTGTATGAAGTAAAGAATGATATTGTATGCATTTTGCATGAGAGCGGTATTATCGGATATGGCGAAGAATTTGAATATTCCCAACGCGCAGTACCATGGGTAATGTAAGATACTATTAATTTGATACACATATTATTATCACAAATAAAATTATTTTGTTTAAAGGCATTTACTTTGGAGCATCATTGTCATCATCGTAACCCATAAATATCCCACTGCTGGGCACGTCTCTCCTCTCACAACGAGAAGGTTAAGGCCATAGTCCACCACGCCAAGTGCGCATTGGCAGTTTTGCGAACTTTCCGTCATGCAGGTTTCCTCACGAAGTTTTTATTCACCGTTGAAGCGAGTGACATTCAAATGCTTAAAACGCACATAACTCCGAGAAGTCAGAAGGGTATTCGACCCGAAATTCCGAGCAGGAGGCTAAATTCTTAACCACTAGGCTATCACCGTCTACCGCCTTACTTATGATAAAATTAATAAAAATCAAAATACGCTTTTTGTGAAAAGTACGTGTAAATGACAACCTTTACAGTACTATGGTAACCATATTGGACTATCATTTCAAAGGATTATTCCTAGTGTGGCAGAAGCATTGATATTCCTATCTCTATGGGCAGAAGTGTGATGTAATGTATTAATTTTTTTGTCGTTGTCTTGTTTTAGTGCTGCCATTATACAAAAATTATTATTATTATTTTTATTATAACTTACTGAAGAGGTGTTAAAATAAATAACCATATGAAAAATATTATTTCAGTTCGAATCTAAAGCCAACGTAGTAAAAATATAAAGTTAACTAGAGCAGAGGGAAGAAAATCGAGAAACAAAAACTCATACTTAGAAAACAAATGGTAACACTGAATTTATTATACGGATAGGCATACGCGTAGTACGGTAACCAATATGTCATCCGCGAGGCCGTTTCGATACACAAAGCATTCTTTGCTATTATTCGTTCAGTAAAATTATTCACTAAATTTTTGCTTTCATGTTCCGATACGTATGAAATCTGTAGCTGTAGTGGATGCTTGTGTTTTTCAGTGCTCTTGTTTCACTGTTGATGAGTTAGCGATAAATCGATGTTTTCACTTGCTGATTTTTTGAGGAATTTCGTATTTTTGTTCATAAATACATGGGAAGAAGGAGTAAAATAGTTGTCATGTTGAAAGATTTTGTGCTCTTCCATCGTCTACTACAGTTTGATACAGCATTATGATCTCTTTACCAAATCTATTGCCATAAACTCAAAGTATGTTGTATTATTATTCTTTTATTTGTTTGTTCTATTTGAATTATTTGTATATATAATATGTTCTTATTAAAACGTAATTAATTGATAATGTTTATAATCACTAGATAAAAAAATTTTTGGTAACTTAGTTCTACCAATATCATAATGAACTGTAAAAACGTTATGTTATTAATAAAAGCCTCAACTGTTTTCACCACCAACCACTTTTATTTAGGATTTTATAGTAACAGTTCATCCATATGACATCACTACATAGTATAAAACAAAGTCGCTATTTTTGTCCGTCTGTTTGTTTGTTTGTCTGTTTGTCTGTTTGTCTGTATGCTTAAATCTTTAAAATTACGCAACGGATTTTGATGCGGTTTTTTGTAATAGGTAGAGTGATTCAAGAGGAAGGTTTTTATGTATAATACATGCATATATTCCCACGAGAACGGGATCCACGCGGGTGAAACCGCGGGCGGGCCGCTAGTGTAACATAAAGCTATTAATATCGAGTAGGTACTGTTATTACAAAATACGCCCATAGTTTTTCATATTGAAATATTGCAATAATAAATGAAATTTTTGCGATTTCATTAAATAGTTTTGGAAGTGTACAAAGAGGTTTTCCTTTGATTAAAACGCTGTATTCGTTTTGTGCTATTGTGTTATTATTAATTGTAAAGTATGGTGACCCTCGGATATTTTTGTCGTACTTACTGTTTTTAACATAACATTATAAAGGAAAATCTTTCCAGTGCCTTCTACATAGACGGTGAGAATTTAAAATGCCTTAAGTATTTTATTCTTTCAAACTAAATTGAACTTTTAGCACACATAATAAATTTGCTTTTAGCGGATCATAGCAATTCCATAATTATTCTCGGTGACTCGACTATAAATATAATCGTAATCCATAATGATGACAATATTTAGTCCATCTCTGATATAAGGTGAATTATTTGTCGTATTAAGTTTTATAATATTTAAGAATTACAGTCAAATATCAAAATATCTCAATTATAATAACCTTCCCAAGATATATTGGTAGCAGTACTTGCAGTGATAGGCAATTTCCTTCACTTTGTACCGCCTTCCTGTTCCCATACAGTTAGCCGAATATGTTTTAATGGGGTGCAGATCTTCATTCTTATATATATATCTATATATTATATATATTCTTCATATTTACCGTCTGTAAAGATAGATTTAGTGAAACACGATATACTAAAGGTCAGTATACTTAATGCTGATCTGTTGCTTGACATTTAACAAATCGATAATATTTTCAATCTTTCTTTCTTTTTCTTTGATCTTCGGGTGAATCCTTGTTGGAATTTCCAATAACATGTAATTCATGTGAGTTTAGCCGCGATATATACGTTAATTGTTTTCAGATATCGGCTATGAATCGTTTAGAGCTAAAACGTCTTGGATGCTATGCTATCGTAAACATAACAATTACCAACCTGTATATTATGAACTGGTTTATTCTTTATTATGTTAACCTCAAAGGTTTAATGTTTGGTGTAAATAAAACGGATCCCTCCGATTTGTTTTAACAATAAAATCACTTTAAATTCCTAATACCCCGCGTGTTTCCTATAAAAAATAAATGTAAATTCATGCTTTCACTTTAGTAACCTTAAAATTCACTTTTCAGACCTCAATACATTTTTCCAAACGAATTTGAAACACATTTCATTCGAGACTTCATTGTGCGTAGAGTATTGTGTTGTTGTAAATTCACCACAATATCATATTTCATGTTCAGGATCTACAAAGGCTGAAAGGTGGACACGTGTGTATTCGGTATTGTTGCGAGACCCTAAAAAGGGTGTAATCTGACGTAGTATATGCAAAAACAGTGTTCAACGTTATCCGTCGACGGCTCGCAGTCATTTATTACGTCAAGATGACACTCTATTACCCGCCCCGCGCCCCTCATCCCGCGCCACCGCGCCACCGCGCCACCGCTCGGACCAAGATACGTTTGCGGTGGTTTTTCTTACCTATTCGGATTTTAAAAGTAGTGGCAATTTGTTTAGTAAGTTGAGTTATGGGATGTGAGGATGAGTTATTTTCATTCTTATGATTTTTATTTGTATGCATAGTCCTGGAAAACGAATGCAGGTTTAGTGAATGCGTTGCGAACAATGAAATGTTTTTGAAGATTTATTTTGAGAGTCGTATGAACAGGAGGCTGAAATTCGGTTGAGTTAATTTAAAAAAATATCTTTATTAAAAGAAAATATTTTCAGTAACAGAGTGACAGTAAGTCAGTGTGAAGTACCCTTCATGAATGAAATGAATGAATGAAATGAAATTTATTCGAATTAAGTTTTTTAATTTACTTTCGAAAGTAAACTAAGCCATCTCTTCAACAAATCCAAAAAGTCTGATTTACTTGAAAATTTGAACAGAGGTCAAATTACAATGATAATAGAGTGACAATACAATAATAAGCATGACCGGACACTACGAGCAGAATTGGCAAACAAAAGACCTCAACAGTGTTAACAACACTTAATTAAATAAAATAGTTTTCCAAACTTTCCTATTTTAATTTGTTGGCATTTAACAGAAAAAACTTAAAACTCTAATAAGTATGCATATGTCATAATGATTATTTAAAGGTAAGTAGTGTGATACGTGAGTAAATTTTTTTATGTTTTTTATCCTTTTCAGGTACGTACTCTCTTCAGTTCTCCGTCATTCTCCTTCTATCGCCGACATTTGTTGCCGTTGAAGAAAAATGCAATTTGAATTAAAGCATCGCCGTATCTTGTTACTGTAGGTAAGTAAGGAATAAATATAGAATTTATCTTCAATTTATTAAAATAAAGTGAGTTTAATAGTACCAAATTGTAATATTTTTAATACTTGGTGCCTTTAGCGTGAGAAGGTTATATGTAGATTGTTAGGATTATGAATGTGTTACAAATTGACTTCAATTTAGATTAAAAACTAAGTTGTTGTTG
Source organism: Hesperia comma (assembly GCA_905404135.1). Lineage (NCBI taxonomy): Eukaryota > Metazoa > Arthropoda > Insecta > Lepidoptera > Hesperiidae > Hesperia > Hesperia comma. Next base: position 17,447,353 of record FR990022.1, on the reverse strand, counting down.
ATTATGATTAAGTTGTTGATTTGAGTATCAAGGACTTAGACAGGAACTGTTGGCGATACTTAGTCCCGGTATTTTTTGTGAAGTACTGATTCACCAGTTAGTAATTGTTAGGGAATGTCTCGTTTTCTGTCACATATGTGTTGCTACCCTACCCTGAAATCTAACCTCTATGAAAATGCAACATAACTTCTTTAAATATCAATCCTTTCTATAAATAACAGTAACAGCAACATATCTATATACAAGTTATACATATATGTATAACTGGAAGCCCCACAAACACAGTGAGCACTCATTAGCAACGGATCGGCGTCCTGTGGGAATAATTAACAAGACTGAGATATGATTAAGCCGCCACAATACTGTCATCAATAGCGTGACGTCACCGAGCACATAACAATATTATGTATGATAATCTGATTATGTGCTCAAATTTCAAGGATTAACGTGAATGTATGAGGTTGTGTAGTGGAGTAATGTATATTATATTGTTCGCTTTTATGCAGTAATATTGTTAGGCTTCTACCTATTAATGGCTGAGCGCTGGTAATATAAATAATTCCTTGAGCGTTTCTGTACTTCGGAGGGCACGTAAAGCCGTCGGTCGCGGTTGTCGATTGATATGGCCTTCGACTGGCATAAAAACTTCCGATACTTGGGTATCACTAACTCCTCCAAACTTCCGCACTGGTGCAGCATAGTGGAGTATGGTTTGGGCCTCCTTAATGATGAGAAGATACCCATGCTCAAGCGAGTAAGCCATAGTATACCTTATACTATAACTAGGGAATCGCCCGCGCTTCGCTTCGGGACCCGTAGGTAACAGCCGCGTAGGTCCCGCTCCCGTTGGAATCTCAGCTAAAAAGTAGTCTATAACATTTGCCTATGACTTAAGCAAATTACATGTAGTATTTGATAGCATGATTCAGAACTTGCAAATGAATTTTACTAACGCCATCTATTAACAACCCCGGAAATAAATATCTAGCAACTAACAAATCATCGATCTTCCCATGGGAATGAGATGTTTTTCCGCGGTAAAAAGTTGCCTACGTCACTCTCCACCCTCCTAACTATCCCCACACACATAAACCATACCATATAATATAAACCATACCATAATAGCCATGTTGCGACGTGAAAGCGCCACAAACAAACAAACACACTTTCACATTTATAATATTAGTAAGGACTAGTAAGGATAAGGATAAGGATAACGCACACATAGGTAAGTCATATTATAGCCCCACACTAGAATTCCCAGTGTTGTGTATGTCATGTAGTTACAACATACACATACAAAACCTAGACAGAGACCAAAAATTTAAGACAGCATTAATCATAGGTTAAAATTTCAGAACACGATTTTCACCTAGGTAATCCGCTTTTATGTTTAAAATTAATATCTTGGTAAGTAATTTTTTACTGTCTACGATTTAAGTCTGCGGCGTACAGTCTAGGCCTTTTAATAACCCAATTGTTAAATACTAAGCCTAACCCGTAGAAGCGAAATACTGAAATCTAATACGTATTATACACGCACAAGGTGTAGTTTAATTTGCAATATAGACTGACTCGTAAATTCAATTGTTAGATGTCCAATTCATTCGTCATTATTCATCATTGGTCCGGCTTCTACCTAGTTTCATATATGTACCTCTACAAGTATAGGTTTAATCCGAATTAGTGGAACCAGGCAAGCGTAATATGAATGACCTTTGTCAATAACCTTGACGCCTCGGTCGGAAGGGTCCAATATTTAACCCATTGCGAATTTACAGCCTGCGATTTTCGAAGAGTCGGTTACGATACAGTTTATTTTGTCTATGCTTCACATTATGTCCACTCTCTACACTTTTTGTCTCTTTACCGAGTCTTGAATTTCAAAAAGTTTTTGTGAAAACCAAGTCCGAATAATTTTAATTTAATTACTAGCTCTTCAGAAAATTATTTTTATCATAGGTACGTATCCTTATCTTTGATCATACGTTATCCAGGTATTTTAGGTAAAATATTACCTAGTCATTAAATAGTTGATATACGTAATCAATGAAATAATGATGATAAATGTTAAATGTGTATTGGGTGTCATAGACAACACATAAAAACCAAATTCGACCCAAAATCAGTCCGACAAAGTACAATATGGATCGCTATATTGTCGTACTACACTTGTAATAAATAAATAATCGTACCCAAATCGTACCGTACGTCGCAACCTCCCAACCCTCCACTGAAAGCGGATATCCAACCGTCTTTTGTGCGTGTCGAGCCGATGTTAATTAAAACGAATATTGTTCTATTCGTACGATTCGGCGACAGTCGTGGCTCCTTCGATAGTGACTTAGCCCTTTGATACAAACACAATTCTGACGCAATGTTTCTCAAATAAACCTGATACTGGAATGGATTCCAGTTTCAGTCAAAGGACGTCGGATGGCTCGATCTCAGATGCTTTAATCACTGTTGGTACTCAAATGAATGCAGTCAAACAGACTATACGAGACATTGTGTATATTAAACAAGGAAATTGATGTTTCTAAATAAAACATTACTATTTTATATGTTTCTATTACATAATATCATTTAGGTTTGGATCGATATAGATCGTGGATCAAAAAGATTTTTGATACAGATAATTTCATTTAATGAAGTTACTGGTATAAGTTATTTGTATTTAATTGTCATTGTATTTATAATTAATTAACGTTTTTTTAATTATAATGAACATACTCACGATATGTATTTTATATGTCTATACGTAGGTATATTTTGACCCACCGCGCCACCGCGCCACCGATCACGATTCATGCAACTGGTTTGATATATCGGCGTACAAAATAATAATAATTATTATTTATCTTAGTATTCCATATCATATTAAAATGAATACAATCTACGATAAATTTAAATCAATTAACTACTCATTTTATTTTGTCTATCAATAAATAACCCAGAAATAAGAACACAAAATAAAATATCTTTTCAATTAATAAATTTCAATAAAGAATGGTCAGAGCACTGCGCTCAAAAGCAGACATCAAAAGCAAATTAACAGATGCCACCGAAACATATTTTGTCAGAGACAAAGAAGTTGTTAAAAAGGATCCGTGCAGAAACAAAGATATACGATCTGGTAACCGACAGTTAGCGGCGAGTGAGGGAGGTGAAATATATAAAATGGTCCGGGGTGTTCGCGATATGCAAGCTTCATAATAAAAACTGCAACCCCATAGCTTTATCCAACAAATTGCTTGCATGTGATCCTGGCGCCCGTTTAAGTAACAGGCGGTAGCGATTGGGCGTTTCAAATTTTTACTGTAAGTACAACCTGAAGGAAGATAAACAAAATTTTCCTAAGAGACGTTCACGAGGGCATTTCCAGTCCTCTCAAGGCGTGATTGTAATCCGTAATGCTCGTCTCTGTATCTACTTGTCCTTCATCAATGATTATATCCCTCTTAGTTAATTCATATTCGTATAGGAATATGAATCTCTATTAGTGCAGTTTAGTAAGTGGTAACAATGTTAAAAATTTTACCCGGATTTATATAACTAGGATTTCAATGTATCTAAACTGCAGTGATAAAAATATGATGCAATTATTTGTTTTTAAAATTTGCGTGGTTGAATATGGTCCGAGGCCACACCATACTCGCAATTATGATAAAAGGCTGTACCTATATTCTTGAATGCAACGATCTTATAACAGGATCAAAATTTGGCATTAAAAAATCAAAACAATATTGAGATATTATTATTTAATTTATTTTAATGAAAAATATGAAACAGTTTTGTTTAACCAAAAAATATAACTTGTTCTCGTTCTCCGATAACTCGAGGCACACGTAAACTGTTGATGTAAAAGAATGTCGGCGCGGTTCAGCTTCTGCTGTATCTAGGCAGAGAGCCAAACCGCCGCATTATGAGCGTATCGCAGCTATAATGTGGTGAACGAGTATATCACCTACACGTAGCTATACCACACTTCAGCGTGACGTCACTTTGTGTCATGCATACGTGTGTCTAGATCTGGTTGTATTAACTGTTTATAAAATCTTTTATTTGGGATTTTTAACGCCTATGCAAAATGGAGTGCGTTAAAAGCTTGACGCGTGCTTGTCTAATAACAACGTAGCTCTCGAATATACCAAATTAGATTAGATTTTTTGTTATCTGACGTGATTTAGATGTTCGAAGAGTCCTGGATTCGATGTGCGGGAAGGTGGATATAATGGATGAGTTTTCTTCTTATCTTTCCGTGTTATCCAGGACACCCATATGCGAGACTGTGACTTTGAGTTTGTAACTGTATTGAAATATAAATATATTATATATTATTAGTTTTCTACTGTTACTACGTGTAATTTTCTCATTCTAAGTTTCATCTGGATTGCATTTTGTCTAAATTCTATTTTTCATACAACGCTCAAGAACTGAAGTGCTTTAATTAAACTTGGAGCTAATTAAGTTCTGGCACTAATTTAAAAGTTTTCTAGCTTTTATTAAGTTCAACAATATAACCTATATTCTCAAGGTTTACTTGGAATATTTTTCTGTAGACAAAAATATTAGTTGTGTCTTTATAAAAAAGTTGCAGGCTAAAACGAAACTTACTTTTGCTTAGGTCTTTGAGTTTTACTGCATTTAGATACCTACAGTCTGGACATCACCCAGTTATAAAAAGTTTATTTTACATATAAATTTGCAATACAACACACAGTTTGTATCAGTGTATACTGAGTGAATATGAAATGTTAATGGTTAATAATTATTAGCAGCCCTAATGTCTAATACTAACATATACCTACCTACAGGCTACATGCCTTGTTAATAGTAGGTGACATGGGCAAAACAAATATATACATAGGTAGATACATTACAAACAACCACAACGTGATAACACAAATAGTCTGTCAAAATAATTCCTGGACTCCGGTCGGGAATAGAACCTTGGACCCCTTGCTTAGAACACACGGTCGCAACTCGCAATCAACTAATCTACGGGTCATCGAAATAAGAAATCTTGGTAGGTACTATTAGCATTCGTTAAGGTTCATGGGAAGTTTTTTTTTGACATATAAACTTTTTGGTTTGGACACCAAAACTTGTCAAGTGATCTGCCTTGCCTGGCGGAGTTTGCTTTGGGCCTCCTCAATTACGAAGAGAGAAAATTGTATGATTTGTACTTGTAATATAAACTTCCTACCATAATCACCAAGGCTCTGACATTGCAAAACATAGTTTACGCCTCGAATATAAAGTTTAAATTAGTTCGTAAACACCGACCTACTTAACACCTTTTTTGTATCAGCGTAGCAACTTTAAAACCAGCCCACTGGCAAGTCGGCTCGCGGCAGGCTGAAATTCTTACGAAATCAACAAGTGTTAGTAAAATGCGTCACTTGGCACTACGCCACGCCACGCCTAGGCTTTCCATTGGTTAATAAAGTTAACCAATTGACAGGCCGGAGTGTGCTATTGGTTGAAATAACCGGTCACCTGAATTTGGGTCAGTGGAACGTAAATACGACACGCTGGTAATACGCGAGCCATCCGAGCGTCGGTAATTCTGCGTTCAACCGAGTTATTACGGCCGACAGGTATGAGGTGCCGGCGTCGTGTTATTCAAGGTTTGACTGGGGATGCATTGGATACTTAGATTGGCAAACATATATCGATGTACGTAAAGAAACGTGAGGCTACACATAATTATGGTGCAATAGTTACTACACTGGATGGTTTAAAGGGTTCCCAGCACGATGGGTATTTGAATGGTAATAAAGGATAATCATTCTTGGTCTGGATCTGTGTTGATGATGTCGTGTGATGTCGCTGTTTTGTAAGTAGGTATAATCTTGTGGGTGTTGTTATGGCGTCACTTAGTTTCCTCAGGTGTTACTGACACTATGAGCTACGGAGATTACTAAAATATAGCTGGCCAGGAAATATGTAGATGAATTGTGATGAATAAGTTCATCGACCTCTTACGTTAAAAAACAGTCACCTGTCTTTTCTGATCATGGTACACTTTGCTACTAAACAACAATCACTACAGATTGTTATAATTGTAAATCTCTGGACGATACATTAATGACTATTTTGGTATTACTAAGGTCCTTATTCCGATCACTGACATTCGTGATTACGCGAATCCACAAATGAAGAATGCATTTTTGGACGTTTTCGTTGTTTTTCAAGTTATCAAAGCTGTAACAGTTTTCAGTCGCACATCACAGAGCGTGAATCTTGAACCTTTGCGTAATCGAACATTCGTACAATGTACAAACGCTCGCGCATGTGAGTCACCTCGGTTAGGATAGGGTAGTACCACCGCCCGCCAAGGTACTCAGTACCATTCCTACCGTCATAATAATTGTTTTTAAGAGCAATTGTGTTCCGGATAGGAAGGTTTGTGGAGCCGGTTTCACTTTTTTAGAGGCGACCATCTCAGACCTCAGGGGTAGCAACGCATCTGTGACCGAATTGGAACAAGACTCATACTAATAATAACTAACTGGACTATTACTAACATTAACTAACAGGACTAATTATCACTAACATACCCTGTCCTCGCACTTATTAACAAACTAACCAACTAATATTCTAACACCATCTACTAACTGGACTAACCATCCTAGTCCCTTTGAGTCTAGTTCTAGGTCGGTCACAGCTGTTATGGGCGGCAGGGGAAGGGTGGTACTGCATGCTCGTTTGCTATCTTAATTCCATAAAAAAAAATGTAAGCTGAATAGTCTACTTAAAACCATTATAGTCTCGAATCTAATAACAGCGAAAGCAGGTGAAATACCTATCCATCTACTATCATAACCAGAGTAATTAATAAAGCATTATATTGCCCGTAATTCACTCTAAACGTGTACCTACGTTGACCTCATCCCTGGAAAAGAAGCCTGAATAGAAACCCAATATCAGCCGCTAAGATCAACAAACTTCTAGCAACTTAATACACATTTTTCTTCGGAAATATACAACATATTCTGCACTGCGAACCCGTAACAAGCGTCGGGTGAGAGAACATTTATGAATGGATTGCACATCGTTATAAAATCCAAGCTTCCGATACCCTGTCGCTAAAGTAAGGGCGCATTCAAGTAGAACGCTGGTTACCGGCGCCGATCTGCCAGCGCTTATCGGCGCTTATCCGCGCAGGTAGTCGGCGCAGGTAGTCTCTATACTTTGTGCCGAACCAGCGCCGATAAGCGCCGATAAGCGCTGACAAGTTCCGACCAGTCACACGACCGAGGATATGTCAAGGGACTAGTAACGATAAGCGCTGGCAGATCGGCGCCAGTAACCAGCGTTCTACTTGAATGCGCCATAACGCTCACAATCAAAGATATCAAAGCCGCCGTCTAACAGTTCCACGATATATTTGAAGTATCTTACAGGTAGGGGAGATGAACATAATTTATTTTCATAACGGGAAATGTCTTAGTGACTCGCGTTCGAAATAATTGCCACAGATATTTTATGTGTTAATTGCTGGTAATACCATAGATTTATTTCCAAACGACCGTGTAGTGCTAAATCTACGGTTAATAGGGTTAATAAACACTAAGTATTTAAATATTCTGTCAATTTAGCAATAATTTTGAGCCGTTTTAATTTCTGATGTAGAGATACTTATTAAATGGAATGAGTTGGCCAACTTAGTAAGTACTTGTTAAAGAATTAAGTAACTTAGCAAAAGGACTTGTTAACATAAATAAGCTTGTACACGTTCGTGTTTACTCCATCTATAAATAAATATCTACTGAGTGCTGCTTACGAGTAATATTTTATTTTTCTCGTACATGAATGTGACAAGATTCCATTTCGCGGGCACCGTGAGAGAGTCCACGTGTAGCGTTCCGATCGACGGAGCAGATCGCCTTTGATATTCAATGGAGTCCGCTGCTTTTTATGCCTTATACCACTTTATATATAGGTTTATATGTATATAAATAAGAAGCGCTCATAGCTCGGCGGCTTGTGTCGATCCAGTAATCAACCGAGTTAAGCAATAGCGGGTGCAATCAATCGGTGAATACTAGAAGCAACATTTCTTGAGCACTTTCATTCGGAATGTTTGAGCCACGTTGGAAGCCTTCGTGCCAGTTGGGCTGTCCTATCCAATAATCCGTACTGGAACAGCGTGGTGGAGTATGTTCTTGGTCTCGACTTTGCTCAATAGTGAGCGAGCCATTAATGGGTTGAGTTAGACACGGCTCATTTATTTATCTCCTAAAGCCGCCTAATTACAACCAACAACAAAACAATCCTGCTGTAATCTAAGCAATAAAATGCACATCTCTTCACTCTGAGCCTTTAATTTATTTCACCATTATCTAGCAAAAATTAGAGTCTAAACGTCCTCATGTAATCCACATGGTCAGGTTGTGCTACCAGCGAATGAACTGCAAGCGACAAATCGCTCGAGGTTTTTTCATGAATCACTAGCTCTAGCATCTGACGACCCTGTAGCCTAGTTGGTAGCGACCCTGCCTGCGACGCGAGGGGTCCCGGGTTCGATTCCCGGCCGGGGCAGATATTTAAGTGGCAGATAAATATTTGTACTCATGGTCATGGGTGTAATTGTAATGTGTTATGTGTGTAGTCCTTGCCACCAGCGACACAGGTACCTAGTAACCTACTGCGGGGGTATGAGTGTGTTAGCGTTTATTTATTATTATGTTTATTATTATTACTAGCCACCAGATGGCAGCTGGTGATCTACGGCCAGAAACTGTTGTATTGAAACTAACACTTGTTTAACCGATAGCAAAATACAATAATAACACAAGGTTTAATACGAGAACCGCAAAGCGAATCCGCACTGCACGTCAGGCATAAAAAAGCATGTCTTTACACGGCCACAACATTTTGCTGCAATTCGTAACGATACAGTAACATGAGGCATGTATAGTTTAACACATACAAAAAACTCGAACACGACCATATACCTAATTCAAATTGATACAATTAAGTAGTTACATACATGTGCATACAGTGGGTAGGTAGCCAGTGTTCGTTGATTTTACTAGTATACATTTTTATTAACCGACTTCAAAAAAGAAGGAGGTTCTCAATTCGACCGTATATATGCTTTTTTTTATGTACGTTCAGCGATTATTTCGTCGTTTATGGGCCGATTTTGATAATTATTTTTTTGTTGTAAAGTAGATATGCGCAGTGGGGTCCCCTGATAAGGAAACCAGGATCTGATGATGGCATCTCAGAGAAATCGAGGGAAACTTTCGAAAATTGTATGGACAACTAGTGTGTTTGTTCATATTATCATAAGTACATTAAAGCGCTACCATTTCATGAAGATCTGGAGTCGATCTGATGAAGCCGAAAGACAGTCGAGGGAACTCCTCAACGATTTACTGCAGTTATCTAGTGTTTGGGCTTCATTAATTTGTAGTGACGAGAACTTTACACTTACATGTTGAATTGAGCGCCATCTGGCGAGTAGTTTTTGAGTTATCTCTACTTATCAAGATTGAAGTCGGTTATTTTTTTTGTAAAAAGCAATTATCAGAATAATTAATGTACCAGTTCATCACAAGCTTCCTCAGTTTCATAGCAAAAATATGATATCCAGTAATCCCCCTGACAGTGAGACATGGGCATTAGGAACCGCGAGCTTTGTACCGCTTCGTTTTTCTTTCTTATCTAAGTGTAAAATTTGTCTAGGCAATGCTGTGAAATGGTCTAGTCTGAGCCGGGAGTTACACCGTAGGAGCAACAAAATATGCAAATTTATTGTATGGTCTTTTAAATTTGGTTGGGTACAGTTAGAAAAATGAAAAATTATATTTTATTACAAAACAATGGTTTATCATTCAACTCGTCATAACTTTACATTTTTTAAATTAAATATTTATATGAAACTAATAATAACATCCAATTGTAATTTCTTTGATTCTACGATAATTAAAATTGATTAAATATTAGCCATTAACTAAACCTAACGGGCTTTTCTATATAGTTTTTCTTTTAACTTCATTGTCTTTGTTACTACTTTGCGCATCATCATCTGCATATTCATAAAATCATCAGCGTTTTAGCTGACTCTACTGAAATAAAACATAGATAGCATAAAATTTTAATGATAAATTTTATAATGTAGGAAAATCGCATTTCTATTAACCTAACCTGAAAAAATAACAATCTGTTTTTACTTTAAAGGAATTAATAAATATTTCCAACGTTACAGCACGGTGTAAGCTACGGCCGTTTTAAGTGGCAGATAGCGAGCGGAGCGCACGATTTATCTGAGCCGGTGCACCGGCGTTTATTGCGCTGTTTTTGTGCACTAATGAAATGAAAATTTTAACATTATTCTCTTCCGTGTAAGAAAGGTAAAATGTTTTGTAATCAAAGTTCTAATGAAATACGTTTTTCTGATAATTACACATCTTATATTTACTGACCATGTCTATTTTTTACATTTGGATAATATCGATGAAACATCAATAAAAAACCTAGAGCATAGGTGCGACAACAGAGTATAGCATTTTGACACATACCTAATACATTAGACGTCGATTCAACTCTTCTCAAGAAGAACTCCTCGTAGATCGCTGGTCACTCAACAGGAGCCCTCTGTTCTGTTTTCCACGATCTGGTGTACACTCAAGTGACGTTAACAAATTGCACAGTGCTGCCACCTAACTTTTAGTTTCGTCTTTACGTTTAATTTTGCTTTTGCCTAAAAGTATGCAAAAGCAACAACGGAAACAAAAGAAGGTTCACAGATAATATTATTGTTGTTATATTTTTACTACAATACAATTATTAACACAGTTTTTCTGAACTTATTATCCTTATTTATTTATTTTATACTCTAGTCTTCTCCAAGAAACGAAACAGGACAAAATAATAATCACTGAAGAAAAACACAATTTTCTTCGTCTAAAGAAATCTAGTTGCCGGGATCTTCGGCAGTACAATTGCATCACCACTGCGTTCATAAAATTGATTTTAAACTTTTATCATCGCGGATTACACTAATTTTTTCTATAATGCGGGTTACTCACGATATTTTGTATTTTGGTGTGCCGATATTTCGACCGACCCAGTTGCATGGATCGTGGTCACGGCGGAACTGCGGTGGCGCGGAGAAACTTTTGACACATGACATTTTACACTAATACATTAGTCTGTCTACCTTTCTTCTAACTCGTTTTTGTGATTTGTTGGCCATATTACGACAGGATGTGGTTAGTGTAGTGTGTCGTAATATGGCCAACAAATCACAAAAACGAGTTAGAAGAAAGGTAGACAGACTAATGTATTAGTGTAAAATGTCATGTGTCAAAAGTTTCTCCGCGCCACCGCAGTTCCGCCGTGACCACGATCCATGCAACTGGGTCGAAATATCGGCACACCAAAATACAAAATATCGTGAGTAACCCGCATTATAGAAAAAATGTTCATAAAATTGTATTTGAATGTGTTTTGTGAATTCCGTACAATTTAATCGAAAATATTTTGGTTGGTATTCTCATTATTTACAGAGAAAATCAATAACATTAAGAAATATGGAGTAAAAAAGTTAAGTGAAAATATTTACTGCCTCAGTGTAACATCTTGTAATGCTATAAAAACACTACTTAAAGAAAACTGTATAAATAAAACATAGTGTTGAAAGTTAGAATATTTAATTGGAAGTCCTTTGATAGAACATTTTAGGGACGAGGGTTGTTTTCGCTTCAGGCTTTATGTAAAAAGTATGATTTTAATTATACTATAAAAAATACGTGTTACCATAATACCCAAAAAGCTTGTAATAAAAAAGACGAAAAGCTTATGGTTTACTGAAATCAATGTAAAAAAATCTGAATAAAGGAAAATTTATTGTTTTAATGTCAAAATAAGGAACTCTGAAATGGTAATCAAAAGAAAACGTCAAAGCTAACATTTTTCTCCGAATGAGTTTTCTCACAATTTTATTTATTTCATTCGCACCAAGACATTTCAATTACCATTGTGTTTATTGAGTTGGAGATTGTAAGATGGACTTTGCGCTAAAAGTAATTAACTTTGCAAACAATAAAATTATTTATATTTAACAATAGCAATAATTTTCTTAAGCGACTGTGGCGACGATTTGAAATATTGTAGAACAAATGAAAATTATTAAAATTATTAACTAAAAGAAGTCAAGTATTATAATCATAATTGAATAATTGCTTTTTACAAAAAAAATAACCGACTTCAATCTTGATAAGTAGAGATAACTCAAAAACTACTCGCCAGATGGCGCTCAATTCAACATCTAAGTGTAAAGTTCTCGTCAATACAAATTAATCAAGCCCAAACACTAGATAACTGCAGTAAATCGTCGAGGAGTTCCCTCGACTGTCTTTCGGCTTCATCAGATCGACTCCAGATCTTCATGAAATGGTAGCGCAGTAAAGCATATATACGGCCGAATTGAGAACCTCCTTCTTTTTTGAAGTCGGTTAAAAATATGGTATATGTGTACGTGGAGATAAAAATTACTTATCAATTTGAATTGTCGTTACCCGTACCCGTTTATTTTTAAATTTTGCAATAATAACATGAAATATTTCACGTTAAGGCTAAATATGAACATAGATTACTTAGTTTTAACAAAAAACATTTTTTGTATAAAACATGAAATCATGGCATAGCAGTCATTGCAGACCCATGCAATTTGCAAGATAATTTGAATAAAATATCTACGAATTTGATTCCTTTTCACCAAATCCGATTTCTTAGCAGTGCTTTCTTTTTAATGAGCACATAATGATGAAAAATACGGTATTATAACTCCAGACACTGATATTAATCGCAGCAATTTCTCTGCTAGCATTTATTGCACAGAACGTGAGATAGTGGGTTCTTTAGTGCTTTTTAGTGTAACAGCGATCGCGTCTTAAACATCATTTTGATTTCGTGTTCTGACAGAACCACTATTTCTGTCGGAGTAAATGACAATGTTTTATTTTTAGAGACGGTTTGGGCGAATATAACAGCGTTTGTGCGAGGCCGCATTACGGTTTTTTTCACGCGGTTGTAAACCGCGGAACCGCGTAACCGCGCAAAGCGCACACACTACGAATAAAAACCGCGACCATAGAGATAAAAAGTATATAGACATGCTCCATTCCTAAACTTCATACGAACTTTGCCAAAACATGTAGCCATTTGACCTTACCAAAAAATTGCTTGTTATGTTACAATTCTTGACAGTTATTGAAATTAACAATGAATGACAGTCATGGGGAATCAGATGAAAATTTTCATATCCATAATTATCATAGGCACACTTTCTTTGCATAATCTTTTATTTAGAAAACTATAAATTTTATGCATTATCTTATTTTTGTAAATTAATCAGCTATAAGTATTTGGATGCTTTAGCGACCATAATAGTAAGAGTTGTTTATTAAATACAAAACAGTGACAACTACAAACAATGACTCAACATCATAGAAGACAGTTTATGTACGTAGGTACTCTATGGTTTCTGTCTTCTCGCTGACGCGACGTCAGAAGATTGACCCTAAAGTGCTCGCGCTATGAACATTTTGCCGTCCACGGCTGTGTGTATATATTAAACATGTATAGGAAAGGATGTCCATCCAAAAAACAGAAGGACCAAAAAAGGTTGCAATAGACACAAAGTTACTATGCAACGAACATTGTATGTTTATGTGGCAGGCAGGACTATTATGCTCAAGTACATAATATTATATCGTAGATATTGAAAATGTTTCATTTTGTTATTAAGTTATATAATTTAATTTTTAACGTAGTTTAAGGTAAACATTATGCTGAAAGTAAAAAAAGTGAAAGTAAAATAACTTATGTTATATCCCACTAAGTACATAACTATGTCATCTTATATATCCCAGTCCCACAGCTTATACATATATCCCACTAAGTACAAAACTATATCAGAAAGTACTAATGTAACTAATTACTTTCTGATAGTTTACGTTATAGTTTCTTCTTTTAGTAAAGTTATTTAATTATAATTAGCAAAAAAATTATGTTTGAACATGGGCGACAAAATGCTCCCCACGCCATCATTCACGTTTCATGGTAAGGCGCGACTATTCTGGGGTTAATATTGTCATTGTCATGTCTGTTTTCTGTAAGCCAAAGATATAAAAATAATAAATATGACTACCTTATTTTAGGCGCACGAGAAAGGGACATAGTTGGAATGCATAAACCACATACATGAAGTCGTAGTATTTTGTAGGCAGCAGCGAATGGTGCGCGTTACTTACATTTCAATTGTTTTTAGTAATTACGTCCTCAAAAATATAGAATATGGATTTCTGTGCCTTCAAAAAGTGTTTTAATAAATGAATAAACACAAATAAGTCCAAAGGAATCACATTTCCTAAGTAAATAAGTGAGTCATCAATTATTTTCACTATTTTTAAAACAGTACTTCTGTTAAAATGGTTAATGTGACAGAATTACGGTACGTAAAAGCGAGATACCAATATGTATTTTTTTTCTTTTTCTAATATAACAACCAAATTCAACTGCGCGCCAAGTTCATGCACATAGGAATAACGCGCAAATATTTATCGGGAGTGCAGGGCCTATTTAGTATTTTTAAATCCTTGACAGAAACCGCTCGCGGTTTCCGCGTCAATTTGTATGTGTTTGTGTGCTCCAATATAGGGTAGAAGACCCAGTAGTCAGTCTTTAGAGGATTTCTTAATTTGGATCGCGTGTACTATTTTGGTAACCAATGTATTAATAAATCAGTTAACAGTTATCAATAATTCTCAACGTTTTAAGTGAAAATAAGAAAAATATTTAAACCAAAAAAAGTAATTTTTCTCCAGTCATCAACCTGCAACATCCAGAACTCGGCCGCCTTATACCCACTGCTGAGCTTCTTACACGACAATCAGTCTCAAAGTGTAAACCAACCAAGACAATATAATACTAACGATTAATTAAAAATCATCATCAACATCCATTCGCCTTTCTGCGTCTACTGCTGGACATAGGCTTCCCATAAGTTGCGCCATTCTGACAGTTTTTTAGGTCGTCATACCCTTCCTACGAGACCACTCTAGGTCCTTTGTCCAAGACATTATTATTCGACATAAAAGGCAGAAAAGGCCGAGTACTGGTACAAGTACCTAGGCAAACCGCGAACAAATCTGTAAAAAATCACGGTTTTAAAATCAGTCGCGGTATGAAACCGCATATGTGGCCGCTTGTATGGCTTTCCTTGAGTCACAAAATTAGCGGTTAGCTGTCAAACCGCAAAACCGCCCGAAACGCATACACTATCAGTCGCGGGAGTAAACCGCAAGTGCGGCCGCTTGTATGGCTTTCCTTGGGTCACAAAATTACGCGGTTACAAACCGCGGCGGTTTAGCCGTAATGCGGCCTCAGCCTTAGATCGAACTCTTGCATCTAAATATTCTCTAATATCATCATCACCAAGAAGGTATAAACTCATTCTACTTGTACCTAGCCAAGTACAATATTACTTAAAATATGATTAAGTAATAAGCTTCTCGTCAATATGGGCTAATGACTTTGATTGAGTATTTTGATGATTTGATTGGGTATCTGCAAATAAATCTTAATTATCGTCATTATTATCATCATCGTACATATCATTTATTTATTTATTTATTGAAACTTTATTTACCACAATAAAATATTACGGTGCAAATGGCGAGCTTAATGCTAAACTGCATTCTCTACCAGCTAACCATTGGCCAAACAGAAATACACACATACTATGCATATACATACATACACTAATAAATATAATATATAAGTTAGATATCACATGTAATCGTCATTTTTATGACCGATAAAGTTTCGCATAATTTTCCCACTGTTAATTTGTAAACATTCTTAGATATTTATAGTGAACACGATATTACAATATTTATGGTACCTAGGTAGAATATTGTGCATCCAACGAGCGCTAGCCTGCATGATTTCTCAAAGACACAGACAGGATTCTTTAAAGAAAATAGGAAAAAGTGCCTTTAATACTACGCATCACAGTTTATATCACACGACAACGATAAAAACATTCATTTTCAAACTAGCTTACATATACGAGTACATGTAAAGTACACCCCATAATTGCAAAAATTGTGCTATGAAAACGAAAATTGTAGGTATTTAAATCTCAATTTAAACTGCTGTTCTCTTTTGATAAATCTATATTTACAATATGCCAGTTTGATCTAATTAATTGGAACTAAATCGACTCCGATTCCCAATACGAAATCCCAAACCGACATCACAAGACAAAAGGAGTCGTCGACTCATCGGAAAACAATCGCAGTCGTAAATTGTAAAATATTAACAGCTAAAATAGTTTTGCAGCGATCTTCATGAAAATTACCTTCTTGATTGCCCCTAAGATAAATATTATTCAAGTCTGAAGACGTTGGCCATCGAGATAGCAGGCTGGATGAGCTTGCATTTAAGAGCACGGCTGCAGCAATGAGTTGCGAATCCTTAATTGTTTCTGGGGATTTAAATTTTAAATATAACAAAAAGGTGACCAGTTTTCTTGCAGTTAAGGGTTCGTTACTGAAAGGTTTAATAGCAAAGCAAATGTCAGCTTCCTTTGAGGTTTGGTATGTTTAAAGCTTTGTGAGTTTGAAGTGGTCCCAAGGTTGGTTTGTTTACTCGTTGTAGGAGAAGGCCCGCAGGCATAACCATAAATAAGAGAAAATAAGAGAAAGATGCATTTTAATTAGCTAGCGTGACAAAAATTGCTTGGAGTTTCATTCGATTCACTCAAGTACCTAACCCGAAACTACTTACTTTGATTCACAGTATACCCATTTTACGGATCATATAACTAATCTTTAACAGTCATATCCAGTTGGTTTAGCCAAAAGTTGCCGTTATAAATGTAGGGTCGGCTAAACACGACGTCTTGTAACTACACTGGCGTCTGGGATCTACTGATAAGTCTACTTCAGGTTTCGATAAAATTGAAGCTGTTTCCCTTTTTATTTCTATGAATTAAGCGAAAGGACCATCTTATAGTCAGTCAACGTCATTAACAAAGAAAATGCGATCAGTTTTAATTTGTCCTTCGACGCTGCAACCAAACCAGACCTTAAAATATTGCATATTATTCCAATTCTAGAAGAAAGAATAATAATATTCAGATAATCACATCGAGCCGTTAACTCCAGTTGTAAGAGCTGGAGTGCCATCATCTCACTGGTTATTCTTAATAATTAATTTGGTTTGAGGTTTTTACCTCATAACTTATGAGATTCTGATTTTATTCTTCTTTTACTTTCTTTCATGATTCATTCGTTATACTTTTTATTTTCTTTCCAAAGCTGGAGCTTGTCATCTGTTGAGCGACATGACACGGGTAGTTTTTGAGTAATCCCTACTTATCGACTTAGGTCCATAAAAATGTTCGCAGTTTAACATTTAATATCATATTATTTACTTTACAATTAGAAGAGCATACTTACCTATTTTATTTGATTTATACCAAGGATAAAGATTTTCGAGGCTGTTTTGCCCAGATACAACATAATCCTCATAATTGAACAATACGCCTACAGCATTTAGGCTTAGGAGAAAACGACGTTACATTGGAAGTTATTTAAGAACTAGAAAGATATATTAATTCGGCTGGAATCCCTACAAGCTAAGCTATTTTATTCTGCTATCGGTATAAAATATATAATTATGTAGTGTACCTAGATGTAAAACTATATATATACAAGTGTAGGAGGCACCTTCGCAAGCAATTTTATGCAAAGTTTTTAATACCTTCATGGTATTCCAAGTTGTCAAAGCTGTGACAATTCATGCAATGTTAAAAAGTTCAGGTGCATATGAGTGAACGTGGTTATACCCAAATAGCGATTCGCCTAGTAAGACTTCATTTTTATATTGGTAAAAGTGTAAATGTAATAAAGTGTAAAACGCCACGGAAGTGTTTCTCTTTTATGTATTTACTTACCTAGGAGACATAGGACGTGATCGCGATTCATGCATCGAGAAAATAATTTCGGTGAAACCATTTTAAATCGTGAGATACCTCTCGTTATCTAGAACTTAGATACCAGTGGTGATAAATACATTTTAACTCCATTTTATCTCTTCAATTAACATAATACATGTAACTCTATTTGTAAACCGAAATTTACCTCATCAATTAATATTAATTTTCTCAATTGAGCAGATTCGTGCGTGACTCACGCAAGCAAAGCTGACGGCGGCAGTGTCTTGACCTTTGTCTTGACTTTGTCCTCTCGCATTAGGGCATTTAGAGGCTAACAGTTAGTGACTATTTTGTTAGTTACTCACTGTTTAGAGAGATTTTCCGTCCTGTCGCACGTCTGCCCACGCCAACTCTCCGATCCCGCGTACCCTCTCGGCGCTCGGCGCTCTGCTATCAACCTTTCCAGATTTTGATATTTTTGTTGACAAGTGGAGGAAAGTCCTTAGTATGTGTCTATGGTTCAGCGAAACCCCATGATTTATAATTTTGCATTCATTCATTTGGCTTGATATTATTGTGTTAAGTAGTATAAGTGGTACCGTTCCGTTATTATTAACAATAAAATAAATAAATAAATCTTTGTTTACCTATAAACGTGAAAGGTCACCTACTCATCAGGAAAAAATATCGTGTGCGTGTGGATTGAGTGAGCACCCTAAATAAAATTAATAACATCTAAAACCGCTTGACGTATAAACTTACAATTTGACAGGTGGTAGTTTATTGTAAGGAGACAACTGTTAAAAATGGATTTTGCCGTATTTCAATCCTAAAGGAGTAAAATCGGGGTTTGGACTTTGTTTAAAGTCATTCAAAAATACTTCTACGCGGGCAACAGAGTAAATTATAATCAAAGACGGAACTGTTTAAACCCTCTTTTTATCTGCGAAAATGCATAAACTGAGTGGGAACGACAGCATCTTATACAAAAACCCATCGACAGCTGTAAGCAAATCACGTGTCGATATCGCTTCAGAGTCGACACGGTGTCATGCTCGCCTCAGCCGATACAATTTGATCGATGTCGTGTTCTGGCGCCCTAATATCCATGTAGATAGTCAATATTTGGATTTACAAGCTGAAGCTGAATTTACACCGCTCTCTATGCATGCATCCGCATGCAATTTGCATGTCAAGTTCCTTCAGTTTTGGCGGGCGTAGCATATGCATATCGGGTTATTTGCGGCGCGGAGCTACGTCGCTCGTTCCTTTGATGCGTTGAAAAGATTCGCGAAGGCTGACTCGTGGCAGTAATCTTAACTTTTTATGTCATTTTGTCAACTACAGCCGTTGAGTGGAAGGGGAAATTGAAATTATGCATGAAGTTTATCAAGTCTATTTATAACGTGAAATAAAATAGACTTACGTGCAACGTCTTCCAAATCATTTAAATAAAAGACTACATAATATGTAAAAAGCAATACAATGTACAATGTAAAAAGCGGAAAAGCTGTAACCCACAGAATAGAAAATATCCACTATAGACATTAATATGATGAATAAATAAATTATAATACACTAATATCATTGCACTAATATTTCATCTGTCGTGGAACATGGATAACACAACACCAACACTCACCACCCGAGAACACATAGGTTAATATCTGCACCGGCTCAAATCCGGGACTCCTCGCCTTGTAAGTAATTTACTGACTACGCAACAAGGCCGTCAGATAAAACGTAGGTATATCAAAGTAACTCGTAATATGTATTGCAAAGCGCATGGGACGTAGCAATATCTTTCACGGACCACTCGTGTAATACCTACTTGAAGCGATATTGTAGGTTGAAGTAAGTTACTTGTGAACGCAACCATTGATAGCTTAGTTATTTTAAAGTGCTTCTAGTCCAAGAATACAATCCAGGCGAAGGAATGCTGTTTGCAAATTTTAAAGCCTTGCCATACTTTTGGTTTTAATCCATTAATAAGCCACTACTGAGTACAGTGATTTAGAAATAGTAGACGATGTTAACACATTACTTGCTTAGATTGTTAGTAAGTGTAAGGACTGAGGCAGGAACTATTTAATGATACTTAGTTCTGTTAGTGGATCTTAGTAATAGTCCAGTTGGTAACTGTTAGTATGAGTCTCGTTCTAATTCGGTCACAGATGCGTTGCAATCCTTGAGGACTGAGATGAACGCTGTTATTAAAGTGTAATAAAATTACATTATAACTCATGGAAATGCATGTCAAAAGCATTGTAGGTAATGACGAAAAATGATTACAAACTTGATGTTTATTTTAGAGATACCTACAACTGCTCGGACCTGATTTTCATATTGAAGCCGTATGTAGTAAGAGCAATCTATAATTATTGTCAGTAGGGAAGACGCTCCTTGGTAGTTTCTTGCCGCTTATTCTTCCATGCCACTTAAGTTAGGGATTGCAAGCATAGTTTTACTTCCAAAGAGTGTTTGTACCAAATCAATAATACCAAATCAAATAAACTTAATTTTATTCCGTATAACAACTCTTGTTTTTCTATAAGCCGTATCTACGGTCGTAAATCTATGGCAGTAAGTATATCGTAGCAATATTGAGGCCCAGACTGGAGCGCCTCTCCAGCCGTTAAAGGCGCTTATAACTTACCTGAGATACGAGACAGACTTGCCATGTTGTTTATGAAAATCTTTCCTCCATTTTGCAATTGTTGGAGCTATAAAGAAAATTTGTATGAGGGTTACCTTTTGTAAAAATGTTCCGAATTTTCATGTCTTTTATGTCTAGGTCATAAAAAGAGAATAGGTTAGGAAATTAAAAAAATATACAAAAATCATTGTATGATCATCAGCTACCAATAACGGCATCACTAACTGAAACACCTCATCACTCGATAGCTCGCCAAATCCAACTTCGTCTCACCACATGTCACATTATTCTCTTCACATTATTCACTCACAGTTATTTTTATAATTTATTCTTCTCTCTATCTCTTCACTTGTTCTCAGAAGTTGTGTGAACTCTTTCAATCCGCACTAGGCCATCGTGGTGGACATAATATATAGTCAGAAGAAACTCTTGCCCAGCTGTGGGACATTAATGGGTTGCAATGAAAAGATGGACCTATCCTGAAATTTTATTCAAAAATAAAACACAGATGGAAACTTGGAACTAAAAATTTGTTCAAAACAGTAACAGTTACAAAAAATCTAAATAACGTAACAATAATAATAAATAAACATGATTTAAAAATAATATATCAATAACAATTTATTGCGAAACTAATAATTTAAATTACAGAAGATTATAATAATATAATGAGTAGGTAACACTTGAGAATTAATATCACAATTTAATGTTAATTTAAATAATTACATACTTACTATAAAACTAGTATTATTATTAAATTAAGTAAATTAATAAACATTAAGATGTGTAACGATTAAGACTCACTGTGTAAGCTCTACTAAAGCACAATGAATAAAAGCATCATCATCATTTATTAAAATCGATTTATATCATCCACATTAGGTATTACAAGTTAGTATACAATTCATATAAATAAGAAATTAAAAAGAAAAATGTTAAGAACTTTTAATGTATGAGAATTTTCCTCATAAATGAATAATTTGAAAAATTAATACCAGAAAGGGGTGCTAGTGTGGGGATATGAGATTTATTAAACCGAATACAAATTTCCCCAATTTAAATATATTTATGTATAAAATTATCTTTAAATCCATACCAATATACTACTCGTACTACAATGATTTTTATCTAACGTGGACAACACCCTTTATTCGTTCCCTCCTTTTCCGACAGCGCACACATTTCATTAGGACGCAAGCACACGTCGGCAAATTCTAAGAATGCGCTCCGCCATTTGTTAACGCGAAGCTTTTTAATTTAATCGGTTTTGTTTCGATCTATTTCAATACCACTAAGTCGTTACATCGGTTTTTCAATTAAATGTTACAACTGGTGGTGCGAAACGGAATGATTAAGGAGTTTCTAAACTTAAATGCGTATAACAAAAAAATTACATATCCAAACCGATGCCCAGAAGAAATCCATGCAAATGTTTAAGGAAATAATAAAAAGGAAGTTGAAAATGTGTGCTCTATCTATAGTAATACGAGTAGATCTATCTGAGTGAAGACTTATTTAGTTTAGTTTATATCAACGTATATAACTACGAATTTTCATTTATTACTTTGAAAATAATCCTACGTAGAATTGCAAAAAATGAATTATTAATCAAAATAATATATATTCAATAATTAGTCATAATTATAATATACTAAAAAAACAATCTGGATTCAACATAGATGTTTCCAATACGTGTATTTTTTTAGGTTCGAAACACTTAAGTGCAATTTACATCTATGAAGATGCAATTATTTATTAATTTAACCTACTTCATTAGCCGTGCTTAAAAATGATTTCAAAACTCTCTACCTACTTGAAGTAATATAACATTATGTAAATACTGATTTTACATGCATTTTAACCAACTTTAACCATAGCGTAACGAAAATTTTAACCAACTTTAACCATAGTGTAACATGAATTTTAACCATGTTTACCTCTCCCACTTCAAGTTCGACGTCAAATTTCATCTAATTCAACACGCAAGACTCGTAAGTTGGTATCATGTACTTGATGTTGATGAAGGCGTCTGGACCTCCGTACCGTTCGAGGATCTGAAGCGTATCTTCTATCAGATCAGCGACGTTCTCACCACGTGTCGTCGTGTGGTCTATTCCCGAGCCCATGTTACCTGACAGAAAATAAATTACATATAAGCCTTATTAATTCCCAACCAAATTTCGATAATATTCCTGTTATGTGTATACTACCAATATAACATGACATATGGTCGAACATATTTTGTTACTAACGCTTGCCGCGCAGAGCAAATTCGCTCTGAGCGTTGAGCGACATCGTTACGGGTGACTGTGGCAGCGACAACACACCGCTTACGTACGTACGCCGCGCCGTTTCGTTGTATATACGTAATAGCGACAAGATATCTTAGCAAAATTGACACGGGACCAGGGCCCTTATTCTGCTAAATTATAAGTGCTTCAATTGCAGCTCGATTGCATAATTTGACACATATCCCATACAAAATGTGTCAAACAATTCAATTGAGATCCAATTTATGCATAAATTGGGTGTCTATTGAACAGTTAGACACACTGTATACGGAATGTGTCAAACTATCCAATCGAGACGTAATTAAAGCATTTATAAATATTATCAGAATAAAGGCCATGGGTCTCGATTCTGCTTATTCATGGTATGGCGTATGTACCTATACATCCACGAACAGGAACCTACCCTCGTACATTACATACACCCAAAAAATCTACCGAAAAACTTACAAGTACCCCTCAAAACAAACTTTTTTTACAAATCTTAAGAAATAAAAATTTAGGTGGATACTTACAGTGTCATAGAAAAAAATCTTAAAATAAATAAATATTTGAAACAAAGTTTCCAAAGGGTCTTTTCGGAGAAGCCACAAAACTACAGCGTATTGTTAGCCTGAGCGTACAGAAACTCTTTGATGACTTTCTGCTTACGGTAAAAATGAACAGTAAGGCACTTCTCACATTACGCTATTCATGAGCTACGCGACTGCAACGCTACCCGAAATTAGTATGTATTTGACACTATGTACTGACAGGACGATGCGTCTTCTGTCAGTTAAAAGTGTCAAATACAACTAATTTTGGGTAGCGTTGCAGTCGCCTAGGTATCTCATGAATAGCGTGATGTGAGAAGTGCCTAAAACTTCAAACCAAAAATAATCATGAAAATAAAAATGTGTAAGTGTAGTACAATCTGTACAATACTCAGTTAGAACGTAGTTACATTGTTATTCTGTAACTTGACACCTGAATATCTGATATAATATACCGCATCTGACATCTGACGTGCCTGATCGTGAGGTCAACTGTGAAGCGGGCACTTTATTGGCTATGGCTCAGCCAGAAATTACATTTTCATTGATGTCCTTTGTTAACGTCACGCAAAATCTTACACTTTTCATTTTCTAGCTTCCATGCGTACCGCGCTATAAGGAGTTTCATTCCAAAACGCTTCGGGAACCATTGCCTTAGCAATTGCACCGTCTTAACAATTGGTAATAAACAACGTGAAATAAATATTCTAACCGGTTTTTTTAAATTTAAACAATCATAATTATGTATTTCTATGATCCATTTGAAATAACCTTACGTCACTGAAAACCGCGAACAAACCGATTGAAAATATTAACAAACAAAAAGGAACGCAGTGAAAAACAGACACATCAATAAATGGAAAGAAATTTAAAAAAATCTTTTGTGTTGATAAATTCTTGCCCCCTCTATTTAACTCAAATGTACAGACTTCGTTTAGTTTTATATGCACAGATAGATTAAAACGCAGCAAAGAATACGTATCACCCATAGCAACTAATAACAAGGCAAAACGTATTCAACGACTATCAATCAGTCTCAACACGTAATTATTGACGGAGGGTAAAAGGGATCGGATTTTGTTTCATTTTAATATGAGTCCCACTAACAATGTTCCGATGCGAAAATCATAATTGTTCTATTACTAACAACTATGTTAATTTGCCAGTCAGTCAGATTCAGTCAGTCAGATTAACCATCTGTTCGGCTTTAAAAAATCTGACACTTGAATTTGACGCTAACCCCTCAAATACGCACTAGAGCAGCGTGGTGGAGAATGCTCAAAACTTCCTCAGTTAAGGGTTATCAGTAGTAACATTAATATCGTTCGAAGTCAACCAGTAATGTACTACATATAGTTCACATAATCGTGACATTATTACGGTATAGAAACATATTTTTACGCCCGTAATATACATGTTTACGCTCAGTATATTAATTTACGTGTCGAAAAAGCATGTCACGCGTTCCTCGTGTCACGTTGTCACCGCGGCGCGGCGCACTCAACCACATTGTTACGGAAATTCCACGCGTGACGACCGCCTTGTTTTTCGCCTACAATTTTCACCCCATGCCTATCATAAGGGTTAACTTAAAATTTGAAAATTGTTTGCTCTTTTAAAATAACTGTTATTTCTGTTTCTGTTTCTGTTATAAAATATTTGTTATTCTAAAAAAATGTTGAACAAAAAAAGGGTCTTTCGTTATCTTCTAATGGAACAATGTTGACGTTATAAGTTTATTTTGTCCAGGATGTGTGAATACGTTTTTATTTTACCTTTGATTCATGTTAAAGAATGGAATGTTGTTTACATATTTAACATTAAAAAATAAAGTCATTTTCTTTTCCACTCTACTTTTACTCTTACATCTTTAACTCGTTATTATTCATAAATCTTTACTTGACTTAACGTGATGACAGTATACATCGCACCTCTACAAACAAATAAGAATTAATTTTTATATTTACGTACACAATCTGTGACAACGAAATTTACGTTACTCCCAGATACGAGCACTATTATGTTACGTCTAACACAATAATATATTATCCCTTAATACAAGTACATCCCTAGTACCCCTGTAATAGACTCGTTCACGCTCAATACATTAATTACACGTCGACAAAGCACGTCACGTCACGAGAACCGCGTCACGTGAACCGCGTCACGTTGTCACCGCGACGCGGCGACGGCGCGTCACCCGACCGCATTGTTACGGAAATTCTGAGCGCCGACCGCCTAGGTTACTGAAATACTTGAATTGTTATAGCGAACGCCGAGTAAGATAAACCATTGGATTATGAATTATTTTGCACTAAATTTTTCGCACGGTTTCGCCGGCGTGCGACGAACAAAGATAAAATACCGTTGAAATGAACCCACGGGAATTTACCATGGACTACCTATGTGCTAAATTTTATCGTTATCTTAAAAGAATAATAATTACAAATTTCATATTCCTTCCATTCCCCTTATCGCCCCGTTGCGTCCCTTAACGTGCCCTTGATAAAAAAATCCCATGTCCTTTCCGTGATCTCAAACTACCTCTATTCAAAAACTTCATCTTAATCAATTAAGCGGATTAAGCGTGAAAAGCAAACAGATAGCCACTTTCGAATTTCTAATTAGTATTAGTAGGCATGGATAGTTGGACAGGCAACTAGTTAACAAGCTAATCAACCGAAATATTTCCTTCAACTTAAATATAACACAATGAAAATCTCACAACAGTTACACATTGAAAGTGACAACAGAACTTGTAAACAAACTCATATTATTGCTTTTTACCAAAAAAATAACCGACTTCAACCTCGATAAGCAGACATAACTCAAAAACTACTCGCCAGATGGCGCTTAATTCAACATGTAGGTGTAAAGTTCTCGTCACTACAAATTAATCAAGCTCAAACACTAGATAACTGCAGTAAATCGTTGAGGAGTTCCCTCGACTGTCTTTCGGCTTCATCAGATCGACTCCAGACCTTCAAGAAATTGTAGCGCTTTCATGTACTTATGAAAACATTAACAAACACACTAGTCGTCCCTACAATTTTCGAAAGTTTCCCTCGATTTCTGCGAGATGCCATCATCAGATCCTGGTGATCCTTTTAAAAGGACCCCACTGCGCATATCTACTTTACAACAAAAAAATAATTATCAAAATCGGCCCATAAACGACGAAAAAATCGCTGAACAAACATAAAAAAAAAGCATATATACGGTCGAATTGAGAACCTCCTTCTTTTTTCAAGTCTTTTTAGTTAAAAAGGCATTTTTCTTAGAAATAATTTAGCCACTTACGATTGTGATCCTTGAATAGATTGAGGATGGGGAGGATTTGCCTGTAGTAAGGCACCAAGGCCTCCCCCACTTTCTCCGAGCCAGTCACCAGCATGCCGATGCAGCGCAGCGCGTGACAAATCACCGTCGGACGCTTCGTCGCCATCGCATCTGAGACACACAGATCACATGGTATTTTATTACGAGTGTACGACATAGTGTTAAAGATATGGCAAAGTCTAATTATTGTAAGGTATAACAATTTTTTTAGAAGAACATTATTATTATCTTAAAGAAGAAGAGGATAGGTTTAAGATAATATTAATAAGATGATGACTTGAAGAAGTCTACTGTATATTGCATTTATTTAAATGTGCACAATGATGCGCGGTAGTCCGATTTTGATGATTCTTTTTTGTTCGAAAGTTAGTACTTTTCGTTTGGTCCCTTATAAATTGGAGCGACATCTGCGAGTGGTTTTAGAGTTATGTCGACTTTGAAGTCGGTTATTTTTTGTAAAAAGTTATGTACCTACATTGTTTCATTATTTTTTTACAAAATGTCCATTTTAAATACCACGATGTTCAATGTTTGGCACTACCTAAATACTGTCAGATTCAATGTAGTAGAACTCGAATCCGACTATACTCAGAGACATGCGACCTACTAGGTACATATGCACATATTATTATTGCAAGGTAGACCAGCTTCCATACATTTTTGCCCGTCCTCCTTTGCTATTTTTCTTAGTTTAGTTAAATAATAATAATAATAATTTCTTTATTCAGGCTACAATGACCCATTAAATATAAAATCTTTTGGTACAATAAAAAACTTAATTAACTTAACATTCAGTTGATCTTAAATTCGTGAAAAATACAAAATAAAAACAATAACTACTCTTCATTTTAACCTAAAATTACTGGTTACATAAAACATAATTAAAACATAATTCATAAGTTAAAGCATTATTTTTTTAAATTATCATTGTCACTGTGTCGTACCATCTCCACCACTTCTATTGATAACCCCCCAACGATTACCAATTAACCCCCATATCACATTGTCTACTTTGTCATATTTATAGCATTACTAGCTGACCCGGCAAACGTTGTTATGCCAAAAAATGTTAAGGGTGAACAACCCTTATCACTTAGGGGGATGTAAAATAGATAGTTGCCGATTCTCAGACCTACTGAATATGCATATAAAATTTGGTAAAAATCAGTAAAGCCGTTTCGGAGGGGTAAGGTAACTAACATTGTGACACGAGAATTTTATATACATATAAGAGGTTCATCTCTACACAGCTATTAAATCAGCAAAAGCGTTTTGTACTTACTGTCTTGAACATGAAATATTGTAAGACCTATTTGTACGTGTAAGACCAACTATACTTATTAGTCTTATTACAAAGCACAAAACATATACTAACTCTTGATAGGAATGATAAGTTGCGGCACCACGGGCAGGATCTTGTGGGATCCCTTGGTCACCAGGTCGTTGATCCCGCGCTCCACGATGAAGCTGAACGGGTAGCTGCCCTCCGCCAGACCGTCGAAGAATATCGGCAGGTAGTGGTGAAAGTCCAATTTCTCTATTGGTACCTGGAAGATGTCTTGCGTATCAGAATTAGGTATACGTGTAGGGCTGTGAGTGTGTAGTATTATTATTAAATCTTTTTTATTTAATTATGTATAATCTGATAGAAGAGAACCAGTAGACGCACTCGCTTCGTTTCGGGAATTTGTTGCTACGCTCCTATCGTAGCGTGATGTTAGTTATGTTGTGATGTTATATAGCCTAAAGCCTTCGCAAAAACAGATAAATAAATATTCGAACCAGTAGTTCCTGAGATCGACCAATTCAAACAGTTCAAACAAACAAATTCTTCAGCTTTATATGTTTGTAGTTGTTATTAGAACTTTAGAATTATAGATTTTCACGTCCTGTAAAATTATAGTCAGTCTTTTTATCTTTTTCCTGTTTAAGATCTCTGTTTGCTTATAGTTCAGTAAAATGAAATACAAAATATTTACGGTCAGCTTAATGGGTTACATTTTTATATGTATTTAAAGTGAGGTATTCAGTAATGAAAATGATTTCTCTGCTATTTAATAGTACGAGAAAACTAATTCAACACCAACCAGACTACATACTGCACTCACACGTCATAAACAACTGAAACGTTACCTTCCAATTAAGTCGTTTTCCGCTACTCGTGAACTCAATAGTAATCGGAAACTCGCCCCTTTGATAGCATCTTCTGAACATCGTCGGCTTCGGAGGCAGCGGATCGTAAACGCCGCATTTGGGCGGCGGCAGTACTTTCGTGTTCTTCTGCATCGCTTGAATCGTGAACGCTGGGACGATACGCGGCTTCCTCGTCTTCTGTCCATAAGGATAATTGGGGCTAGGCTTCTTCAACGAGTGACGGAAATCCTTCCCACATTGCCCCGGCACACAGGGCGGCAACAGAACCATTGTGTACAATCAAAACATGATACAACACAGTAAATAATCGGATAATATCAGTCTAAAATGTTGACACAAGTAATAAAATAAGAAGACAAATTTGCTCACGGCCAGGCCCGCTCTGATTGTTTATTTTGCAACATGATCGTTGCCAGGCAACGTCCTATCGATTGATTGCCGGCAGCGCCACCGCGCGGATCTGGGGTAAAGCTGGGTGCAGGCGAAACCTTTTCGTGTTTTTGAACAGTGGAACATTTTAAATATGATTGAAAAGTTTCAAAATAGGTATGATTGTTGAATTTTATTCGTACTTAATAGAAGCTTTTTCTACGAACGGTATAAAATGCGTATTAATAAAGTCTAGTATTTTTGCAGTGAAAATCGAAATGAAGTGAAAGCAATGGAAGTGCGCTTGAACGCAAAAAACATTTTTTGTATATTTTGACTTTAACATAAAAAGTTTACAACACACCGCTATTTATAGGTCAACAATAAAATTTTAAACCCAAAACATCCATCGCTTAAAACGAAACTGTCACGCATAATAATATTTTCATTCTCGTTTCACTCGTTTCGACTCATTCATAGTCGTTCTACAGAAAACCCTGGACTTTAAAGCTATAAAATCAGTGTATGGTGTATTTATATTTTTAGTTTGTAATTCAGTTTTTTTTGGATTTTTTTTATAGTTACACAATTGCAAAAAAGGCGCCAAATTTTGTATGCACAGTAGTTTTTGCATGATGCCCAGAAAAAACATACAAATAGACAGACAATAATTCTAACAATCATATTCGTTCTATTGGCCCAATGAAGACCCTGCATAAAATTTTAATATCTTCTAAGTACATTTATGTACATCAGTTTCATTTTTATTATAACTATAGATTAGCTTAAAATACTGCAAATATTGAAGTAATATTTAAACTACATAGATATAAGAATTCTTCAAAGCAATATACAATCAATTCACGTTATTGTGCCCTTGGCCTTAGGAAGGGGCCGCGCAACGAAATTATATTAGCTACGGGGAGTTTTATTACATTTTAATATGAGGTATCTCACAATATCGCCGGAGTGAAACTGCTGTGAATTTGGACGGCTTCCGCCGCGCTGAACGCCTTTTGATAAGTTTCCCCACAAATAATATACGGTTTCCGAATAAATTGGAACTTGTCTTTGAATACGTAAGCAAAAATCGGCGAAGTTTCTGCGTAAAGGCTGAATAACAAGCCGTTGATTGGGTTTACAGGAAAATACTTTTTTAACCGACTTCAAAACAGGAGGTTATAATTTGCTACTGCTAAATTCTTATTATGATACAAAAAGGCTTCAAAGAAATATACAAAACTTCATACGTGTGTATGTTTAATGTTTGTGTACAAATTTCTCCGAAAGAATTATTCAAATTGTGACACAATAAGGCTGCCAAATAAATATACAAAATTTTATACGCGTTTACAAATACTTATTCATTAATAAGGTGTATTATAAGTACGCCTTGTTTGTCTACAAATTTCTCCGAAAAAATTTATCGCATTGTGATCTCCATTTTTTATTCGCCTAAAATTTAAATATATTTTCCCGGTACCGCTTAAGATTTCATATAATTATTATAAACAATTCCGAATACTGACCTTAATTCACTAGGTACCTACTTACATTTTGCATATCAAATACATTATATTTCCTCTCTGGTCTGAGCACGCGTAGGTAATCAGATTAAAGCTGAATAGCTTGTGTTCGCTAATAGTATGATCCTCTTATAGAAAGATTCTATAAAGAGAGCCGAGTGGAATATATGCACGTTTCAAATAAAAAAATGAAAGAATGAAACAATAAATATTTTCTTCGTATACTTACCTATAACTAGTTTACAAAATAAAACTTTTTGTCTGTTGCCGCGAAATTTGTTGTCGATAATGTTCACTTTAGACACTCTTTTGTCAAATCTACCCTCAAAATTTTTTGATCAGCTCGAGTTACTTTGTTTTTTATTTTTATCATTTAAGCGCGTATATTACCCGACATCAGGCAAATTTTACTGTGTTAAGATTAGTATTTGATATTTTTGTATCATGAGTAGTTCAATGAGACGTTGTTTAAACAATCCAGATCATTTTTGTTAGGTACATATGTGGAGAATAATTATGTGTTTAAAAATTGCAGGAAAGCCATATCAGAGTTGGTGAAAAATACCTATTTTGAGTTTTTTGGGATGCTCTTGGATAAAAATGAGAAGTCTTGGGCTCCCAATTGCGTTTGTAAATCGTGTGTGGAATATTTAAGATTATGCAAAAGTGGTAAAACAAGATCTTTTAAATTTGGAACACCAACTATTTGGCGAGAACCACAAAATCATCTCGAAGACTGTTATTTTTGTAGTGTGAACATAAACGGTTTAAACACTAAAAATCGAGGTAAATGGCAGTACCCAAGTAACAGTTGTGTTCAACGACCGGTACTACGATCACCTAACCCTTCAGTGCATAAAAATTTATCTGAACCCTTAAAACAAGACGGTGAAGGCCCAAGTTCATCACAAAATGATCCTGATTTTGAAGGTATGTCAAATGGACCAAAATGCTTTTCCCAAAATGAGTTAGATGATCTTGTAAGAGATTTAAATCTTTCGAAACAAGCTTCAGAATTGTTAGCATCAGGACTGAAAGAAAAAAATTTGCTTTCCTCAGAAACTAAAATAACTTTTTATCGTGAAAGAGATAAAGAATTAAGGCGTTATTTTTCCGAAGAAAACGGTATTACCTTTTGTTCAGACATCAAAAACGTGTTGATAAAAATGGGCTTGCAACAATACGAACCAAACGACTGGCGTTTATTCATTGACAGTTCAAAACGTAGCCTAAAATGTATTCTATTACATAATGGAAATAAATACGCTGGGCTGGGATACCTATTGCTCACAGTACAAAGTTAAAGGAAGAATATTCTAACATTTCGCTTGTCTTGAACAAAATAAAATACAATGACCACAACTGGCAAATTTGTGTCGATTTAGAAATGGTGAACATTCTTCTGGGACAACAAAGTGGTTACACTAAGTTTCCCTGTTTCATATGTCTTTGGGACAGTCGAGCTAAGCAAGAGCATTGGGTAAGAAGAAATTGGCCCTTGAGAGAAAATATGGAGCCTGGAAAGCAAAATATAGTCCAGAATTCATTAGTAGCTCGTGATAAAATAATTCTACCACCATTACACATAAAACTGGGCATAATGAAACAGTTTGTTAAATCACTAAATAAAGACGGTAACTGCTTTTCTTACATTTGCCAAAAATTTCCTCAGCTCACTTTGGAAAAGATTAAAGCCTTCAAAAGATTAAAGATTTTTGATGGTCCACAAATTAGACAACTTACGAAAGACACTGAATTTCAAAAATCTATGACTGAGTTAGAACTAAAGGCTTGGACAGCTTTCGTCTATGTGATGCAGAATTTTCTTGGAAACAAAAAATCTGAAAATTACGTTGAACTAGTAGAAGACCTTTTGCTACATTTAAAAAATATGGGATGCAATATGAGTATAAAACTGCACTTCCTCCATAGCCACCTAGACAGGTTTCCGGAAAATTTAGGAGATATGAGCGAAGAACAAGGAGAGCGTATGCATCAAGACCTACGCATCATGGAAGAGCGTTATCAGGGTTTCTGGGATACAAACATGATGTCTGACTATTGTTGGTCTCTGATACGTCATTATCCAAAGTCTACGCATCAGAGAAGAGCTTTAAAACGAAGATTTTTAGAAAGCAATGATTGATAATTCTTTTAAATAAAGTATTTCTTAGTAAATACACGTTTTTTCCTGTTTTATACTCACATAGCTGTAAGTCAGAAACTAGAGCTGATAAAAATATTCTAATTATATTCTTGAAAATAGCATATCATGTGTAGTCAGCAACATCTAAAATTTTTTCGGCAACAGATGTACTGTAAACTAGATTAATGCTTTCCTATTTAAGCGACTTTACCCGATTGTGTCGGAAAGTTTAATGTTTTTTGAGCGTATCATGGATGTATGTAATATTTGTATGCCTGTCCATTTATTTATCATGCCCTACAGCCCAAACAGCTAGACGGATTTAGACATTAAAGGGTTTTTAATTCGTCAAAACTATGGTAATGACAATGACTTAATAAATTTTCAAAATGGCGCCACTAAAGAAAAAATCGATGTTTTTTTCTTACCTTAGAAATATGGGTATCCATTGAAAGATCGTCAAAAGACCATTTAAAAATATATGTATCTGAATAACGTCTTTTTTTATGGAATTAAGATAGCAAACGAGCATGCAGCACCACCCTTCCGCTGCCGCCCATAACAACTGTGACCGACCTAGAACCAGACTCAAAGGGACTAGGATGGTTACTCTAGTTAGTAGACGGTGTTAGAATATTAGTTAGTTTGTTAATAAGTGCGAGGACAAGGTATGTTAGTGATAATTAGTCCTGTTAGTTAATGTTAGTAATAGTCCAGTTAGTTATTGTTAGTATGAGTCTTGTTCTAATTCGGTCACAGATGCGTTGCTACCCCTGAGGTCTGAGATGGTCGCCTCTAAAAAGTGTAACCGGCTCCACACCTTCCTATCCGGACCACAATTGTTCTTAAAACAATTATTACACGGTAGGAATGGTACTAAGTACCGTGGCGGGCGGTGGTACTTCCCCGGGTGAGCTCTAGGCCCTACCACCATTTGTGTTTTAAAACAAATTGTCAATAAGCGTACCAATTTAAACAGTCGGGTTGTTTTTATTATTAGGTACTAGTATGAATAACTCGATCCCGTCGTCTATTTAATAGGGACCCTGCCCGCGAAACGATGTGTCCCGAGTTTGACTTCCCGTCCATTTACCTACCTATAGATACCATGTTGAAAATGTTTGATCTCGGGTGTTGGGGCTTATGACTTGTTATTTGTATTGATCACGTTCAACTGTGGATCCAAGGGCGGAATATGGATTAGGGTTTATTTGTTATTTTAACCATCCTTATATCGATTCTGGCAACTTAACTTTATCCGGAGTTGCCTTACATCCAACTTATCAATACTTTTATATAATTTTTTACCCATAAAATAATAATGGAAGCGCGTTCGATGTTTGAAATTTAATAAGACATCACCTGCGTTGTTATTAAAAATTTTATAACAACTCAGGAAAGTTTCGATTGAGCGGCGGAGAGGAGTGTTGCTGAAGAAAATTGTCGTCAAAGTGATATAACATCAAAATGGATGGTTTAACGACTTTTAGGTTTTCATAATAATCACATGTTCTTGTCAGATTTGAAAGAAATACATATGGCAAAATAATATAATAAGTTTTAGTACTGAATGATTCGTGAGTGTTTGAATTCATTTTACGTATATAACGCGGCTGTGACGTGTCACAAGTGAGCTCTCGTCGCCGGTGGCTCCTGATGACGAACCTCGGAATCGGTTGGAAACTAGTCGGGCGAATACGACAAAACAGTACGTGAGGTAAGCCGCGTGATATATGTACGTAAAATATAATAAGTTGTTATAAAATTAAGGGTTTTACGGTATCAAAGTGCAGCTGTGTCTGACACAAAAGATTTTAATGGAGACTAGGACGGTAAGTCCAGTTAGTAGATGGTTTTAGAATATCAGTTGGTTAGTAGGTTAATAAGTTTGAGGATTTAGTGATAGTTATTGCTATTAGCCGTTGTTGTTATTAATGGTCCAGTTAGTAATTGTAAAGAATCTTACCTTTGGGTACTACGATAACTTCAAGTAAAGTGTAACCGATATTTTATAGGCAAAATAAAATAAATTTTGTAGCGAATTCTACACGCATAGTATAAAACGTGGTTACCACCATACAACAATAAATTTATTATTGTAATAGCAGAAGATTGTTGCCGCTCTTGTCAAAAGTGAGTGATGGATGTTTAGATAGGCTGTTCTATTTTTTCCTGTATTTTTGTGCTATTTAGTTTGTTTGAAAAAAAAACATTTTTTTAAATAAGATGTTAGGCGTTTTTTAATAAATGTAATATGGTCCTTGCATGAAGCAGGGCTTGTGGTTTCATTTATTGTTGAATGATGATATCCACCTCGTATAAATACAGAGAAGCATATATGAACTGTTCGATTGGTATAGGCGTTCTCTTTTGACGCCGTCTTTATGCAGGAAACCTGTTTCCATGCGGTTTCACAATCTTATTAACTGAAGTGGCATCGTTCAGATCTACTATGTGTGTGTAAATATCTGTCATCGGATTGGTGTACAATGGCGTGAGAAATTAATGACTTACGAATCTTCTTCGTCGTTTCAATGGCCAGGAGGTTAGTGACACTATATTTTACCAGTCCAAAAAGACGCCACGGAAAAGGCAGCATCTGTGACTTTCATTAAGTCGTCCGCAGTACAACTGGAGGGGCATAAAGGACAGGACAATAGATGGGACATGTCCTGTGTTGGAGCACCGCAGTCACACTCCGACTCCGTGGAGTATCCCCACTTGACCAGGTTCGATCTGCAGCGACCCACACCTGTCCGAAGACGGTTAAGCGTGCGCCAGGTAGGCCACTGCAGTTCGTGACCCGCTGGCAGTTTCTCCGCTGGTTGGATGAAGTCGGGAGGGACGGGGCAATTTAAGCTCCAGAGATGCTTCCTTGCTTCCTTGGGGTGGACAGTTATACTTTTCGTGGACTTAATGAAGCTTTTGCGGCTTTTTAGGCGGGCTCGGGCTGCAGGGTGGCCGAACAGAGGATGCCTGGGGTCGGTTTCCTGTGAGAGTTTCTCCGTTTCACAGGCTACTTGCCGGCGCACATGCGGTGGAGCGATGCCTGCAAGTGGGTATAGCAGGTTGAGAGGGGTGGGTTTGAGGCAGCCAGTTATAATGCGGCAGGTCTCATTAAGCGCAGTGTCGATCTCTTTTGCATGTGCAGAACGATGCCACACTGGACATGCATACTCGCCCGCGGAGTACGACAGAGCGAGACCTGTTGTTCTAAGAACATGCGGGGCTGCACCCCAGGAAGATGAAGTTAAGCGCCTTATAAGGTTATTTCTGGAGCCGATTTTCTGCTTCACGTTATGGCAGTGCGGTTTGTAGGTTAGGGATCTATCGAGAGTGATCCCCAGATAACGGGGATGTGGGCAGTGTTCGATGTCAACGCCTCGCCACGATATTCTATTACGAATATTAATTAGTATAGCTAATTTTTTAACCTACCATCGTCATGACTGTTTGTGTTATAATTGATGTGTGTTTCTGTCTGTCTACTTGAAATAGTAGCTCTAGAATGGGTGGACCGAATTAGATATGGTTTTTTATTTGACAGCTGACGTGATCGAGATGGTTTCTAGCTATTAATGATTTTTAAGATTTAATACAATTTTTCAATTAAATTTATAAACAGCATATTTGACGTAATATAATTTGGCTAACTAATCTAAATTAATTATATAGTCCCAATTCAAGTGAAACACTTAAAAACAAATAATATAATTTACCTATTAAGAAATTCGTTCTCAATAGTAGGCTACGATAGGTTGATAATTATAATGATGATGATGAAGTTATAATAAATAATAAGCATAAAACATAAAATATGTATATACCCCAGAGCTGTTACCCACAAATGTTACTTTGTTAAATCAACCCTAAACAGCTGAAAAAGGGGATGAAAATTTGTTTGAAAAATCTAAACCCCATGACCAATTTCGATGAATTTCGTCACGAAGTTAGTTAATGACGCGATTTTAAAAATACATAGCTATTTTTCTAAAACCAACCCCTGAGGAGCTGAAATAGGGGAAATAATTAAGTTTCCTGAAGTGAAACGAGGTCATTCACTAAAAATAATATAAAGTTATCGTTTATATTTCAATTATTTATATTTGAAACCATGTAAATATAGTTGGTATACCAAATACATAAAAAAAAAAATTGAAACCCCAAGTATTTCAACTTTCCCGTACTACGAGGTTTTCAGTGGCGTATCATTTATTGAGCCGATTTTAATGAATTTTTTGCAAGTATACGTAGTTCGAACCGGTAAAAGGCGCTAATACCGGTAAATCCCGATCGGTTAAACTAAGAGATAAACCAAACTATTGGGGACATAGAACTGGTACTATAGAAATATTGCATTTGATGATTATTTCTCAAACCTATATAAAAATGATCTCGGTTGGAGTATAAAATAAGTTGCAAAACAACGATTTCCAGGTCAGCTAGTTCATTAAATAATAGATGAAAATACGCGAGTACTTGTAGCGATATAGCGGTTTAGTATTGTCTACTTTAAATCTTTATAACATCAACAAAATCTTTATTTAATTTTGTTTCTTACATGTATGCTTTACACGAAATACGATCCGTATTTTTTCAATGGACTCACTCTGTTTATATCCGAACAATCAGTTCCAGCGAATGCAGAATATTATTTTTTGTCCGAAACCAACTCAATATTAAAGTCATCGAATTTCACCCAACAACGCGGACGACGGACAAGCGTGGGCGAAAAATGGAGAAAAAAAAACCGGATCGAGTGACGAAAAAACGCACAAAAAATTTCGGGGAAGTTGTCGGCTTTCGGACGATACCACGGTTTCGTTTTTTAATTCAACCGCTCGTAGTCACTGCTTCATTGGAACGGTGTAATTTTATGGTCTCCCGGCCTCACATTACATTCCGTTGCAGACTTTTTTGACAACAAAGTGATTAGGCCATTTTTCCAATCTCGCACAAGCTTAACAACGAACTAGAATTTTCTGTGTTTTGCTCTGATTTTCGTACTGAAATAGGACATTACAAATGATTAATTATAAAATATTTAGACACACATAAAATAGCATAATAAACGGTCAAATTGAGAACTACGTTAAAACTACAACTTTAAAGCTAAATTAATATAATTTCAACTTAAACATTGGCATTGAAACTTTATTGCCGTAGGTTTTAAGAGTGCGGTAGTTTGAAGCTGTAACCGTTGCTATAGGAATAACTCAGGCGTCTCCAGTACGTACATAAAACTAGCTGAGGACAGATTTACGAGCAGCTAAGTATCTGGTACTGGTCGCACGTCGCCCCCATAAAATGATTCAAGCTCTACGGCTGGGAAATAAAAGAATAAAAGAGCTATATAATAAAGTTGTGGAAGGACCATTTATTTAAATACATACATCGATACGTATGTATAGTTAATAGTTCTATGTTGAGGTTTCTTATGATGAAGAGAGTAGAGGTCATGGTTTCAAAATCTAGCCATGCAACTGACTCGAAACATCGGTAAACAATTCAAGATTTAGTCTATAGGTATACCGTTGTATTACCCAACATCCACGCAAACGAAATGGCGGGCTTAGCTAGTAATGAATAATTTCCGTCGTCGATACAGTAATATTCGTATTTGAATCGTATATATAATCACGCTCTCGTATGAATTTATCTACAGTACGAATACATACCTTTACAATTTCTTTGAAAACTCGGGCAGAGTCAGCGGGACATGAGGTTTCTAATGAACCTCTTTATTTATCGTTACCGCCATAAAATACAACCTCGATTCAAAGAAGTGATTGCGCGTGTCGAGACATACAGCTCTTATGTTTATTTATCTACATACTTCTTATGTCTACATACATCTAAAGTCGAGTTAGGTACACGATGCTTGGACATAGACACCCGCGACCGATTTCGCTCACGTATTAAAAAATGTAATTAGTTGTAACTACTTATTTCAAAAGATGTGCCGAAAAGTTTCTTTGACCAGTTTTTTTCCGCCAAAATTTAAAATTCTTATAAAATTAAAAATAAGATTCTTGGTGACATCTTTGCTAAATAGCGCTTGTTACATTAAATAACGTTTATAAAAATGTATTCCTAGCTTCTTTTATTACTTTAAAGGCTTATAACATTACAAAAAATCAATATACAAGTCCTTATGTACATTTAAAATTTTTCGTGCCAAAGATCAGTGTGTATTAGAACATCACCTACATATTTTTCAATCGTAAAATTTACGTTACCAATTCACGTATATACGCGTATATCATCAAAACGACTTTACAACAAATTGAATATTATCTCCGAATCTCTTACCCCATGATCTTGTCGAGTCCTCCTTCTACTACAAACTATGAGCGATAAGTGATATGCGTAGATATTTCTTAAAACCAAAAAATACACAGATCATCTGCGATTTTTTTTAAGAAATAGGTATATAGAGATTTTGTAGCTGATTTTTTGGAAAGTTAATAAAATAAATAAATTGGGACTCACTACATGTATATATACCGTGAAAGCAATTTTCACATGGGGTTCAGAAGCGAGTCAACCGCATCATTCTTGGTCGGCACTGCGTTGGCGACACCCCTGGTACTGCCAATGTGCGTCGGTGATCACTTACCATCAAATGATTTGTCAGCTAGTTTTCCTGCTTAGGCTATAAAAACACGTCTTTACGTTAAAATTGTTACGAAGTTACGCCATTCCAAAATTAGCAATTCAATTGACTCGCATATCGCTACTCGCTTGATTGGTGGCGTGGCAGCCTATACCTACTGTAAATAATAAATATTATTCGGTGAGACGATATTCCGTATTGGTTCGGAAGCAGTTCAGATAATAAATTCGATATGTTTATATTGCTTCAGGTAATAACTGGAGACTGTGTAATATGTTACGAGGGGCGTACTTCTGTCGTTATTGAATTCTAAAAGTAATAAATCAAAGTCAGTCAATGAATAAATAATAGACGTATTAAAATGATAATATGTAGTGAAATTGTTCGGATTTCAGGGAGAGGAGCTACTAGAATAGAATCATCTTTGAGTCCAACTTTACTCATGAAAAATCCTGAATCTGTTATTGTAATCAAAATACGAGGCTGCGGTATAAACTGTCTATTGAAGCTAAATTCTACCCGAGCACTAATCTTTATTCAACCTACTTTATTCCCGACGATACTTGCGAGCTATTATCTTCAATTGACCCAGAATTAAGTTTTAAAGAAGTAGATATATAAATAGAATTTTGTATCATTGCATCAAATGCAATTTCACAAAGCTTAGAAGATATTTGTATTCAATTTGTATGAATAAGCAATACGACTCTTTCACATAGAGCGTTTGCATTCGGTACACCTAAACATCGAGACTACCAATTAGCATGAAATATTTTTATGTACCTATACAGGAATGAATGAAGTTCTAGCTTTTATACGTTTCAAATACGAAGTACATTAGACTTCCATTCATATTGACAATTCGATTTCACACAAGTTTCTACTTTGTCGGAGAAAATTATGTATGTTTTATAGAAATTATGAATGAAAAAAATCTTTAGAGGTGTCTTCGGGGTGGTAAAAATTTATTGCAAAAAAATTGACATCAGTAGTGATGCATCCGATGCGTGTTCATAGGTGACTAATAAATCATCTAGCACTTTTTAACAATGTACTAGAAATTACTTCTGTAGATATTTCTCCACCGTGAAGAAGCACCAGAAACAAAAAGTATTTTAACTGGGAAGCAAAAATATTTTATGACTGCAAGTAGGTATTTTATTACAGTCATTATATTCATAACTTTATCTGCAAACGCATAATTTTTTCTGTTATAAACCTCGAAGCAAACTAAATAATAATACAAAGCAATCGACGATCGCTCCAGCTTTATCTACCGTCCGAGTCAATTACAGCGATATGCAAACTCCTCACAATCATGCAAGACTAATTTAAAATCTGGTCACGATACATACCTATGTAGCGAGAATGTACTAGATATGAAATGAATGATTTTAAAACAACATTTTAAACTGAATTCCCAACTGTTTTTGAAATTAAACTGGATCATACGAAGTCCAGATTTCTGAGAAAAGGAGCCAGGCGTTGTAACTCGTCCACTGTTCGGTAGGATGCATCACGAGCAGAGAAAGTCGGCTTGGACTCAAATATGTATGGACACTTGAATCCCAAAAATATTTTGTAATATGTAGAAGAGTATTTAGAAACAAAAAAGTGGTCAACTGTACAACCAGCTCTAATAAATTCTCTCATGTACAATTGTACACCCATGTCAGATCAGTTTTATCATAGGTATAAGGAGCTATACGACAATAAAAAATCGGTTCTTAACTGACGTCTTCTCAAATCCCTTTTAAATCGTATCTTTATACGTTAGTTTACCAATTCGTATTCTATCTTGTTTTCGTGATTATCGTGTTAAATCAGTAAATAGGTTTATTAATTTGAAGTAAATCATCGATAAAATATGACTATAATATAATCTACATAACATTATTAGATCATATCATATCATTTATCATTTATTCCTTGCATACCATGATTTATAACAATGTCTCGGTCATGGACCCGGTAGGGCACAGCAGCTAATGGTAGAAGAGAGGAAGACGCTGAAGTGGTTAATTGTTATGTTAAAAGAGAAAAAAAATAATAAAATTAGATGAGAACATCTAGTACTGTACTCAAATCTGTATCAAGGCTTTCCCTCGACAACGTACCCTCCCCACGGACGCCAGTAATAAGTTCATAATAAATGACTTGCTCTGAAATCCAGTGCTGCCTTATAACTAATAATTATACGTAGCCTGGCAAATGAGAAATACATATAATATTAACGTTATATCCACGTACATTTTATGAATAACTGGATAAATTGGATGCACATGAAAAAGATTGGGTATTTTGTTGGTAAGGTCTTTAGCTTCCAGCACGGCGCGGAATCACATTTGTCGCCTAACATGAATTCATGACATCGGAAGCTAATGGATAGCACTTTAGGTTGTCATGGTTTATTTGTGATGATTTCATGTCATTTTCATTTACTGGAATCGACTGTCTATAATATGCGACAATAACTGTCTTTTTGTCTGTCTGCTACCTTGTGAAAATTAAACCTTCGGTTTCAATTTAATGAAATTTGCTATGAAGATAGTTGGAGACGCCAGTTTTTATCCCAATAACGGCCTTAAATATCAAAACCACTATCAATTAGGCTGTCTTTTTTACACATTCAGCATTTTAAATACAATTTCAGAAACAAAAGCGTGTTCTTTATAAATGTTTAATAAAGAACATGCTTTAAATAAAATAGGTATAATTAGTATGTATTTTTTATGTCGATCATTCGAATTAAAGTCTAGAAGATGCACAGAAGATGCCATGCAAAATCGATTGGGAGTTCAACTCTTTCAAATCGACATCGATAAAAATTCACTTCATATCTTAAAAGCATTGCAAGCACACTATTGGGAGTCCAATCGAGAATTCGATAGCATTTGAAAAGAAAAGGAATTTATTGAGGTGCCAGCCACAAGCGGACTCCTGGCTTCCATGGACGCCAGTGCTATAATCGAGTAGCACCAAAAGCATTTTTCGTGTTCAATTTCGTGTACAGTTGAGATTTTCTCCAAAATAAGGCTTCGGCTTTAACTTTGGGCAGTTCTTTGAAAAAGCTAATGCAGATATAAGAAACTAGGTATCGTAGGAAAAATGTACTACAAATTTTACATAAAAAATCTACAAATAACAATGATTTTACAATAACGTGGTAGGAAGGTAGAAAGTGAGTATTGAGGAGATCGCTTTTAGCAATAACAATGCACATTGTGTACATTATGTAGTTATATTTTAAAGTTTAAAATCAACCAAGTACTTTAAAATGGACGTGCAATTAAGAGTTTTTGTACAATATTTAAGAAATATTTAAAAACAAAATCCAATTGCTTAATTTCTTTGATGTTCAAATACAAAGCATAAACAGAGTTTCATGACGATAACTACGATATGAGACATGACGTAGAGAACGCGTGCAAATAGTTATTCGATCCACCTGAAACAGAACTTAAGCTCGTTAACAAGTTAATCCAGGAGCAAGCCGCAACTGACGATTTAATCCAGACTTGATTAGGTTTGTTTTCAGTGCACATACAGCCGT
Organism: Hesperia comma; assembly: GCA_905404135.1. Taxonomy (NCBI): domain Eukaryota; kingdom Metazoa; phylum Arthropoda; class Insecta; order Lepidoptera; family Hesperiidae; genus Hesperia; species Hesperia comma. The sequence continues at coordinate 17,404,205 of FR990022.1, read as the reverse complement.
TACATCGAACTATGAAAAGGTCGAATCGTCGATTTTAAAAGAAATAAATAACGCACACTCATAGCCCCACTTTGATGTGTTTAGGTTGCCATAGACAGCACACAAGACAAGGACACACACCGACACCAATAACTGTATTTTTTTTAAATTTCATATTTTTATGAAAGTAACAAAATAATGTAAAGATTTGACCCTATCATAATTTTTTATTAGTCATTTTTAATTATTATTTTTTGTGTTAAAAGCTAGGATATGCAACCCATTCTAATATTGTCACCACCGCCCATGCACTTCCGCAATATGCAAAGCATTAGGGAGGCGAACTAAGCCAAAAAAAATCCGAACCATCCTTTACTCGCATAAACTAAAGGCATTAACCGTACGAGCCTTTGATGGGGTCTGACTAAGATATTCGATAATGGATACAGGCTTTTAAACCCCATTAATAGCCATGAAAGCAAGAAAAATGATATTAATAAAGGAATTAATATCCGGTCTTTTGAAGAGTGAAACGACAATCGGATTATCCTTATAAAGCACATGTCGTGGAATAAAGCCGATACGCGCTCGATAAAGTCACTTCACTTCAATAGAGTGCGCATAAAAAGCGTTCGCCAATAAACGGTTTTCGCTGCATCCATTAGAGAGATGGAAGTATGAACCCTGGGATTATCCACTTAATGCAGTTGAGCTTACATGTGGTCTGAGGTACGAGTTATAGCGGAGTTATCAAATCTAGGTTTCGAATTAATGACAAGTATTTACTCTGTATTTAACTAGATCCAAGTTAAAAAATCGGGTCGTATTCCCTTTCGCATACCTACTCACTCACACATGCTCAGTCTTAAAGTATAATTAATCTAATTAATTTTGGAATAATTTATTAAATCAAAAGGACTACGTTCTAAAGGCTTGACGAAAAACTTTTGAAATAAAGATATTATTTTTAAAAATCATGTTGTCATTAGGTTAACTACCCAAATGTTATTCGTAATAGTTATTTGATTTTGTATGATAAATGATTAATGTACCTAAAATGCGACTAAAACTCCGTCGTCGTTATCAAAGCCTCGCTGAAACCTACATAAAAACATTCAAAACTAAAATTGCTAAGCAACTTTTTTTAATAACCGTAGGCAACAAAAAGCTAAGTAATCCTAAAACATTTTAAAATGGAGGGCTTCGGGTTTTTATCCGTTATACGGTGCTATTAGAACTAAAAAAGGCATTGTTACATTAGGTAGAAGGTTGTAGCTGTCAAGCCAGTTAAAAATGCGCTAATACGAGTCTCTACCCCGCGGATTAAACGAGAACACACACACACAGCACATCATCTACATCTCAAAGATATACGTGGACAATGATAAAAACGAAGCTGTTGTAAATGTTAAAAACTATCCTACTAATATTATAAATGCGAAAGTTTGTAAGGATGTACATATGTGAGTGAGTGAATGAGTGAGTGTGTGTGTGTGTGTGTGTGTGTGTGTGTGTTTGTTGCTCTTTCACGCAAAAACTACTGAACAGATTTTCATGAAACTTTGCAGTAATATAGCTTAGACATCGGAATAACATAATTTGTTAAAATTTATAGAGATTTTTGAAGGGACTGGTTTCCCGAAGCGAAGCGAGGGCGGATTTACTAGTAGTAACATAATTCCGCTAATAGCTAGTGACTTGAACCGTGCTGAAAAGTTTTGTCGTATGTTCTCATGAGCTGTAAAAGTGACTGGATAATTTATCGGCCATGTGGAACTTGGCCGTAGCGGGTCACAATCTTACCTGAGCGGTATACTACGCAGAGAAACGGATAAGAATTCACGTATTATCTTCACAAGAACTTCCTCATTTTTACTCTCCGTCTTCTTGAGGATTCGTTTTGTTAGAAAAGATTGTTCCAATGTACGTTCGAGTTGAGAAGTTGAATTTGGAACTGTGAAGAGAGCTAAAGGGAATTCTTTTTTTAGGCTCTAAGATGAAACCTATGTCATTATAATAATCATTTTTATTTTACTCATAGTCAACGAACGGATTTTTTCTAAGGACAGTTTTATTTAATAGAAAATGATTAGCAACTACTGTAAAACTTCTAGTAAATTCTCCTTTAAATAATAGATAATAAATCAAAAATAATGATAAGATTTTTGCCAACCATTAACTTATAAGAATAAAAACGCTCTGACCACGAACAGTAGTAATACAGCAATTAAACAACGTCCACCTGCTATACTATGCTTAGTGTTAGCAAACTAATTGTTTGTACTTTCATAGTGAACTATAAAACGTTGTTATGTGCTAAGTTTTGATTGCAACCTGTCTTCTCTGGCTTCGCAAGTCGTATTTCAAAATTGACATAGTTTGGAATTAAATATAACCTAACGCCGGCGTCGAAATCTATGAGGATGATTAAATATCTCTTGATTAAAGTAAACACTGCTTAACTTTTTCCTGATTGAGTGTTTGACATTAAGAAACCAATGGTAATTGATTGATGGCATAATAATTTTATCATCTATGTATTACATATCAGGTATATCTGAAATTTTCTTACACCAATCGATACCTAAAAATCAATAGAATTGCTAGGTTTTGTGAGAAGTATAAAAGATAGCACGGATGGGAACAAGATGAAAAAAAAAATGATAACACTCAACGAAAATCTACGTACACGAGTTCATGTTAAACATATGGCATGCCCAGAACACAGGCGGATGGATTTTTCTGACTCGTATGTGTGTAAGTCTGTCTTCCTTTTATGGTGCGTACAGACTATATAACAAAACATGTTATAAAACATAGTTAAATAACATGTTTTTTTAATGTGGACGATATGTGTTACAAAAACAAGTTATATAACATATATTATTAGTTTTTGCAACAATGTTATATGCTATATTTTAAGAAATGACACGCATTGAATTGTTATAAAACACTGTTATACAACAATGTTATTTTAATGTGTACGGTCTTGTTACATGTTTCATTGTTAGACAACAATGTTAGATAGTGTGGACGTGTTATAAAACAGAAGTTATATAACATGTTACATAATCTGTACGCACCCTTAGATTTTTGAAGCTTCTACTGTGGTAGTGTCACAAATAGGCGATGACAAACAATGACCATTATTATCGGTTTTAATAGGTTCTTCTTCCAAGACTACTCACCGTAGGGATTTGTTGAAGCGATGGCGTAGCTTGACGTTCGAAAAGTTTTGTTAAAATCTTGTACTTCGAAGAGATAAATATTTGAATTTGAAGTTCTTTCATTACATGTTAATATTATGCTCAAAGCGCTCATGCCCATAAAGTAAGATGTTGATAATTATTTTATAATCTCAATGATAATGATAAGTCCCTATAAATATACACAATATTTTCTGTTCAGTTCAGCCTAACCTTTTTTAGGCCATTAAGGATTTGTCACAATCAAAGTGTTAATCCGGATTGTGAGACCAATTAACAATATTAACGGCGCTGCTATCAAACAGTGATCTCGTCAAGGAGATAATATTGTGGAACGATTACAAATTGAAATTTTTCATTTAGCTAAAACAATTTTAATCTGTGGAGCTATGGATTGCGTTTCATAACCCGATTTGCTGTTGTTTTTAAAGGGTACTGTGTCTGACCGGAGGCGAGGAAATATATTCTGCGCGGCGAAGTCAATTAATTTTAATAATAAATGTTTATCTTTTTCACTGTTCACAGTATCCGTATGTAAATAAGTTACTAGATAATGTTACGTTGTTGTATACGTGTACTACTATATTATGTAGTAGTAAATAGCTAGTACTTTATTAATGTAAAAAAATATGATAAAGTAGAAGTTACATTTAACTACTTATTTATTGATAGATTTTTGTTGAAACATCTTAAAATTAAGTAGCACAATAGACAGACATAACGTCAAAAAATCTGTACTACACAACCGTAGGAACTGGTGAGACGACGTAGCATAATATATAATGCATGGTTAATCAAAATAACTGCGATAAACATTGCTTATTACCAGCTGCAAAATATTAAATGGACATAAAAGGTACAAATCTACAAGAATTGTTAACTATGTTTAATCATTAGCGGCCATTTAAATACTTATTACATCATCATAATATCATGTTCATGTTGCCATGATCAGCAATGGAAGTGCGATAGGCACTGCGTGCCATATGAATAATCATGATATTACTAGGGAAAGTAATGACTTTAGTAGGTATAACAGTAGATACAAACTGAAGTTGATAGAAGATCTGGTGTCTGTATAAAAAAAATCATAATTCATCATCGCTTTACGAGGTGAGACACTTTCCTTACATAATGAAACTTGATTCCGAGTACTTTTACTCCCTATCTATTTTATCTGTTTGAATCACTGAACCGAACTGAAAAATATGAGTTATGAATTTGCTCATAAATAATTTTATACTTATTTCACAATTAGTTATTCCTTTAAAGGTCGTCATTGTGGAAATTATTGCGCAAGTTTTTTTAACAAATCTTGACTTTGAATATAATACGGAGCATTTTTTTTATTTTAGCTTTTCGATGCACTATATTAAGGCAGATAAATACATGACGTGATTGAAATATCATAATGCATATAAAGAAGTAAGTTGCTTAACTTATTTCGGAACCATTTGGTACCTTAATTTTTTCTCTCATATAGTCATGTTAATAGTCTTGTTTTACAAATAACAGTTTTCAGGTGTTTTGTTTGTTTTCTGCCTATATATTTTGGTACAAAGAATTATCTACAAACAAATAAAGTGAATAAATATATTTTTTATTTGTATCATTGTACTTGCTTAATGTATTTAAATGAATAAATTACAATATTTATAACACTAATTATATAAGCGTATTTTATTTATTTTCCTACCTTTATTTTAAGAAAGCAAATATTATAACCATTCCAAGGCATTTTAGAAAAATATAAACTTTCACATTTGTTATTTAATATAATCTTTTGTAGAGAAACAAAGTGAAGATGGGTTACTTCACGCGTGTTGCTATCCATGGGGATATCTTCGGGCTCTGTTCGAAGTAAAACAAAAGTTTATGGCTGGAAGCTCTCAGCTTTACGAAGTATGGATTCCGGGTCTCTGTTTCAGAGGTTCTTTATGATTCTGAAGTTTGTTGTAAGACTTGTAAGTATGTATGGGAATTTAAAATGTTGTTTCGATTTACTTTAGTTTGGGTTAAGGTAACGGTCAGGTCCGCTGTAATTTTTTTTCTTAGTTCAAATAGAACTATAAATTGTATACTAGTTTTAGCCTGCGTGGAAGTTTGAAAAAGGAAAACGACATATTACCATAGTAACTATACATTAACATAGTTCACAGACTTCCTTCCATGTTGTTGACATTAGTGTAGAAATACTACATAGTTAAGTAAAAGTAAAATCATTTCCAACTTTATGGGCGCTTATACTTTTGTAAATCTCCAGTGTATTTCTAGTTGAATTATTTATTTAAAACTGAAAGGGCATCAAAAATTGTCATCCATCCATATTGCATGACTATACCTACAGTGTTCAGTAACGTATAATGAATGCCTTCTCACTTGTTTCCAACTCGCTATAATTTCATAACAACATTGGGAAATCAGAAACGACACCTTCAAAACATGAATTCAAAACGACACTCAAACACAATTATCGAGTGCGATGTCAATCACAAAAGTTTGCGACCTATAGATGTGGTAATCACAAACATTCAGAGGAGGCGTCGTCATGGCAACCGGGGGCCCTTTGCGCAGCCGCTCTCAAGCCCCGCCCCCAGCCTGTTGCTGTCGAATACATTTCACGCCAGTCAACTTCAGTATTCCACACTTTCACCTCCATCAGTACTGATAACAGATGACGTGATTACGAATTATAATGATCCGAGCTGAAATTTAATGGACCCAAGTGCACGAAGTATTTCCGTCTCGCTTACACGTACGCGGCTTTTGAACTGTTGTTCGCAACGAATGCAGGCCTGCGATTATTACGAGTAAATCAGGTATTAAATTGATGTATGTTATCAGTCACTCATCACCATCAAATCATACGCAATCCATGCCATGCAACTCATTAAAAAGAAAACCTAAGAAATTTTACTTAACATGGGTCTATAATCGTGTTAATTCATGAGATAACAAAGTAAATAACAATGTAAACAACTCTATCAAATAGAAAACAAGCACATTTTAACAGTAAAACAAAGTACGACAAATGACAAATAGAAGGCTAGGCTTAGATTCTGTTATCAACGTAAATCAGGGAAGTGAAATAAAAATTAAAATTGTGTGCAAAATCATATTTTTGTCGTATAGCCACCACTACTTTACTTCTAAAGCTTTCCATCAGCTGAGCAAGTAATAATAATTGATAAGAACCTTAATTTAAAATGACAGAGGTACGGTATTCGAACCCGGACTCGCAAAGGAAACCGATACTCTAGCTGGCCACTGTATTTATTCATAAATTAATCTAGACTTAAATTCATTTCTAAATTTCTCGAAGCAAAGCAAGGGCGGGTTTATTACTAAATATAAATTAATGAATTATTTTTCTAATTTGTCGTAAACAAATATTTGTGCACTGTTTAAAATAATATGAAGTCATAGTGCTATAAAATGAAGCGAGGACGGACTACCTACTATTTTATAAAGTGAGACATATAATATTTTTATTATGGCCCTGAATTAATTGTATATTTTATGTAAATACCTATCTCATACCAACTAACGAACTGACCAACTAACTTTATTATTAATAAAATAGACTAACTATTCTAGTCCCCCAATTTGAATCATAGTCTGTGTGGGCAGGTACTACGCCTCTATCTGATTCGCGTGTGTTTTATAAAACAAAACCACTTTAACCAAGTTAACATTGATTTTATTATTACGTTACTTAAGAAACTTTTGTTGAAATTAAAATATTACTATTATTTAAATAATAATATATAAGGGAACTATAACTTTTATAACAATAAGATCTACTTTTTTTTAATGTAATTAAGATAGCAAACGAGCATGCAACACCACCCTTCCGCTGCCGCCCATAACAACTGTGACCCACGTAGAACGACTCAGAATCCTTTTGCTGTCCCCCAGGCTGCTTCCCGCGTGCGGTGCACGCCTAGTACGCCCACTTGCGGTGGACCTCTGTGTAGGTCGCAGTAATTGTTATAGGCGGAAGCGGTAGGTTGTGCTGCATGCTCATTTTCAATCTGAAATCCATAAATAATAGCCGACAATAATTATGACACGATATCTGAAAATACATAATTATGTAAATGGCCTCTACAAGTACTCGTATATTGTGGATATTAGTGACTTGAAATGATAGTTAAAATCGCCATAATGATAATGATGATTGATGTTCATCATTAAATGAATAAGTACCCTCTTGTATCGTGAGTGGGAGAAACGTGACTATACTAGTGCACACTTACCTGTTGGGCAATAATTCAAATGGAACGAAACAGCTAGGTATATCTAAATTTTGGTACATTTTTTGAAATTATACCCAGCTCGTAACTCGCAGCTAAAACAACATTTAATTTGAACAAAACAGAGATTTCTTTTCTATTAAAATGATATAAGTACGTAGTAGTATACCTATGTTACATAAAAATAACAATTTTAAACCTTGCAGTAAGTCTAATTATGTACTTTGAACGTTGAACCCTGGAACCAGGAATCACTGGTTCAAGCCACCTCCAATTTTCAAAACTATGCGTATTAGAATTAAATTATCACTTGCTTCGAAATGAAACCATCCTGAGGAGACCTTCACACCTGAGAGTTTTCTATAATGTTCTATAATGTTCTCGTGGTGGGCTATGGCCTGTACCCCTCACATAGGAGAGAGAACCGTGCCCAGCAGTGGAATAATTATGGGTAGCGATGTCAGTCATGACTTAAAAATAAAGTAATTACAGTAAAACGTTATCTAGATTCTATTGTAAAAACAAAATAGTGTTAAACTTGTACAGGTAAATACTTATTAATAAACTTTTAGTTTCCAAAACAACCACCAGATGGCTTTATGCGTCACGTCGATTCATTCTCATTTCATTCACCACAAAACATTTTGTGATTAATGTCTTATATTACAGCATGTATTTATTTAAAGGATAAAAATCTTCATGATATCACTACATAGTATAAAAGAAAGTCGCTTTCTCTGTCCCTATGTCCCTTTGTATGCTTAAATCTTTAAAACTACGCAACGGATTTTGATGCGGTTTTTTTAGTAGATAGAGTGATTCAAGAGGAAGGTTTATATGTAGGTATAATAAGTGTGTTAAGTATCAGCATTGCACCCGTGCGAAGCCGGGGCGGGTCACTAGTATTAATTAAAATCATATTACCATTAGGTTTTATTATTCATGCTTTTTGTATTTGTAAACGAAAGGATACCTCAAGAAAAGCTTTACAACTTGGCTGTTCTTGTAAAGATCTGTAGGTATCTGAGACTGGCCGCAAATTATTCAATCATTTTAAAACAATAACAATATTTCGAATTTAGAGTTGGAAGCTAGCCTCTCGCAGACAGCAATTATTGTCGAGAGCAACTTGCTGTTACGTTTAATCCGCCAACTTTAATTTGAGAACAAATAGACATAAAGGTCTCAGCACATTTTGACAAACTATGATGTTGTTGATGAAAACGCAACATGATAGGTACCTATTTGACTGCTTATGTCGCATTTTTTTAAATTACTTCGCAAAAGAACGTGGTTCTGGATTATACTGTTTTGTTATGTTTTTTTTATGGTACCTCATTATTTTTACTGAGTGAACCTATTTTGGTGATTCTTTACCAGATTTAAAAAGGAGGTCCCCAATTCGACCGTAATATTTATGCTTTTTGTAATTTGTGTTCTCTGGTTACTTCGTCATGTATTATGAGCCGATTTTGCTTATTATTTTTTGTTGCAAAGTAGATACTTTAAGGGTGGTACCGTGATAAAGACACCAGGATCAATCTGATGATAGTATCCTCTAGGATACATCGCGTTTGTTAATGTTTTCATTAAATGTTTAAAACACTATGATTTAATGAAGGTCTGGAATCGATCAGATGATAGAGTCAAAAGATAGTCGAAGGAACTCCTCGCCATCTGGGTAGTTTTTGAGTTATCTCTGCCTATCGATGTTGAAATCGTTTTTTTTTTGTAAAAAGTTAAGTAGTTATTTTTTATTCTAAATGTGATGTTTGTTGTGTAGTTCCTTTTTTTGAGTGACACCTGACGAGTAGTTTTCAAGTGTGTAATGCGTATTTAAATAGTTTTGACTACTTGATGATGTTCACATTTTATTATTTGTCGATGTAGAAATCGATTTTTTTAATGATTTATCCAATGTATGTAGTTGCGAATAAATAGCAGGTAGTCGCTTCCTCGTGGGCGGTGGTACAAGTGCCATAAATACTTGTTTATTTGTACGTTTCTTGATCTAGAAAATAACGGATAGTTAATCTCTTCTTCGCCGGTGGTAGTGGAACAATTGTTTTACTGACTCGTGACTCGTTGGATGTCTGCACGATTAATTTTATCCTAAAATGTTTATGAAAATTGATTTCTTTAAGTATAATCTTGACTGAAATACTTATTACGGATATGTTTGGATAAAAAATCTATTTCACAATTCAATTCAATTCAATTTACATTCACATTAGGTACATTCACATTCACATTAGGTAGCATTATTAATTCTACTGTAGAATGCGAAGCCTTGGTATATTTAAAGTAAAGTGTGATCCACCTTTAGTGTTTAGTGTGGGCTTACAATACAGAATGGCCGAAGTTTGGCTGTTTATTTCCAGTCGAGCAGCGAGGCGGCACGCGTAGGTGTGTGAAATACCAGCTGACTTATTGCCCTGAAACATCCGCGCTGCACTCGTTAGGTTCAAAGATGTATTAAATATCTAGATGGATGGTGTCAAAAAGTTGTGGCCAACTGTTGGCCACAACTTTTATATCATTACGCACAGATTACGCACACATAGACAATAAATGAACGCGAAAAACATCGCCTACACGCACACATGCTTGATAATGTTGCCTTGTTTTTTTTTGTTTTCACTGTAGGGCGACGCTCAATCTAGATATTTAAAACATCATTGGTTAGATTTTATTTATACTCTTTAGATAGTTTACAACCAAAACACTTACAGATTAGATGTCGTTAAGCATTTGATAAAACTATAATGCCATTTTGGTGAGTAAACGCCTTAATCTAATCTTCTTCGTCAAAACAAACTTTCTAAAGCTATGCCAGGGTCTCTAAACAAATTGTTATTCACCATTTTGGTAAAGATGAGGCTTTTAAAACTATTTTGTTAAATTTATTTGGTTTTGTCGAGGGGTTTCAAACTATTTTGTTAAATTTATTTGGTTTTGTCGAGGGGTTTCAAACTATTTTGGTCAGTTTATTAGGTTTTGTCGCAATTTTTAATTCGGCAAAACTAAACCAACTATATTTAAACTTGTCCCTGATTCAATTAAGACCAAAATAGTCTAAGTATCAAACACCTAGCTTTCTCTCTCGAACCTTGTAGAGAGTAAAGAAATACTTCATTTATGTATCCTATTTCAATTGTTTCAATTTTAATTAAACGTCTCGTAGTCCGTTCATTGGAACACTTCTCGAGTATTTGCGTCTGTTTATACAGGTCTACTTCCTCGAGAATAAGAGCTTCAGTTCTATTATTTCTCTTATTTACTTGTGATAATTGATTATTCGCTATCTACTTCCTCATAGTTAATATCGGGCCTCTTTCTCGCCCATATAATTAGAGGAAGCGATAATGATCACGCTTGAGCTTTACATCCATACTAGTTAGATGTATCAATTTGTATCAATTTATAGTGTTTTATTAATGTCAGTGGTAATTAATTATTGGATAGTTTTTACATTATTCGGCATAGGGAAACATAATCTTGTTTTTTAATAGAATGGTTAGAATTCTGACTGTTAAAGATTTTTAATGCCAGTCTAACAAGAAATAATAAAGCGCTACTTCTAATTTTAAATTCATAATATTACTATAAGATTTGAGATGACTGTTTTACTCAGATACGTTAAGTATTAAATAGTTGTAACTCACACCAAACCCACTCAAGACTCATCTTTAGATAAGCCTAAAAGTTGCAAGTTTGCAATTTCCGCCATAAAAGTTACATTCTCAAAAGTTATTATGATTAAAACTTTATCTAATGCCCGTGTATCAAGGGACATCCCGTCTGCGCAGAATCTAGAATAACTAACTTTACACTTTAATTAATAACGTTAAATTTACCTTTCGTTACGTCCATAACGATATTACCGAGTCTGAATTCAAATCCTTGATGAAATTTTGTTCTTAATTTGATTTAAGATTACAGCAGAATTTAATGCGCAATCAGTCAGAAAAATGTAACAGCGGAACTTATTTAGTTTTATAACTAGTATTACATTTTATGTGTGTTCACGGATTTTTTCGTCCTTTATGAGCCGATTTTGATTATTCTTTGTTTGTTGGAAAGAAGATATTCCAAGGGTGGTTCCATGATAAGGATACCAAGATCTGATGATGGCATCTCAGAGAAATCGAGTGAAAATTTCGAAAATTATCGATCTGATAAAGCCGGAAGACAGTTGAGGGAACTCTCCAACGATTTACAGCAATCATCTTGTGTTTCGGCTTGATTTATTTGTAGTGACGAGAAGTTTACACCTAGATGGGTTGAATTGAGTGCTACCTAGCGAGTAGTTTTTGATTTATCTCTTGTTGTCGATGTTTAAGTCGGTTATATTAGTGTAAAAAGCAATTATTTATTTGTTGTTGGAAAATCCTCATGTATTAAGCCTCTCTCTAAATATTACAACTTAAAATCTCCCAAATAGTTGTCTAATGAAAGGCCGTAGACTTAGCCCCGTTCCATTCGTAGTCTCGCTCCAAGCTTTAACTCCATTTCCTAGAAAGGGTATTAGGATTAAAAGTTCGTCCGGCCCTAATTCTGGGAGACAGCCGGTCTGCGCTAGGAATGGAATTATTTGGAATCAGATTTAAAGCTCATTGACGACCAGTGTTACTAAAGTTGCGAGTTTATACGTGCATGTGTTCTGTTTCATGATCTTTCATTGGCTCAGGTACGGCATCTGGAAATTGAAATTGAAGTGCGTGTAAGTGAGGTAGGAAGAAATCACGAGGTTTCACTGTACTTATTTCTATACGGAATATTTTACACTGAATTAGTATGAAATATATTATGTGAGATGTATTTTTAATAATCACTTTCGAAAATATTGGAATACGAGTTAGACATGACTTGATCACGAAGTTAAACTCAAACCAATAACAAATTTTGATTGCTTTTTGGTATATTACTATCATTCTTTGAGGGTATGGAAAAAATGTACTAAAAAATTATCTACGGAATCACAATTGATTGGTTTATTGTTCTATTGCGAAATTTTACTATACCTATAAATTTTTATATAGTTATATATATATATATATATATATATATATATATATATATATATATATATATATATATATATATATATATATATATATATAGGTCCATCGTTATATATTTTTAAATTAATTTTTGTTACCTATTTGTTCTTCTAAACTAGCTAACTATAAATAAGCAGCTGGTTTTTGAAAAGAATACAACATTACAAATTATTATTATAATATGTAAAAATTATGATACGTTCACAAAACCAAAATGTGAGTACAATTAAACAAGGAAATTCAAAAGTTAGATTTAACGTGACAGTCAGTTGAAAAAGAACGTCAACGAAGATAAAATAAATCAAAATCAACGACCTCGGATGTCAGGTGTCAGGTATGCCAGGAGGTAGATAAGATAGGAACAAGGAACAACAGACAAAATTAATTCTTTCCGACAATGAATCCCAGAAATTAAGAAGGAATGGAGAGGGATTTGATTAAAATTCTGTCTTGGCACAATTTTGGGAATGTTATTCTGAATGTAGTAAAACGCTTTTGTTTTGTTTCAGGAAAAATAATACTTAAATCTAATGAACTTGCTCTAAATTGCATGTAGGTACGCGTTTGTTCTTAGCCCGGCGTGAATGAGGTGAGAAATTGTAACACCAGCTATGAGGTGGGTATGACATACCCAAAGTTTTGATGTTATTATTTTTTTTAATATAATTGGGTAATATGTATTTTTATTGAATTTATAGTAATAATAGGATTTATTCGACAAGGTAATTAAAAAGATTTGCTTTAAATAAGTACAAAAACTTTTATTTATATTCAAAATTAAAATGTTTCTAAATTTTCTAAGAAAACAATCAAAGTTGCGGTAGTTTGACAACTTTTCGCATAAAAATCTAACAAAATTCCAAATTCTTTTTTAAATTAACAAAATAAAATATCTTCTAACAATTATAACTAAAAAACCAACTGAAAAGACATTTGAGATCATGTAACATAGCGTTAAATTTATACCTACAAATCATTGCAATCTCCGCACACAAAATTTGCATGTTCCATACATATGGGCTTTTCACATTTTGAACAGCAATATTTTGTTTTTCTGTCTCTATTTTTAGTACAGTCAGCACATGTTACACATTTACTAGCCATTTTTTTGGGAACTGATGATGAAGGTTCACCTATATGATCAGCAATCCTTTTTCGGGTGTCCCTTGGAAGCCGAACATTTTGTTGTCTCTTGCGAAGACTATCTTTTATTAGGTCCAAACCTAAATTACGAAAGAATTACAAAATACTATAAATAACAATAAAAATTAAACTTATTTTCAACTAAAATATGTAACACTGACTACGAGGTCGGGTATGACGTACCCCGGCAACGTTTGCGCTCGTGTATCTCCAGTCGTCGCCGTCGCAACACTGAACCCGATGCAGTACCTTGCCCCCATAACCCTTACCTCCAGCTATTGAAATGGTGAGACTAGCATAGCAACAATAACATCAAATAATTTGTGTTTTAAAACTTCGTGGGTATGATATACCCCACCTCACGCACGCCGGGTTAAGTATTTGTTTTTTTACGTTTTCCCTCTAACACCCAAATCCATGATAAACAAGTGGTTGAATGTTAGACTCACGATTTAGGAGTCCCGGTTTGAAATCTTGGTCACATCTTTAATTTTGAAAAAAATATATGTGCGTAAGTAGTACAATTTTAATGATTATAATATGCTTCGTTGAACAGAAACATCACAAATAAATATAATTCCGTCTGTCTGCATTCAAAACTGAAGTTAATGAATGAATGAAAACTGAAGAAACGTGCTCAGCAATGATTGGACTTTTATCGGTTGCATTGATGATTATCCAAATCCTATCTACTGAAGTATTAGAATTCTTTTCTATTACTTTATCATCAGTGTCTTCTCATTATACCCATTTATAAACCCTGATAAACAGTGGTAGGTGTAGTAACTTATTTCTTCTTCGTTAGATATAAAGTTAGGTGACATGTAGCACCTAAGTTAATTATAAAGACTGTAACTTGTGAAACGAGGTTTCTGCGTGATGTCGTAAATATCTCAGACCAAAAATAAAACTAGATACTAACGTTGACCAAAGAGTAACCAAGATAGATTTTTGCTTATCTGTGATTTTTCTTGTTTTATTTGAACAAATTACAAACAAACGTAAGCATTCAATAATTTCAAATGCAATAGCAATATAAACAGGTTAGTAATGTTCAATAATTTGAAATTTTAACAGAAATTAGACACCAAAATCTTCCTAAGAATTACAAATTACCACACAACTGATGATTCTACCAATTTGATGAAAATTGGACCATTATCGTGCGAACACAATAGAAAAATTAAGTCGACGGAGCTGAAAAAATCGAAGTCGGCGAAAGGTAGCCGATAAGGGAGCAACAAAAGAAAAAATATTCAGTTCGACGATAAATTGAAGTTTTGATTCGGAAAGTGGTTTAACATTGCGAAAGAGTATTTTAAAGAAATTTTTGTTACACAATAATCGATTGTACGAATAATGATAAAAAAAAATTAAGAAAACTAAAACATTTTTGGATACGCTACATGGCAGAAATGTTGGTTTTAGTAAAGCAAAATCCGCGAACGTTCAAAGAACAATAATTAACGCTGCCATTAAGATTCATAATACTTGTGAAGTTTTATTTGAAGTGGAGGCAACTTCAGGAGCAATAAAGCATTTTGGCAGATTTTGAAGTGGTACGGATATTAAATGTACATTACGCGGTTCAGACGCAGATGTAACAAATTTCACGAGCCCGGATCCTTCGCTTGATAAGGCCCTTGCTTCACCAATAACCTCTTAATATATTAATCACTAGCGGCCCGCCCGCGGTTTCACCCGCGTGGATCCCGTTCTCGTGGGAATATATGCATGTATTATACATAAAAACCTTCCTCTTGAATCACTCTATCTATTACAAAAAACCGCATCAATATCCGTTGCGTAATTTTAAAGATTTAAGCATACAGACAAACAGACAAACAAACAGACAAAAATAGCGACTTTGTTTTATACTATGTAGTGATTTACTGATATTGTTACTTTTGCAATATTTGTTGATAAAATATTTAGAGAAGTGTCAGTTTTGTTATATTACATATGTCACTGACTGCATGCTAAATAAATAAATAAAAAATATTCTCTGCTACATACAATAAAGTATATTTAATATTTTCGATTTTAAATAACTATTACCAGGTACTAAAATGACTAAAACATAGCAGTAAGTACCTTATATTTTGAAAACAAATGTAATGTAATATTCGGCCACATTAAGTATCGTCAGATCGAAAATATCTCATTCGTTTAATAACATCAGACAGTTTACTCATTTCATAATTTTCCCTTTGCATTGAATATTCATTCGTTAACGGTGAGACAGATAGGGAGTTTGCGATTAATTGTACCTTTATCGGTCCTTTTCGCCGCACCTTGCATTAAAATTGTAAAATCTGCCTCTCCGTCATTTACCTTGGCTATTAAATTTATTCGCATTCAGTAATTTTTTTGCGGAAATGTCGGTCCTTCATTTAAGAATAAGATTTTTATAATTACTTGCTGGTACACATAGCTTCACGTCGGAAATATTGAATTTCCAAAAGGAAAGCATGTACACAACAGAATACAAAATAAACCTACCAAATATACAAGAAATAGATTTTTCCTAACATTTCATTATTGTGATTCCCTCAGTTATTGGTATCAAAATATAATCACCTACCTATTTTATTATAATAACTATCCCAATGAAATCCATCCGTGGCCACCATATGCGGATGATGTTAAGACATAAATTTTTTAGATGGAAAAATGGTCAGTATTGAATTGCTCAAAATGTGAATAGAATTTATTCAAAAGTACAATATTAGTTTCCTTACTTTTATACGTAAATTTTACTTCGACGTGATTTGACGTGAACTGTCTTCAGTAGCTAATATACAATAAAGCGTTGTAACAAAATCTCATTGGTAACTTTATACTTTTAATTAATTAACGCCAACGTATTATGTGCGCGGAATGCGAATAGCTTTTAATTATAAATTGAGCTCTGGCTTGATGGAAATGGCAGCTGACAGTTTTTAAACAATACGTGTCGATTGGGATATGTTACGTGAAATGGTTTACAGGAACACGACTACAACATAACAATATAGGTAAGTTTAACGTATTGAATTTTTAAACTTTAAAAGAGAGATATCATAGATAGATTTAAAAGAGAGTTATATATTACTGGTTATCTGTATATGACTGAGTATTTTTTACAGCATGAAGGGCTGACGTAAAAGCAGACGAGCCACCTGATAGTAAGTAGTCATCGTCGTCTATGGACATGAGGAACACCGTATGCGTTGTTAATGCTTGACGTGTCAATTAACTTTGTGACATCTGACGATTAGTTTTTGAGATATGTCTAATAATAGGTATTTTACTGACTTCGACTTCGTTGATAATTTATCATTTTGCTGCTTGTCGGTGTTGAACGTGCTGTTTCGTTTTATCAAAGTTTTTGTTTTATAATGAGTGATGGCTTTTAAATCTTTGAAATTACCAATTTATATACCTTACCTTTAATTCGTTTGAGCACTATTCGAGAGTTTATTCATCTCGCTATTTCGCGAGGTATCGCAGAAGTGAGAAAGGGTCGTTCGTGGTGCATTTGTCATGGCTCGGATGTTCTCGCAGATTTATTGCGGATCGTGGCCGAAATATCGCCACTTGGAATAAGATTTCCGTGTTTGTGATTCGGGGTTACTCTTTTGGGCGTGAGGTTCAGAATCTATTTGTCTGTTAATACTTTAAGTTACGTTTATATAACAATACACTAAATTAGTAAATAAAACATTATAAACACCAATGTATGTTACTCCATGTTCATTACCATGCATTTGAAAAGAGGGGACATGACAATATTATGACGTATTTGTGTTTTCGTTCGATATGGATTTCTTTTTAATTGCATTCTACAGAAATACCAGCCCTCCGCCCCTGTCATTAAGGTACATTGTCGACTTAGGACAAATTAAAATGCCGTCAGTAAATTTCGCTTCCAAGCTAAATTGACATGTAAGCACTGGTAATAAATTTGTTTTTAGTGGGAAGTGGTACAGGTAAATTATGTTATATTTGCATTCCGATACACATTCTAAGCATAAAGTCAGTCGAGCCAAAACTAATTCCTGGGTTCGTACGTAGAAACGGTACCCTAAAATAGTCGTCACTACGACCAAAGAGGTTTTATTATTAAGTTAGACGAGTAAGGTAAGCTCCAGACGGATTCAGTACATTGCTGGGGCACTTAGTCTTGCAAGAACGAAACCTGTAAAGAACTCGTCGTTGTACCGCACTGCAGTAAAGAAACCGAACCTTGTAATAACGTTAGCTACTGAAGTACAATTTAGTGCGGTGCAGTTGAAAAATGTTGAAATTCTTTTGTTACATTTCCGGTTCTTAAAATGGTGGCAGATTTATTGTAAGCCCTAGATCTAGAAAGGTCGAGTTGTAGGATTTCTTTTAGCTTTATTCAAATTATTCCCAACACTAGTAAACTATTATTGACTACCAGCTCATAAAAGCTATCGATTTGTTTCTATGAATAATTACCCGGATACCGTTTTAATATTTCTTATCCATGAGCATTTTAGACTAAGCGCTGCTTGAGAAAAGGTAGAAGGTAAGAGCATTCTTGGCGATAACGTTATCGGTAATCATGATTGTATGTACATGAATTACCACTCCCCGCTAAAACAATTTTATTACGTTGGCTCATAGTTCAATTTAGCTTTGAAGAAAAATTGCTTAAGGCATTTTAAATTCTCGCGGTCATACTATAGTCAACCTTAATCATAGAGTCAGAAAACTGACACTCGTGTGGGTTGTCGTTAAAACGAATTCCATTTATTGAACACGAACAGTGTAAGTATATTTTGAAGCTACATAAATTAACATGGCGTTGGATTCCTCTAATTATGTTACTTTATATATTGCTTGTAATTTTGATAAAAATGTTGTTGATTGACGAATCGCCTTTCAAATTATCTGGGTTTGTTTCCTAGGTAGGCCGAAATTGATAAGTTTATGTTTCTTCTTAGCCTGGGTGTGTTTTCTTGTCTTTGTATGTTGTCCATGGTACACATGACACAGGATATCCTATGAGAGTGTCGCCTTATTTATTTATTTGTAAACGTACATACCTATTCAATGTTTTTCATAATGTTGTCGATGATATGGAAACTCTTTCGATTCGCACTTGACCAGCGTTGTGGATTAAACTTCCTGTATCCCTATCGTTCATAGCCCGGATCATCGGAGCGCTCATAGCCCGGCGGCTTGCGTCGATCCTAAGCGATCGACAAAGTTAAGCAACAGCGGGCGCGGTCGGTAGTCGGATGGGTGACCGCTAGTGGCAAAAAATTCTTGAGCGCTTCCGTGCTTCGGAGGGCACGTAAAGCCGTCGGTCCCGGTTGTTATCGATTGATAGCAGTCGTTAAGCCATGTCGGAGGCCTTCGGGCGGCTTGAAAACTTTCGACACTGGGTTGGCCACTAACCCCTCCACCAATCCGCACTGGAGCAGCGTGGTGGAGTATGCTCTATGCCTCCTCAGTAATGAGGAGAGACCCGTGCTCAGAAGTGGGCCATTAGTGGGTTGTAGCTTAGCTTATCCCTATCGTATAGAACACCTTTGCCCGCCAGTGTAGGCAAAGGTTGCATCAAGATGATGAATTTTACATTAAATAAGTATTACATTTTAAGTAACATCCTAATTAAAGATGTAAAAATGTATAATAAAAGAAATTTCTTTTGTCGTTTGCCTGGTGGAAGACTCCGAGTAAAAACATTTTTTTATTTTCCTCAATTAGAAGCTTTTGAGGTTTCAATGATTTTTATTTGTGAAAGGTAACTCAACTTTTAAGACTTCGTGTAAGAGCCGGGTAAGTTTTGTCGATAGAATTAAAAACTTTTGATGATGGTAGGCATAAGATGCTTTTTTGATAAATAATCTATTGAATTCACTTTAGTCGTTGAGAGTATACATTTTATTAGTTTATAATTCAAATAAAATATGTAAAAGAAAATAAATTCAAAAAATAATCTAAATTTATGTAAATAAGCTTATCATGACTAAGTGTTCCACAAAATTTTCTAATTTCTAAATCTAAGTATTTTTGTCATTCTTTTGATATTCTTTATTATTAGTAAAGAAAATAAACGCTACACATATTGTTATCCCAGCACTAAGATTCCCTGTGTCATGACTGGTATGAATAGCACAAATAATATCTAACACAATTGACTCAAGAACAAAAAAATATTCGTCACATAAATATCTGCTCAGGCCGGGATTCGAACCCAGGAACCCTTCGCTTTGAAGTTTGGGCATTACTTACAAGGTTTGTGGACCATTTTATTATTTAATGAGTTTCCATTTTTGTAAGACAAACAGCAGTATCAGATGACAACAACAGAAAACAACAGATCAGATGACAACAACTACAGACAACCGTAATTTAAAAACTTTGTTATAGGTACCTTGTAATGTAATAGTTTGCTAAGTTTATGAATTACGATCACATCTCCCATAAGACGTGTTTATAAGTAGAATTGAAAAAAATCTGTAACTGGAAAATTCCTTTAAACTGGTGATTAAATATTATTTTATATATCGGCAAAACTATCGACATTCGCACATCACTAGCCATGCCTAGTTTAAAAGAACCGTCTGCACGTCTAACAGCGGTACTTTCAGACGTACGGGAAATCACTTAGCTGGAGGGTCACTTCAGACAATCTCATTCTAACTTTGTGAAAATTATAGACATATTCCTCAGTAGTCCCAACTAGTATTGTCTTGGATACGAGTTTGTTTCAATTTTCTTATAGCAAGGAGGGTACTTTAGGGTAGGCATTATTCCAGTTTTGTGTCTGATTCAGTTGAAAATCGATAACTGTGTAAGAAGATTTAACTACCTAAACAGTAGTATGAGAAGCACTATTTAATTTTATTCCCGATAAATAGGTTTTCCATAAATCATAGTCATGTAGCTGTAAACAAACGCAAGTGACTAACTGAGAGTTGGAAATACTTTACTACCTTCAGTACGGCTTATTTTTTTTACTAAAATTGCCTGATAAAACTGTACCTATAGCAAAAGCTTTGTATGTGGGTATTAAGACAGATTTTATGAAACAACGTAAGGGTAAGTTAATAGTATTATTCATACATATATATTATTATATTGTCGTCAACGACGTTATCAGACAGAGTTTGTCAGACAAGAAGCTTTAGAAACATGATCGTGTTTCAAAGTGAATAAAAAATCAACTGCTTTAGAGCTTGTTATTTATGATGTCAGTTTGAGACACTTAATGTTTTCTATGTCAAGCCTGTAACTCTAATGTATTAGATTTTTTATTTCTTCTACAAAGTTTCCTACATAATGGTCTTTATCTCAATAGCATGTAGTTCGTGAAACATCTTTTTCCTTTTCGTTTTAGGCTTTTTACACCTTACCATTATAGCCCTAGTGACATTTTAAATAGCAATTTATAAATCCTATCAGTAGATACGTTCTACGAGTATAACAGATTTGTTAGAGTTATTGTGTTTAGTAGCTGTCATATTGATAAAGTTTGTAAAATAAAAAAAGATAAGGATTCCATTACAAAACGACGACATTTTTGTAACCGACAAATGTTTGTTCGTGCGCTAGTCCTGTGGTCATTTGTACATGTCTGTGCCACTGATGATGATGATATCGAGGATAATGATGATGTTGTATGAAGGCGATGATGACTGTTATCGTAAAATAAATAATACGGAGATTTAAAATGCGTTTGGTATTCCATAGACTGACCCATTAGTCATACTAAAACAATAATAATAATATTAATCCCAGTTAAGAAATTCTAAACAAACCGAAATAATTATAATAGCATTAACAGTGAAATCACGAAACAAAATTCAAAATTAACATCATCATCTTCACAAGACGGTCTTGAAGATAAATACTCGCCGTGAAATATTACTCCAGTAATGATTAAAGTTGCAATAGCTAATGTACTTACACTAATATTAGTTAACAAGCGAGTGAAGACTTCTGCAGACTAGACACCTGCTACAGTTAGAAGCAATTACAGTAACACGCTAGTCTTTGTAATACACACTGTTGAGATGGCAGACAAACTTTCAGTTGACTTTATTTATGTTAATATTTTAAATCGTTCAAAATCGGATGCCTTGATTGTAAGAAGGTCTTCGCATTTTCAACGGACTTCAGTAAATTCATCTGTATGTTTTTTGTACGAATGTATCCTCATAACATTTTACTGAGTGAAATTATTTTGATAATTATTTCATATTTGAAAGCTATTTGAAAGCTATCGTAGTTTTATTTAAATTTGTACGACATTTAATGAGTATTTTTTGAGTTATCTTAAATAATGTGGGTTTAATTGACTTTGACAACGTTGATGTTCTGATTATATAACTTGTTGGTTTTGAAGTCGTTGGTTTTAATTCTATTCTATAATGAGATTTCGACTCAATTGCATGATATCATTGTCAAAATAAAACCATGACGGTTTTAGTCGAAGTTTTTAATGTCTGTAATGAGAACCTAATATAAGTTTGTACGTTATCCTATTGAGTCTGATACAACCTCCCCTGATCACGCAGCTAACTGAATAACGGGAGAGATAATAGTATTATCGTTAGGTCCCTGGTTTTGACGGTCGCTAGGTTTTAAAGTGCCCACATTAATAACAATTTGTAGAAGGGATTTTTCTATTAACAGGTTAAACCTTTCTTCTTAAAATCCAGTTTTTTGTGGTAATATAACAAGTAGGTAAGTAAATGGATCGATTTGTCATTTCCATTTTTTTTCACATGTTGTGGATTATGAGTTGCTGTGATCAATTACAATAATATGACTAGTTGCTTGTTTATCAGTAGTCAACTACTTCTTTATTTTTTTTGGAAAATAACTACGTAAAAAGGACAACTGCAAAAATATTGTTTTTGAAAGCTATAGTTTTATTAATACGGAATGTTTTGCCTAATTAATTCGAGTCACTCAAAACACAGAATTTGAATACGAGGTATGAAGGATGGATGGAAACTTGAAAAATGAATAGATAGAAAACATTTCAAGATCATAAATGTTATTCCATGAAAAATAACTTCATATACTTTAGCCACTAAGAAAAATATATCAACTGACTATCAAGCGACTCATTTATTATTCTCAAGCTCTCGACCTATCCTGCTCAGGACCCTAAATAAAAAGAATAGTTCCTCGAAAAAATGCGTTTAGATAAATGGACTCCTCATCTTGAAAAATGGGTTAACGTACTTGTAAATAACCCACTTGTGATTTAGTACAGAATTTGTTTTTTATAAATTAATGCTTGTCTACCACTCCATTATGACAAGTAGAGACGTATTAACTTGGTTGCTAAAGCGCACTAACATAGCAGAAGCCTTTTCAGTTAAAGACAATACATAATCGCTTTGATCGCGATTTCGCAACATTATCTTTGATGTACTTCAAAGATTGCAAAACAATACATACGTAAGTATTTAATATCGGTCAATAATAATAATAATAACGCAATCCGCTCATATCCCCAAACGATAGTTTTTTACGCCGTGGATGCCATAAACTATACAAAAAGAAAACACACCCAGACCGAGAACAGAAATTAAATACATGATCAGAAACTTAATGGGAGTCCAACCCAGGACCCACCGAATATTTAACTAACATTGCTTTTGCAACAGTCCTTGTTCTGTAAACTTATCAAAACGTAGCGAATTTTATAAACGAATTAAAAAATAATACTGTTTATCCTATCCATCCGTGAGTCACGCGCGTAATCCAGTGCGCGTAAATCATAGCAGAACTTAAAACACACAAATAACAAGTTTGATACAGCGCCCTCCCCCGGCAAGTTGGGATAATTTGCATATATTATCATCTCAGGTGCTCCGACTGTGATGTTTCGAAGGAAGTCGTACTCTAAAGCGATCTTAAATGGTTTTGGAACTGTAAACTTTCCAGCTTAAGATGCGAGTTTAGATAATAATTGTTATTTATTGATTTTACCTTTTGTGTGAAATTTTTAAGAAGTTTTTTATGTTGCTCTTTGCTTAATGTAACATTTATAATGGACACGCTTAAGTCTGTTGTATTTTATATCGATATTTTAAACTGTTTTTAACTTAGTACTTACCCATTAGGTATACAAACTTATTTTAACGAAGTACCGACTTTTAACATAGGAATTGATTTTCACCCAATATTGTCTCCCAATGATTTTGGTCCACTATCTTATCATGACCTACTTAAACAGTATACCAATGCCATGCGGGGTAGCTACGAATCAAGACGAGATAAAGACAGTATTTTTTATTTAACATGTGTAACAAAACCTCATTTGAATCAATTTCCTGTCTGACTATTCGGAAATTTCACGAATCATGTTGTTTTTCCAAGTTCATTATTCGCAAAACTAATGCTTTAACGGCAGTAAGTAAGTTAAAAGATGCAAAGCTTTTTGTTTAAAAATTACCCGTTCAATTTAAGGAACGGCCTTATTAATTGATCCGGAGATTCGCGAGAATTGCGCGCCGAACCACCCCCTCGCCCTGTCTCCCCCACAGTATATTTGGTATCTTTGACTTTAATTTAGAATTGTTAACGCAAAGGGAATGCAATTTACGTTAAATAATTGTTTGATTTCAAACATCTCGACAAATATTTTACCCTTGTAACACTGGGTAACGCTACTTAAAAAATTATGTAAGGACTGACTAAAAAAATTATTTGACATCAAATTTGCTACCACATCTCATTGTTGTCAAGATGTCAAGGCATTGAAGAATTTGAAGGAGGAGTGGTAAATTTCGCTCAAATCTTAAGTAGTTACTTATGGTACCTACTTATAGTGAAGACTAGGTTAGGTTTCAACAAACAACAAATAAACATGATTGTTACTCAAATCTAGATTTTATTTCAATTAATAAAAAATTAAAACACGTGCAATTGATCTTTATTAAATGTTATATCACAATCGACACTAAAAGACTGGTCAAAAGTACCTACTTCTAATTGAAAAAATACATAAACGCTAACTCACTCATACCTGCTTACTAGGATTTCCTGAGTCACGGGTAACATGGGCAATACAAATAAATCCATTAAAACTAAAAAACTAATTTAATTCATATTAACTTTAATTTATATCTGCGACCATTACTTCACAGAGTTAGGGTCTATCGATGAGACTATCGGTCACGAACTTACAGTACGGTCAGTACTACTGTTAAACGCTACAAGAAGACTTAACACACCGTAGGTTCTATTTTATATTGCATATCTGGTTTTACGCCCTAAAGTTAGCTTACCTCTCATCGACTCGCAAACACCGAAGCTGCGCCATTAGCCGGAGCGCTGTTGTATAATTGCGTTCCACAACAAATTACAAGTTGTGACGAAGTGGGAACGGGACCCCGTACTCTCAGACACTTAGATACTTATACCAGGTATCGCTCACTTTTGTTATGAACTTAATTCAAGTTCATAACAAAAGTGAGTTATTGACGTTATTTTAGATCATTTATTGATTGATGATGTAAATGCGCGGGTTTTTTGCGTTAACTAAAAGAGCAACGCTAACCGTATCCAAAAGCTTTTTAATGTCAGTAGACAATAATTTTAGTTTTACCATTTTCATAATTTTGCACCGAAATCTAATTATGTAGAAGCGAATGTTACTTATTTTTAAATATTGAAAACAACATAAAATATAAAGCCTTACTTAAAAATTGATGTAAGTTTCACCTTAAATCTCCCCTATGAATAAATGTTGTAGGGTAACATCTATAAAGTATCTTTGTATGTTTTTACGTGACATATGCGCAGAGAAAGAAAGAAATAAAGAAAATGTTTTTGTCCTACAACAAATTGTAAAGAGACTTTAGAAAATACATCCCATTAAAATTAAATATTCAGACCTGGCTCGGTAAACGTCCTGTGCACTAAATATTTAGTTGCGTAGGTACATTCAAATGAGATTACTATAAATCGCAGGAAAACACTTACTCTATTGTTTCGTAAGCCTTTTGAAACATTCCTTCGAACCTCTTACGTCACGTAATCTGATAGTCGAGGTAAAGCCTCGCACAAATCAGTCGAAAAATATCTTAACACCTTGACAATATCCATTGTTGGCAACTCCGGGAGTAGTGTTACAGTTTGTATGGGTAAGCTTCTAGCAAGTTATATTAATCAGCTTTTATAATGGAAATATTATATCAAAGGAGCCGTAATTTAATATTGTTTACTTGTTTACTCCGACACGACGTTGCTTGGAGTTGATCACACTAACGATATAAATGTATATTCCGTGATTGTTTGTGAAAACAAGAGGCTACATGAATACTGTTATTAATACTTCATTGTTATCTTACCGCTGTTTTATAACGTGAACAATAGATATTCAATTTAGGAATGTTGTTAACAAATCAGCGAGGGATTGTACAATGTTCAATTTATTGATTATCGAATAGGTTGAACATTTTTTTTTAATTTGGTAAGATTTTTTCTAAAATTCCTGACCTGATGGTAAGGCTCAAATTTATTCTTGCACAATGATCAGGTTTTGAATAAAGAAGAAACTACATACGCCACAGGATATTCAGTTTTATAACGTCTGATTTCATTGTAATAGATACCTACCTAGTGCCGTTTAATGACAGACGTTGAGTTTGCGGACAAAAATTATGCGGGTCTTTTATAACACTTCAACTAAGTATAAGATATAAATATAACTTCTCAATTGATTTTAACAGTAAAACTTTTACCACGGAAGTATTTATACTCGATGGACTAATCCAACATTTGTAGTACCATCATTACTACTCAAATGTACGTTTACATTCACCACCTCGTTACCAACATTTGCATTACACGCCATACCCATGCCACCTAACGTGACAAAACAAAATCCGCTTTACATTCCGGGTCTGCTCCCCGACACAAATGGAGGCATTGTATTAAAGAAACAATGCACTCCGCACACGTTAAATGGACCGTCTCGACGTAATGTCACGGCTCGTTGCTCCAGACCCTTAAGTACCCCTGCACGTGAGCTAATTGAAACAGAAAGGGACACTGTTAAACAATGCTTCCATTATCAAAACTGCAAACATTCTAATAACACATGGAACTAATTACTGCAGTCTGATTCTCAAGATCGTGTACTCCACGTAGAAGCAAGCTTTCTAAGGTATTGTCAAAACGCTCTGACATTAGAATTCTTCAAAAAAGTGTTATGAGAGTTTTCCTTCAGAGTAAGGGCTCATTGGTATTTCCCGTGTACAACGATTGGTTGCAATTGAAAGTCAAAAATTGCTGGTTTATCACAATCGAGGAGACCTTGGCTTGCAAATCATATTCAAGGATTGGTATGATACATACTCAAGAGTCAAACCATTTTTCCTTTGTGTTCTAAGGGCGGAACATTAAATCTTCAAAGCTTTAGGAACCCATTGTTTCAGAAACCGTGTTGCCACCGCAAAATAATGCAGTTCTATTCTACATCACCCCTAGCATAAAGAACCGCAAGCAATCGTTTCTAGACCACAATCTATCGTTTCTTGGCCGCATATAATCGTTACTTGACCTCCGACCAGCGGTCGACCACGAGGCACCTCTGCGTTGATTTATCCGTAATTAACCGCGTTTGTGGTCAACTCGTAATATCCGTAGCCGTATTGCTTGGTTACTAGCGTAACTCTCTTAAGACCTTGGCTTATACAGCTTGGTGGGAGCGGTTGGACTAACAAGTAAGGACTGTGTATAGGTTTAATAATTTGAAAGTAAGCTCAGCACGTCAGATTGGGGCGAAGTGTTAGTTTGCAACGAATAAGAGTTATTTTTTTTATTTCAAAATCAGTCAAAATCGGGCCAAGCCGCAGCAACAGCCCACTTATAAATAAATGAATATTGTTTTACAAATTCTATTCTCTAATCAGATTTCCGTGGCTGTAATGTTGACATTAAATAAAGCTGTCTCGTGGCCGCCACCTGATCAATATTGAAGACACTTGGTCGGCGTTGTATTTTACAATTTGCTTTGCGGTCCGTGGCTTATCGATGAATTTTCACTAGGAAACATAATAAAACTATTAAACTTATTGTATTTAGATCGTAATATCAATCAGATAAATTGTAAACTAATAATAAGCGGCTTAGCTCGCTAGAATTTTAAAATTGTGCTAATTTAATTAAGGAAATTCAGAGCAAAAGTCAATTTTCAAAGCAAAATTTAAATCGAATTCAACATCGATAAGTACAAAAACTACACGTCAGGTGTCGCTCAAATTTATAAGAACGACAAGCACCAGGTTTTGAGTATGAAAATAATTTTCAAAATCGATTTATCCAGCAAAAATTTACGTGGCCATGCGAAAAAAACATTCCGATTAAGAACCACCTCGTTTTTTTACGTCCGATATAAATACAAAAAAAATCCTGTTTAGGTATATATTATTACAATTATGCCGTCTGCTAGTATTGTTTACTGTCGCATATCCCTCGCAGCTCATATAAAGCGCAGGACACGTCCTTCCGCGATACATCAGTGGTGTCTCCCCTCCCGATTTGCATGTAAATTGAATAACGGCTCGATGCTCTGGCCGACTCCCTTCGAAGAAGCGTGACACTGTCTCACCTGACTTGGTGTTTTATAGGAGGGAAAATGCTGATTTAGGACTTCACACTTTATCAAGTGGAGACGTCGATTGTTTACGATAGGAGGCTCAAGCTTTAAAAAATCTTCGTGCCCAGACTTAAATATTACAGAAAGAATGATCATGTTGGGTCTCATGTTTTTGTCATTTTTTTGTCATTTGAACTGTAATAATTGTAAATTTTATAATATGCTGTATTATAATGACAATGGTAGGTGGCGACAGAAATAGCGGTAGTTACGTTGTTTGACCATTGAACACCCGACCTTGGGGGCCCGGGATCGAATACTGCAAACACGAGGTTTTAAAAATTGTGCGGATTATAAAGAAATTATCACCTTCATCGGTACAAAAGATAGGGATAAAACCTACAAAAATGGGATTCTCCATTATTTTCTCAAAGGAATGGAAAGTCTGCCAATCCCCAATTGGCCAGTCGTAAGGTAGACTACGGACCCCTCACAGTTCAACAGGAGACTAATGTCCGGTGGTAGGACTGTTATTGGTAGCGACGACGATACTGATGATAATAATGCCTTATTATAGGTAAACAAAGAGAAAGAAAAATATATTATTTCAATCAATGATTTATTGAACAATGTGCAAAAGAAACTTCAAATCTCCAACCAAGTATAAAAACAAGCTAATCCTCAGAGAACTCTAAAATTGCCTCACTGTGCAGAGAAACAAAGCAAATACCTAACAACACAGCGCAAGCGAAAGCAACCGCGTATTTTTAACACCGAAACTTGAAGTAAAGTTAAACTCGAGTCTCAGAACATAACGAAACTTTAACTCTCAGACTTCACTTGCTACTAAACAATGATACGGTAACAAAAGAAACTGAAGTTTTATCCTAAATACAGCGTATAGGTGATGAAGCGCTTGGTAACGTTAGCGGCAAAGTATTGCTTAACTTTAATACAGCAGCCGCAAGTATTTCAATAATTTTATTTAGTACAAGCTGTTGTATCAATGGTGTTTTATGTAAACAGCGGACTAATAAGCAAATGAGCTACTTGCTAATAATTGATAAGCGGCCCTCACACATAATATTGGAATCGAAACATATAAGCAACATTGATAAGTTTATTTTGTTAAGTTTGATAGCAAGACGTGAAATAAACCCTAATGTCGTTGCCAAAGCCATTGATACTAAAACAGATTGTAAAGAACCCCAAAATGACGTAGAGGAGGAACTATTAGATGCTACCGTGTAAATTGTACAGCAAATGTATGTGTTAGGGAAGTAAATATGTGCACAAGAATTCTTTAAGTAGATTTGGTTACGAAGAATTCTACTCTACCTATTGTCCTAGGATCACACAAAATAACTTTCTTAGCTAATAGGACAGTACTAATCGATCGATACGTCTTTTATTCCATCCAATTTTTGCCATTGGAAAAGCTGAAAAAACGAACACTTTTTCTGCTATAAGTCGATAGTTTTGACTTTTCTAGACACTGTTTTGGTTTTACATTACACCGGAGACCCGAATAAGCGATCTGAATTTTAAAATTCATAAGATTTTCTATATGTACAAATTATTATTTTGATTGTCAACTGCAGGAACCATCTAGGAGCGCATTTGAATATGAAACGGCGAATCTGCGATAAAGAATCGATTCATAAATAACGTTCTCTGAATGTAATGAGCTTCGGAAAATGCATTCGAAATTCTTATTCGATTCATTTAAATTTGGGTTGCTAATAGGTATAAGTTACCTATTTATATGTACATACGAGTACCTAGCGATTCAGATTCAGGTAAGAAATGGTTCATGTAGACAGGATTACAAAGATTAGCAAAACCTTTTGCTGAATCAGTATGCCTAAAGTAAATACACCGGCAAGGTTGAAGGTAAGTTATTTCACGCAGTCTTGACTTCAGGTAAGGTCTAGGGCGCTCATAGTTCGACATCTTATGTCAATCATTAATGATCGATGGATTGAAAGGATTTCGGCAGCGCTCAGTAGTTTTATTGAAATAGCCTCACCACAAAGTTAACCGACCATCTATATATTATAATTCATCGCCCTGTTTTTTAAGATAACTATGGATTATCAAATGTTTTGCTTTGTGTTAAGAGCGTAGTCTTACAATAAAATTATTTCTTTCGCTTCGTAAAATGTCTACTGTTTTTGATTTTAGATCGTTGCATTACTTTGTTGACTTTTCCTGTTTTAAGCGATAAATATACCTATTGCGAATTCATGTTGAAAACATTTACCAACCCAATGCTTGCTAGACTTAGATTGACTTAAACCCACGACATGTAGTAGATAATTTAAGGTTAAAGGTTGTATTTTTCGATAGGGCAAATTCACCCCTGTTTTACAGAAAGCATTTAGTGGGATAAAACTTTATTTATACCTGACGTTTTTATTGATAATCCTTTGAGATTCACCAATAAGTTCTTTCTGTGCGAAGATGGTATGAGTGTATATCTGGCTCGGATAATATTATAATCTTCTTAGATTTTCAAAAGACTCGCAACACAAAAATAACCTCAAAGACTGTGAAACTCGTCTGCCTTTCACATATGGCTAAGCTTGTTTGAGTGTTATATATTATTTACAGCGAGGTTACACTTAATGTTCTTAACACTAGCGAGTGTAATAACGTTTTAATATAGAGTTTTGGCGGCGCCGGGAAGGATTACCTATGTGAAATTACGTGAAAACATAACTAGATGAGGAGTAAAATGTTTTTAATTTCTTGGCTCGGGTAAAAGGGAATTTAACCGTTTTTTTTTTGGTGAATTAAAATAAATACTAGGTATAGTTATTGTACAATAGGCACTCTGCCCCCGTCCTTATGTATAGACATATACTTATATGACTTGTTTAAAGGAATATCACAGTTTTACATTTTTAGTTTTTGTGATAGTGTTCAGCTGATAGAACGAAAAGATTCATTCATAATTTTTATAAAACGATAAAAATTTTCA
This sequence comes from Hesperia comma, assembly GCA_905404135.1. Taxonomy (NCBI): domain Eukaryota; kingdom Metazoa; phylum Arthropoda; class Insecta; order Lepidoptera; family Hesperiidae; genus Hesperia; species Hesperia comma. The sequence continues at coordinate 17,372,991 of FR990022.1, read as the reverse complement.
ACCTGCCCGTATATAAATTATATAACGACAATTAAATATAGACACAATCATTGTTAGTTGATATACACATAAAAAATTAGCACTGATAAGTTTTCTCTGAACGTTACTTATCTCTTTGTGTATGGAATTTGTGTATTGTCATGGCACCCACGACCAGGGGAATTTTTATGTGCTATGAGCCACATGACGCCACATGCATTATTTATTTTTAACACCACTATTTTTTATTACATTTTCTCAAACGATTATTTTTCTTTTTCAGGTAAGTCCTGACTATGTGTTCTTCTAGATTTTGGTAAGAATAAGGAGTGAAAATTATTTTTCATAATAAGCTCAAAATCTTCAAAATAACTAACACTTACATAATTTTAACTCATGATGACATTAACCACAAACAAATCCGAAGAACCAGGCATTTAAAAACTCATTAAAAATATTCATGCTTTGAAAACTAAAAATATTCTGCATAAAAGCAATAAATATGTACCTAAAGCAATAAATTTTAATGTGCCATTAAATTTTGCCATATTTGTCATAATATTACATATTGTACATTCAAGTTAATAAGACTTCTTAAACTTGGAGAAAATTAATCTGAAAGTTTCCATTACATAGGTATGTATAGTTACACATACATTCATCCATAAATACATACATACAGGTAGAGCTAATAGAAGGATGTTATTGAAAATAATAACGCGGCTGGTTTGTGCGATACGCGTTTATTTCTTAGAAAAAGTTTGTTTATTCTGCCTAAAGAGTATAAACTGTTCCTATTGAAAAGTTTGAAATTACACCCGTGTGCCCAAAGATAATGTTGACGAAACACAAAGTTTGTCGCAATAAGATGTAAATAGAAGGTCCTTACTTAGTATAACGGTGCCGGTCAATACTCTACGACCGTACTGATACTTACGATACTAAGTAAAAATTATTTCACAATGATCGTACAATTCAATATAGGTAGGTAATGTTAGAATTGTAAGGAAATATGTTTTATAGATTATTGCGTTTAATTGAATTAAATTGAATTGAATTAAAATCTTTGAAATTTATTTACAAAAACTTCAAAAGAAAACCAATCCTTGTCCCCATTCCATCAAATCCGTCAACTCGTTTAGATATCTTTAACTCAATAGCCGACGAATGAGCAAACGGTCCAAGTAAAGTAGTCCGACAATTTCAGTAAGACTAATTAGTTGTTTTGTGCGCACATAGTTGATAATGGAGACGTTAACAAATCCAACACAGCCTCTAGAACTGTAAATCCGGCCTTTAATTTAATGAGCTATAAAACTCAGGCTCGTTCGAAGACAAAAGCACACTGAGGGACGCCTCGTCTTCATTAGGCGGTATAACAGCCTTAATATATCTACGCAAAAGGATGCCTGTTTAGGCATGCGTGATGTTGAATAGTTATATAATTTGTGGTTCACGAATTGGTCATTAATTTTGTTAACGACGTTGAATCGTAACTGAACATTGGATAATATTTTAGCTCATGTAACTTGATATTTATATTACCTGTTGTTGATTAATTTTGATTAATATGAGCAATTTTGAATTTGATTGAATTTAACTCATTTATGGTAATCTACTGAGGACAGGTCTCCTCTTATTGTGGAGGCCTAGAACATACTCCACGCTGCCCCAGTGCGATTAGTCTAGGTGTTTGTGGCCAACACCCGAAAATAGTAACTTGTAAGCTGTATACAAATATCTGCTCTAGAAATGTCATAGAGTTTATAAACGTTGAAGTACAATATAAATGTATATTGATTTATATTTGATATTTGGAACTAAGAAATCGATTACCTATTTTAATTCTTTTACCGCGCGTTTTAAATCAGCGCGCTTCAAAACGCCAAATGAGAACTAGGGGTTTATTATAACATTAATTTGTTATGTTTTCATGTCTTCAAATCCTTTCCGCTTAACTACGATATAAAGTTTACGTTTAAAAGTACATTGATTCCTTTATCAAGCCTAATTATTAATTACAAAATTACTATAGTGATGACATTAATTTTTATCTGATTTTCAACTTCGGGAACACGGCAATACACTTTGTAAATTACCAAATTTGAAAGTAATTACTTACGGCCTTTTTGATAATAGGTAGTAATTCTGGGTAAATTGATATTAGCTCGCTTAACTGTAGCATGATCCATTAAAGCTTCGATTTTTGGTGTCTCTACGACGTCATTAGTTACGGATCATAGGTTAACTTATTTATGTTTTAGGCCCCTTAGCAAAGTTAACTAAATAGGATACTAAATTGTATAAAAAATATTTGGAATACTATTTGTTAAGATTTATTTACAATATAACTTAATATTATGGTATTAAATAAATTATTACAGATAACTGCAGGTTTCTTACTCCATACACAAATTAGATAGGTACTCCACACCTGTAACTGTAATTTGCGTAAAAAGGGTTAGAACATAAAAGCTTTCGTTTTACGAAATATTTACATATAACACACATCCTATTAATATTATAAATGTGAAAGTTTGTGTATTTGTTTGTTTGTTTGTTTGTTACTCCTTCACGCAAAAACTACTGAACCGATTTTCATGAAATTTGGCGCACACATAGAGGGCAACTTAGATTAACATATAGGATATTTTTTATCCCAGAAATCCCGCGGGATCGGAATTTACGCGGGAAAACCTTCTTCACGTATGGGGTATAAATAGCTTTGTTACTCCTTCACGCAAAAACTACTGAACCGATTTTCATGAAATTTGGCACACACATAGAGGGCAACTTAGATTAACATATAGGATATTTTTTATCCCAGAAATCCCGCGGGATCGGAATTTACGCGGGAAAACCTTCTTCACGTATGGGGTATAAATAGCTTCTAAACAAACATTAATATAAAACTAACAAACATTAATATAAAACTAACAAGTCTGTCTTCCCGGAAATCCCGCGGGATCTGGAGTTACGCGGAATAAACTCCTGCGCGTACGAAGTAGCGGGCACACGCATAGAGGGCAACTTAGATTAACATATAGGATATTTTCAGAAATCCCGCGGGATCGGAATTTACGCGGGAAAACCTTCTTCGCGTATGGGGTATAAATAGCTTCTAAACAAACATTAATATAAAACTAACAAGTCTGTCTTCCTGGAAATCCCGCGGGATCTGGAGTTACGCGGAATAAACTCCTGCGCGTACGAAGTAGCGGGCACACACATAGTATTATAAATGCGAAAGTCTGTCTGTGACGTTTTCACGACTAAACCACCAGTCCGATTTGGATGAAATTCGGAATGAAAATATTTGAAGACCCAGAGTCACACATAGGCTAATTTTTTTTTAAAAATCAACCCCTAAAGGCTTGAAATAGGGGATGAAAGTTTGTATGAAAACGACGATTTTGATGAATTTTCCCAGGAAGATAGTTGATGACGTACTTTCTCCCCCACTTCCCCGGTTCGCGATATAAACGAATTCCACGCGGGCGAAGCCGCGGGCAAAAGCTAGTATAACATACATTATAACTATGTATATTTTATATACTTAATTTTCTAAATTTAAAGTATTCCACTCTGTAAATTTGATAACAATCGCATTTTACTACATATTTACATACTAGTTCCGTGTGCAAATCATTCATCATAAAGGAATGAAAGATAAATACGTAGTATTGCATTCAAAGAATTTCTGTCACTGATTAATCACTTCAGAATCTCTATTTAAAACTGCAACCGCCGTGCGAACAAAATGAACGAACTGTCGATAAGAACGTTTGCGACGTGAAATCTGATTTGAAAAGTCCATTAGGGAAAACAAATTGACCACCATTTTGCATTAGCAGTAAATAAAAGGCGCACCTTCGTTAATTTATCGCACTGACCACACACGACACTCCAATTAAATTAACTATGATGAATGGAAAAATTGTCGGAGCAAGTCATCAATCATCGAAGTTAGTCGCTAACTATTAAGCTTTATACCCACGATACGACGGCGACACGATATTTTATTTCAAGTTTTATTTGAAACTCGCTAAACTGAAAAATGATCTTTCGGTGTAATAATACGTGCGATAGTTTTTGTTGAAATCTGTGTTTCCGTATTTGTGTATAATTGATGTGTTTTGTTTAGTAGTTAAAACTTTTTAGTAACCCGCTCATGCGAATTGAAAAGAAAGTAAAATGTTAAAGGAAGTATATTTATAACAATGTATACTATACAATAATGTTTAATTAAGAGGATGATAATACCTACCTATTTTAATTTTAGGTCCCCATAATATAGATCAATAAATGGGTATGGACACAGAAAACTTATAAATCGGTTTATTTGTGTTTATATCTTGCAAAAATACATTATTTTGAAAATATTATTTGAAATCTAAGATTGACACTAATTTATTTATTATATGTGTAGACGTTGATAAATAACGTCGTAAAATACAAATGCCTCAGCTTACTACCTCTAACGGTGGCATTGTCAAAACATTTGGTTTTAATCATCTTCGTTGACAGCAACGAATATTGAGCTTTCATTAAGGGCAGCTGGGTTGGACGCACGTATTTGAATATTTCATGGTAATTCTTTTCATCAGTTGGTAGTATTATTATTACTATATTATTTAATTTTAATTTGGAGGATCTTGATTGATTAGAGTTGTGGCTTCCTCCGTTCTTCACATATATATTTCTAAAAATTTATAATTTTTTGTAATACTAACCAGAGCACCGATTCCGCTAACTTATAAAGCTTCAATAGTGTTTCGACTGAATAGTTTGACATAACATTTTGAATACGGAATGTGCCATAAATGTGTCAATCAATTCAATTTTGTATGCGGAATGTGTCAAACTATTCAATCGTGACACTACTGAAGTGCTATAAGTTGGGAAGCAAAATCGTCATTATAACCTTTACGGTAAAATGGATTTTTATAATTATCTGGTTTACCCAGGATTTCTGTTTTCATATACTTTCATGATTCTTTTTCAAATAGAAGTTGTTTCGGGGAAAAACAGGACAGAATTTCAAATTAACTTTTCTTTGACGTGATAAAATAAAATTGAGAACCAAATAAAACTGTCAGTTGCAAAGTTGCATCTAACAGAGCATTCATTTGCTGCAACGTCCAAAGTTAACCAAGTACATAAAATTTAATATCCATTTAAGTGTATTTCAGTTCACATGAATACTCAACAACACAAATAAAAAGATCTAACAAGAGCGACGCATGACATATTGCCGCATGTTTTACTACCGCTGAATGAGAGATTATTATAAGTAATGTCTGTTAAATAAGAAACATTATTGTATTCTATTTGTTTCATAGTTAGTTCACCAATACGCACTTGGCCAGCGTGGTGGACTATAGCCTGTTCTCTTCACATTTTGATAGATAATCCAGGTCCAGCATTGGGAATTTTATGATGACGACTTCCGCCACTGGCAGGTGCAGCAGCAGCCGCCAATGGATTTTCATTGTTTCTTTACGTCGGGGGAGTTTTAATTATTTTATCCTTTTTCAATTAAATTTAAAGCATCGTGGGTTTTTAATATTTTTTTTGCTTTTTTTCAGTCTGTTTTGTATCTAGGCTTGGTTTTAAACAAAAATAGAATATCTATTTTATTGTTATCAACTTTTATTTAACTTATCTTATTAATCTTTCAGGCTAACAAGTATTTTTTAAGGTTAATAATAATAATAATAATAATAATAATAATAATAATAATAATAATAATCATTTATTTCAATGTCAAAGGATCATAATTTTATAATGTACAAGTCAACACTGCAGGACATTTTAATCGTAAAATACTAAATAAGGTATACTGTAAGTTATTTGCGCCAATTTAATTCATATTATAAAAGTTCATACGTAGATATTATGTGGAATTGTTCTCAAACATTTTTTGACCTTAACTGCACGGATATTGCCATTCTTATTGATTGCTTTGTTTAATGTACGTTTAAATTGTGTGATTTTAAGTACTACTTATCAGGAATTATAATGTCATTATTTTGAATGTATTTAGTATCGAACTTTTGACCTAAGTCAAGTTACTTGAGTTGTATGATTTATAACTTTTATATTTTTATTTATTTTTTCTCAAAATGATTTTATTAGGAGTAAATATACCTATTAAATGTATTTTTAAAGTTAAACGGTCAGTCTCGGCGTAACTATGATCCATGCAATTGGTTTGAAGTATCGATAAACTATTTAAAATAATTTATGTTACCGTTTACTTTTAAAATAATTTTCACGATGATATAAGTTTAAAATCATAAAAATATCTTGTTACTTAGTAGTATAACAAGTACCTTAGATACATTCTAAGTAGTCTCTTTTCCTTTCATCTATTCTCAGTAAAACCGCTCATAAAAATGCAAAATTAATTTTAAATTCTACAAAGTGGCAGCCATATTTGCAACTCCAATATAATTGAAGAGACGCATACGAGAAATATGTAAAGTGTGCACTGTTTTATTTTAACTCGCTTTGTTTTGGTCTTATTTGTATAGAACGTCCAGTACGGTAAAGACGATTGGGTGAATATTTTATTTTTGTAATTTTAAAACTTATCCAAATATTTTGTTTTGCCTTCACTACATAGTATGAAACAAAGTCGCTATTTTTGTCTGTCTGTTTGTCTGTATGCTTAAATCTTTAAAATTACGCAACGGATTTTGATGCGGTTTTTTGTAATAGATAGAGTGATTCAAGAGGAAGGTTTTTATGTATAATACATGCATATATTCCCACGAGAACGGGATCCACGCGGGTGAAACCGCGGGCGGGCCGCTAGTTAATATTATAATAAGTCCTATGATCCAATTTTTATAAACTTAATAGCGTAGCTATATAATTTGATTGCTGTATAATTTGACACATTTCGCATACGAAATTTGTCAAAGGTCAAACTATTTTAACACGGCACAATTGAAGTTTTTATAAATTGTTCTAATAACTAGAATAGACGTGACTTAAAATGGACTTAGCCTGGACTCTTTTTTATTGAGTTAGATGAATCAGGAGATATTAACGATTTTTCTTTTATTGAAATCTTGCATAATTCACCTTTTATTGAAATTAATTTTGCGTTTTCATAAAAAGAAAGTGAACTTTATATTGGTAGATTTATAACTATTTTGTGGAAATTATAGCGATGGCATAAGTCAAGTCAATCATACTATATTTTAATAACAATAATTAGCCCTAGTTTTTTAATATTTTGTTGCGCAAAGGTTAATATTTTGTTGCGTCAATTTATCAAATAAATAAATTATACTAACTAGACAAATATTTGGCCGCTTGACTTCATGTCATTTTGTCCCAAAAAACTTACATAAATTTTAATGTATTAAGGCTAAATTATATTCCATCACACTGCACAAGTACGAACCATTTTTTATTGGACATAAAAATTATCCTTAGCATTATCTGCTTTTATTGCTTTTTATTTTTCCTCCGAAATAACCGCATTGAATTCTTTTCACGGCGCCGTCACAGTCCAGCAAAAACACGCCCGTCATCCGAGCGCCTTTGCAACTGCTAATTATGCAGTGCGTTCGCCTCGATAATTTCCCATAGGAACGGTGTCCTATGCAGTGTTTTAATCATATACGGGAGAGAAGATTGCATCTGAACAAATAGCTGTAGCACTCGTGAACCGGTTCGTGGTGTAATTTACTGTTGGATTTGTTCCTGTTTGAATTTCGCAGTTCGTTATTTGCGTTCAAATTCGACGTCCGCATTTTTGCGTTACTTGTTTTAATATGACATTAATTTTGGTCTTAGTCTACTATACATTGTTCAGATTACCTGGAGTATTTGTGTGAATTGTTGGCATTTAGGTACTTAGATCAAAGTTGCAACATCCAAGCTAGTTATAGAAGAAGGTTAGAATCCCAATGGTGAAAAAATACCATTTATATTGTCGAATCACATCCTCTTTAAACTCATATATAAAATTTTGGTATTGTGTCGTTATTTAGTAACGTGATTTATTTTAAATTTATGAATGATTATTATAATTATAATATTGTAAAAAGTTTCGTTTATAATTTTAAAATATTGAATGTTGAGTAAAAAGTTATTTCAATATAAAATTTTTATTATTCAGTTTTATTGAACTCATGTATGTGTTCGTTCACATTATTTTAATTTTTAACCTTGGATAAATAACCAAATAATATAGCACTTTATTATTTTCTTTAAACAACAAAGTATGAAATTAAGTACATACTTTCCGAAATATATTATCTCTTCCATTCGATTTACAACTTACCTGTTACCTTTGGGTCGAATGAAATCCCACAATGTTTAATAATATTTCATCCAAACTTTCTGAAATAGACAAACTTAGACGGAGACTTCTTTTATATTTATCTCGACAACACAGTCATAAGTAATTTTATCAAGAAACTTTTAATATCTTTTTACAGGTCTCTTTTATTAGGCTGCAAAATATATTTTTAGAAGCTTTCGTAATTTTAACTTCACAGTAATTAGTATAAATTCTTCTTAATGTTGAATTTATGCCAGAAAAACGCCATAATAACTATACATATACTTATAACTCATATATTTTTTGTAGAATTTAGTATGCCCCTTAAAATGTCTTGCTATCCTTGTTTGATATTAAAAACTGCAAATAACCTTGCATTGTTGCTTTACTTTTCAATATCCATTACTTATCAATTATATGTTTTAGGTACTCTGCGAATTAAAAAAGTACTTTCTTGACACTTCTTGACTTGTTTAACGTCGTGTTATTGAGTACGTTATTTTTTTGTTTTTTAAAAAACAAAATTATTGAACAAAATTATATTTTATCAACCAGAAACCTAGTTCACTGTGTTTTAGTTATATATACCTATAGGTATATTTATTTACTATCATCACATTTTAGTAGTATTGAACCAAGGTTTATTTTAAGCCCCAAATATATACTAGGGTGGCAAATTGTTTTCTTATACAACCGAAGGCAGGCTTTACCCGCCAGTAACGAAGATGGATGGACTTTTCTTCGAAACACTGCGACGAAGAATATCATGTAGCTTATATTTGAACATTAGGCTTTCAGAGTTTTGTCAGGCTTGACTTTTTCTTGATATTGCCATTTATTTGTATGTTGTTTTTTGCATAAATTGATATGAATTACGTCAATCATTCATTTATAAAGAACCAGAAGAGCTCTTAAGCAGTAATGATGAAGGAAATATGACTTAATCTAAAACTAAACTTTCCGAATTGGGTTTTTTCGTCATAAAGGATGAAAACATAGTTTCAAACTTTTAAAAGTTACTTTTTTACTGTCTTTTTTAATGAATCAACTACTTAAGTATGTATATGAATTAATTATGAAGCGCTCATAGCCCGGCGGCTTGCGTCGATCCTATGCGATCGACAAAGTTAAGCAACAGCGGGCGCGGTCGGTAGTCGGATGGGTGACCGCTAGTGGCAAAAATTTCTTGAGCGCTTCCGTGCTTCGGAGGGCACGAAAAGCCGTCGGTCCCGGTTGTTATCGATTGATAGCAGTCGTTAAGCCATGTCGGAGGCCTTCGGGCGGCTTGAAAACTTTCGACGCTGGGTTGGCCACTAACCCCTCCACCAACCCGCATTGGAGCAGCGTGGTGGAGTATGCTCTAGGCCTCCTCAGTAATGAGGAGAGACCCGTGCTCAGTAGTGGGCCATTAGTGGGTTGTAGCTTAGCTATATTACATAAATTACACAACCCTATATTATTACAATTATAAATACAAACATAAAAAGAGGGAATAATGAATGAAACAGAATTATTACAGTGTTAATACAAAGCCAACAGTCTTGCTACGAATGGAATCTTTCAATTAAGTTGAAAGTAAATTTATTCGTTAAATAAAAACATCTAATGCCAAAACAAAGCTCAGTACTATTTTGGTAGTAAAACAAACCAACTTGCGAAGTTCATTCGCAAATTGACCCCGCATTCGCTTGATGCAGTTTTTCATCCGGGCTCAACATTCCGTTTGGCGCAAGTTGAAAATTCTTTGAAGTTGTAAGTTGTAAATGAACATTTCATATTATTTTACTTTATTTCTACTCTAGACTAAAATAATTAACCAGAGACTGAATAAATGGGTAATGTAGGTACAAATATGTTCGCAATTATTTACTGAGTCCTCATGTTTATCATAAAACTGCATTGTCAATAGATCTAAAGCAGTTTGTAAAATTTTAACTCTGTCAAATGAAACGAAGTGAATGCTAAGCTACTTACTAAAAGCAGCTTGAAACAAAAGCTTTGAATAATTTAATGCTCATACTCAAACTTACTAAAAAGCTAACCAGCTAATGTTCTAACATTATGTGCTAACCAGACTACCGCCCTAGTCCCCACTTGAATCCTATTCTACGTACAGTTATCATTGGCGGCAGTGGAAGGGTGGGGCTGAACGACTCTAATGCTATAAAAATCCAGAGAAATTATTCAATAATTAAGATTTTCTATTTGAAAGTAACGCAATTATCTTCCCTATCATTAATGCAAATTTTATCAGCGATGACGAAGTTGAAAAAGAGTTAAATGGGATGCGAGACATACATTAGATTGTCACTTATATCATCCATATACACTACACGAAAAATAATTTCGATACTGTTCTAAGGCCTTACGTGGGCTTAACTGGAATCTTTAACCTTCAACCTTATTTAGTTGTTTTTGTGTTACCGCTTTACTCTTGTACCTCAGTAGGTACATTAGGTTGTATTAAGAAATGCGAAAACTAAGCAGAATAGCATTCTAAAGACTCGTGCTTCAGAACTTTGTTTTGCATGAGTTTGCAGCAGTTTGGCAATTTTAAAACTTCCCTTTGTAGAGACCTGATAGGATTAAACGTTTATCTGTTTGTTTATTTGTCCAAAGTTCAACTCGTCGGGTTAACAGGACAGATTTTGTTTCAGGGTTTATTTTGATTTTTAAGTCTTTTAATAAATATAATTGTAATCGTGGTGTCTGAATTTTATTAGGGAATAAGAAACATAAAATATTTCTTTACTTTCTTCCACGTGCATTACTTATAAATTTTTTTCAAGTCTTGCTACTCCCTAAATTTAAGATATTAGTATTATTACCCTTTGACTGTAGTGAGAGACTACATCTAATTTTTATAAATTTCATTCTTATTTAGGTATATTTCTATTTCTTTTTAATAAATAAGTTCTAAGGGAAACTTTCAATATATTAATAGGTAATAATATCTACAATTATTATTAAGTAACAAAAGATACGTGAGTGGGAACAAAGCATAATTACTTGAGGAAACTGGGATGCCGTGCGTCAAATTAATGTCTAAAGAATCAAAACAAGTTCAATTAAATTTAACACTTTCCAATGTTTGTCTTCCTCAAAATTTCACTTTAAGATTTAATCATGATCTTATGAGAAAATGCTTATATTTAAAACCATAATAAAAATTGCTTGTACTTCTATCTTAGAAATATGTTACCTAAGTTTAATATGCTGTCATTTATTCATTGTATCTTGTTTACGTGCAATGGTATATACCTAACAGCAAAGGATAACTTCGGCAATAACAAAATCAAAATAAAGAATGTACCTATATAGGTACGAGAAGTTTTGAATGGTTAGTTATCACACGTTGTTATGAAATATTACATTATAATTTGTCCACTTGAGACAGTTTCCTCCCTCGCAGGTAAATACACCTCACAGTACGCTCACGCACGCACGCGACATAAATTTGTTACAACTGATTAGGAACTTTTCGCGGAGTTGTCATCACAACTCTTCCACCTTAGCGGGCGAATTTTTTTCATTGTTAACGTTACATCCTCCAGTTAGAGATCAGAGTTCATGAACGGCCGTGCCTCGCTCCCTTGTACGTGCCCCGAATATTGTTCACCGTAATATTCATCGCTTTAAAACCAAGCGTAGGTAAGAAAGGGACGCCGTTCTATATCAGAAAGGGGCATCAACTTTCAGCAAGATTTCGTGACCTCTCAGCGGCTTCAGTCCGCAGAAATATGGACGGTAATAACATAAATCCCTTTGGCATATAAAACACTAAACGCTCTCAAAATTGTCCCAGCATTCGCCAGTGTTTTTGGGTTTTTATAGGATACGCTTGAATGCTTTTAAAGTTTACGTGCGTCTTGCGAATATTCTTGAGTTGCATATTTTATTTAATGTAGCATTTTGTTACGCGGTGTGAAATGAATAGCATAGAATTTGAGCGACAAGATTAAATGTACATATGGTAAAGGTTTGGTTTGTTTTAAAAAAAGAATTTTGATATTTGTTGTTCTACATCCATCGTAATCTCATTCCTTGTTGTTTCGGATGAGACGTGCTATCAGTCGAACTGTACGTGCAAGCGGGGACATAATGAAACTCATTGACATGCGCCTAGCGAGCGGCGAGCCGAATCATAAATGCGCGCATCTCGTAATATCCGTATGGGTTATAAATTTGACAATTTTCAGTTGTCGATGCATTTGATAATGTATTGTTTTGAAGGGTTGTAAATAATTGCACTTTTCAAACTATGTGGTTGTCTAAATGTCATAAGTAAGAAGTAGCATTCACTTTGATGTGTTTGATATATACTGCATTATTCTAAGCTTTGTGTATTTTACACACTTCAAACTAAACTAAAACTTCATAATTATTTAGTTTTTTGTTATTCTGAAATCAATAAAATCCACGTATTTTATTACTGTAGACTTATCAATTAGGTATAAAGTACAAACGAAACTCGACGTTGCATAAAATGGAGGAAAACATGCCGACTAGGGGGATGAAGGATCGTAGATTGTACCATTTGTAATGCAAGATGCAGAAACGTTTCGGATTTCCCGTCTTCTAGATGTCGAACAATCTTATACCTATTGAAAGATGCGAAACAACGATATAAATTTGAATAAATAAAATTTTCAGCATTATTTATTTTTGAAATAGGGACTTGTTTAGTATTAAAACGTATTTTATGAAATATTTTAAAAATTGTAATGGTTATCTATTATGCGGTAAGATATTTTAAATCGCTGATAAGTCTATAAAGTTCCCTGATATATCTTTAGACAGTGTTGGATCGCTTAATGGCACAATTTTAAATAAATACCTTCAGGTATAAAAAGTGGACCTAGTACCGTGCCTTGAGAAACTCTGTCGTAAAACCTGGTGCAAAATTTTCATTACTGCCGTGAAACTGGCATAATGATCGGACCGCCATTAAATGGCATTATCTAGCACTGTAAAAGCATAATCTGGCTCCTTGAATGCATAAAGAACTATAAACGTCAGATATCATCTAATTGAAGTTGGAGTAATGGCGCGGAGGCAGCGGCAGGGCATTAAAACGCCTAAGGTAACGATCGAAAAGGTTCCATTCAAGTGTAAAATATTTAAATTTTCCTCGCAACAAATGGGCGCGGAGACGTAAAACGGTATATAGGAATGGCAGATACTGCGTCGAGTTTAATTAAAATGGATGGAAACTTCCTCCGGCAGTGAGTGATGCCTAGATTCGATTTCCGGCCGGACAGAAACTTAGTTCGCTTCCTTATCCTTGACAGTTACCTCCGGGAAGCGGAAACCTAATTCACATATCCCGTTTTGGATTTCATTGGTACTACGATGTTTACTCTTTTAGAACTTTGTATTGTAATTCTTGGTACATCGATTACTAAGTAACTTTAATATTTTTTAACAATTAGTTGACCCATAAATTGTATGATCCTTTAGTACAAATAGTTAGTGCTAGGATTTTTATTATTTCTCCAATATATTTTGTGAAATAAATATACAAATATTAACGTATATAAAACTATTTACATTCCCTTTTATTTCTTAAGCTACGGTATTGAAAACATTACATCATTAAGAAGTTCATAAAATTTGTGCTGAATTGAATACTAACGCGATTCCAAGCTTATTGGTATAATTTAAAGTTTCTTTTAAAAGAATTCGAGATTAAATTTTGATCACTTTATTAGAGGAATAAAATGGTGGGAACAAAAACCCTTAACTTCAGCATAACCCAAATCGTTCCAAAATCCTTACTATAATATTATAAATGTGAAAGTGTGTTTGTTTGTTTGTTTGTTTGTTTGTTTGTTTGTTTGTTTGTTTGTTTGTTTGTGACGCTTTCACGTCGCAACAAAGCTATTATATGGTAAGGTTTATGTGTGTGGGGATAGTTAGGAGGGTGGAGAGTGACGTAGGCTACTTTTTACCGCGGAAAAACATCCCATTCCCATGGGAAGATCGATGTTTTGTTAGTTACTAGATATTTATTTTCGGAGTTGGCAATAGATGGCGTTAACAAAAATCATTTGCAAGTTCTGAATTACGCTATCAAATACTACATGTAATTTAGGCTACTTTAGCTCTGCCTCGAGAACTCCCCGCTCCGGCTGTGTTCAGTGTACCGCCCGCCCGCTGGCACTATCCTGCTGGCTGATGTCCGCAAGTTGCTGGACTCGCCGACACCGGTGGTGGGCGCGGGCGACTGGAATTGCCAGCATCCGGGGTGGAATAGCCTAGCTGCCAACAGAAGTGGAAGGCTACTTTTTGATGCCGCTGAACAGCACGGCTACACTGTCGAGTGTGTTGCACACCGTTACCGCGGCTCTGAATAAGAGAGAACGCGTGTGTGCAGTATTCCTCGACATGGAAAAGGCGTTCGTCCGTGTTTGGCACGACGGCTTTCTCTACAAGATCTCGCAGCCGTCGGCGCCCCGGAGTGCCGTTAAGATGATCTCCAGTTTCCTCGAAAATAGACGCTTCAGAGTAGTGGGTCGAAGACGCCGAATCCACCGAGCGTCCGATCGCAGCCGGCGTCCCGCAAGGGAGTTGCCTGTCCCCGGTCTGCTACGCCTGCTACACCGACGACATCCCGACGGCAGGGGGGGCGTCGCTTGCCCTGTATGCCGATGACGTGGCGTACATCACCACGTCGCTGAATAGAACCCACGCCATTGTCAAGATGCAGCGTGCGCTTGATGCCCTCCCCGAATGGCTCGCCGCGTGGAGACTGTCGGTGAATGTCGGGAAGACGCCGGCTGTGAACATAGGAGGATACCTCAACAGGCGGGACCCTACTCTGGAGCTTCATGGACAAGATATCCAATGGGCCCCACAGCCCAAATACTTGGGCAAAATCGACGGAAGACTCTCGATGAAGCCACAGGTTACGAAAGCCGTCGCGAATTCCAGAAGTGCGATGGCAGAAACCAGTGCTCTCCTCGAGCCTCCCTCTCGGACTGAAGCTCGGGGTCTACAAGACCTACATCAGACCCCGCCTCACGTACGCGGCAACGGCGTGGTACGCGCTCGCCACCGAACCGCAGCGCAAGAGGATGCGCGCAGTTCAGGCGATTGCGCTCCGCCGGCTGACTGGTGCGCCGAGGTACGTCAGGAACGCCGTCATCCAGAGGGACCTTCGAGTCGAGAGCCTGGACGACTTCATCGAGCGATTGGCACGCAACATGTTCGGGCGTGTCGACGCGTCGTGGTTCCCGCATCTGCAGGACCTGGCGCCGCTCCACACCCGTCCACCGGACCGCTGGGCCTTCCCGCGCGACTTGCTGGTTGCGCGGGACGGGCCTAGCACTGACTGATACTGGGGCTTCGTAAGTCGTCGCCCGACGCTGATCGGCTCCTGCTGGGCTTCCCACCAGCGGGATTCACCCAGTAGGGGCTCGATCGCCTGGGCGGCGCGAAGATGAACCCCATCCCGTTTAAGACTCTGTGGCCTGTAAAAAGGTCACCACTCACCGGACTTGACCTATTGGTTAACCACAGATGGACAACCAAGGGCCTTAGGGCCCAACCCAAGGACTGGCCCGTTTTAACGGGCCGCGAGAGACATCCCCAAAGGGGAACTAACTGTCCCGAGGGCTCCACACACCTCAGACAGGGTGGAGTGAAGAGAGCGAGTAGTAGGCTACTTTTTAGCCTAAATTCCTACGGGAGCGGGACCTACGCGGGTGTTACCTACGGGTCCCGAAGCGAAGCGCGGGCGGTTCTCTAGTACCTTCATAGGAATTTCATATCCCAAACCAATTTCTAAATAAATTCCAATGTTTCAGATAATTTACATATTATTATATTATTGGAGCACTGGCCGTGTTCATTAGTATCAATATTGTGTCCATCCATATTGCAGATTTATATGCGTAAAAATATATTTTCGTAAAATAATATCAACAGTAAAGAAATATACGTGTTAAATAATATTGCTATATTATTGTACCTATCAAAATATTACTTGACATGAAAAGATTTGATAATATTATCAATATCTAAAAAAATATTATGTTTGTTTCGTTGTAAGAATTGCAACAGCGTGAAGAATATTCAATAATGTTATTAAGGCCAAGCTCAAAAGTACTGACTCAATTTTTGAACTCAAGATTTTGTATTAATAAAACAGATATAAGTAGTGAACAACATCTGGTTTGGTCTTGGTCTTTTATTTTATTTGCCCTGGCGTAGCATTCCGTTTTCTACGATTTGATAGTCCGGAGTGACCAAAACTTTATTAAAGTACACCAAATGCGTATATCTGAAGTGATACTAGGGTAAGCAAATATTAAATAAGCGTTATTTACTACGGGACCCGAGGTATACAAATATCAAAGGGTGCGTGCCCTCGTAAGGGAATCAATGAGTCCCCTTTGACCGGATAGCTATACGGTAAATAGAGAGTAGGTATTTCCTGTGACAAAATATTTTAGCTTTTTCCGAATACAAAATTTACTACCTCCACTTACGCAGAACTGTAAACAAATAAAACAGTATTACTACGTAATTAACCACCAAATATTCAATGGATCATGACGCTTCATGTTTATATTGACAGTGTGTACATAATTGATATTTAATTTTTGGTCGACTTCACAGTTGAATGCGTTCCAAATTTCCATAGTTCGCGTGTTCGACTGAAATGTTTGAGTGTTACAAACGCAAATACACATTGGGATGATTAATAGAGGGTCGAGAGGTGCAACACCAGCACAACAATAGAACGAAACTATATTTATTTTAACAGCAGCGTAAGAACAGCTGAAACCGCGACTGACGACTGATTTTCATATAAAATGCAGGTCAGGAACAATGTTTCACCGACTCGTGTCAGCTTGCGAATGTATTTCATGAAGTTCACCAGTCTGAATTGACCTCTCCAACCCCTGCTCGTCGTTTTAATGGTATGAAATATTATGTTAACGCATGTGTCTGGAGAGACCAAGCCTTATTGGATACTTTTGACATTTTCCTCTGGAGGCGAATATGTTAGTGAGTGGCAGGCCGGCACAACACTATTTTTGGTACGTCAGATATGTTAAATGACATGGTCGATGAAATGTTCAGCTGAAATTATGGAATCATTTTTGTTAATTTTAACTTTGCCTTTATGGCCTGTACATGAAAGCTGTTAAAAATACATTATTGAAGACAGATATAATGTTCTATTTTGCAATTTTTTTACTATGTGTAAATTGACTCTGGTTTGTTACCCCACTTGATGGTATATGGCAACGTAGCCTTTAGATAGAAAAGCACTAACTTAGAAAAAGTCTGTTCGTTTTAGACTCAAAAATATAAACACCGAAACATTATAATCATGCATGTTTAATACGTTGTTTTAGAAACCAAAAGTCTACAACAAAACAAACATAACTTCAACATAAGACAATTGGTTGCATTCCATATAAGCAACAAGCCCAATAAAATGCTTATGGAAGACAAACACACTCTGCTTAATTAAAGCGACATCCCAGATCACATTAGGTTTATTTGCGCTGAGATGTCTCCCGGTACGGGACGCAAATAACCGGTTTTCTATGTAACGTTAAATATTTGCTCCCGTGTGTTTGTGCAAACAAATGTGCAAGGCTGGCTGAAGACTGCGCTTTGACTACGTCTCGGTATCGCATTACTAATACTGTTATGTGGAGTGATTTTTCCGCTGAAAATGTTTTCCTAGTATGCCTGAGTCTCTGAGTTTCCGTTGCTATTTTTCTTGAAGTGGAACTTTTATTTTAATGATGTTTTATGGATGCTTTGAGAAATAATAATGAACTTGACTTTCGTGGAATGCTCAGTGTTAAAATGTTCTTAAAGTACTCAGATATTTGCAAGTGGTTTAGTCTATATTATAGCTTCTAAGTACATTGACACGTCGTTATGGATCTTGACTACGTTCTTAAGATATCTTCACATATGTTTTAATTTAATCGTTGTTATTGTTTTAGGTGTAATTTTACTCTTTATCGACATGCGACAATTTTGCAAAATCATTTACGATGTCCGAATATTCAGATTTGAATTTACCCCAATTTAGGCTCTTCCCACATAACGCTATTTACGCGTCTACGATGCGTCTCCTGTCAGTGAAAAGTGTCAGATACAGCGAATTTTGGATTGCGTTGCAGTCGCGTAGCTCATAAATAGCCTTGTGTGAGAAGAGCCTAAGCGTCAACGATCGCTAAAATTCATTCCTAAGCTGCTACTTGCGTATATTTTAGTTTTGGTCCAATGTTACCGATTTTGTTTGTACAATTTGATATGTTTTCAAATCAAGAATACAATTATATATATATATACCTACTTAAATTCCAAGTTGCTAAATTTTATATTTACCGATTTTGTAACGATGAGATAGTAGGCAATTGAATGCCTGCTAAAGTGCAGCTCACACTTCGTGATTACAAAATACAATAATTTACTCCAAATTGACTTCTCTACAAATTTTGAACCTAACCTCTTCAGTTCGAGGTCTTGGGTTGGATTCTCAGCGAAGCGGAAATTTCAATGATGAATTTAAATTTCTGATCTCGGTGTTTGTTTTTGTCTTTTTGTGTTGTCCAGGCACCCACAACACAGGAAATTCTAGAATGTTTTCACGGAACATATTCTCGGAATAAAAACTACCAACGTAGATTCTAAACTATATCCGATTAACGAATTATTATAAATGCACAAACATTATTTGTGCATTTATAATAATATTCATCTGAATTTGATTAAGGAAAAAATTCATGTTCCTTCCTTTCCCATCCTGTGAGTAATTGGATGGCAATTTCTAATTAATCAATATCAAAGCAGCCACAACAGTCAAACTAAATTTATGCTTCCTTGCTGAAAATAAAAATATTAAAACCGCTGAGGTGTTTTGCAACCGTTTTTATTTATAGCCTTAACGATTGCACAACTTTTACATTTTTTCGACTTCAACTAGATGATTTGTTGCCTCACAAAATATATTGTGAAGTAATTTGTTGGAAATGGTTGAACGGACGAAGAGGGATTTGCGCCTGTCTCCTTACTTTTATAACGAAATTTATGCTTTGTTTGCACCGAGTTGTTCTGATTATTCGTGCTCAGCAAGAAATCTGGTTAAACCCTCTTAGCCCAATTCAGGCGGATCCGTTTCGAAGTTATCTCCAGTATTGTTCGCAGTAAGATTGCTTAGAAATTTCTAAGTTGGTTCCGAACGTATTAAGTCTCTAGTGCTTTGAATTTGTGAGTTTAAACATGATTCCTTTCAACTCGAATCCATTTAAATGTAATTTCCTTTATCAAAGAATGCGATTTCAATAATAAACCGATATACTCCTTATCGAATGTTCTAGTAACAGAGGTAACTTCAAACAATTACACAGATCAGAGCGTCATTGATTCCCGAATCCCAAATGGAATCAGGATCAAAGCTCGACAAATTCAAACACGCTGCTAAAATACATCTGAATCGAAACACGTACGCGTTATATTATAATGTTAAATAACTCGCCGACCCGCTCCCGAAACGCAAACAAAATTCCCCACTTGATTGTGTAATCCCGTATAATCAGAGCCTATCGTGACACGCGTCGACGAAGCGTCGACAGCTCTGATCACGCAACAAAATGTAGTGTCGACGGTTTAGAGCTCACTTCTCTCGCAAAATTTGCGCTTTTAACACTTCACTCTGCTTTTAGCAGCTTTTATTTTCACTTTTGTCGCTGATGCCTTTTTGAGTAGAGTCAGCGCTGGCTTTTCATTGTCGGTTAATTTACTTACCGGTTCAAGTGTTACTTGGCTGCGAAAACATTTATTTTTAAAAGGATATAAATACTCTCTTTATTCCTTCGCTTTGATCCTCATTCGGAATCGCAACGGTTGATGACTTTAATGTTACTCTTGTCCATGAGTGGAGGCGAGTACTTATCATCGAGTGGTGGGTTTACTTGTCTTTCTGCCATTTACATAAAAATTACATACTTTCATTACAAAATTTACTTTTTTTGGATATGACAGCATACACGCAAACGGCAACAACCATAGAATGAGGCTAATCCGGTTAACAAAAGGTGTTATTCAGAAAGTTACTTGGACAATTTGTTCGTTGATGAGAAAAGACCTATCACAGCTGATAGTCAGTCCTGTTAGTTCCTATGCTCTTTAATCGTTTTCGTATCCGACATAACACGTCTAAACCAAGTTACAATGTGAAAAATAGTCCAAACTGTACCTTTCGCTCCGAGCTCACATCCGCGCCTGACAAGAGAAATGTCGCCTCGCTGCGGTGTTGTTATGAATTAATTTCAACTTTGACGTGAAATAAACCACGCGCCCCGCATCCTGATTAGTTCGATGCTACGATTTAAAATCAATTTTGTTTTTGATTTAACCGATCCGAACCTTCAATTTTCTTACTTTGCCGGTTACGTAGTGCTTTTGGATGGATTAATATTTTTATGTAAATAACCATTGATTGAGTCAGTGAGCCTGATAATAAGTAGTAACATTATCTATCACATGAACATTAGTAAGTATTATCAAAGCGTCACTAATGAGTCTGTAATCCTTACTAATATTATAAATGTGAAAGTGTGTTTGTTTGTTTGTTTGTGACTCTTTCACGTCGCAACATGGCTATTATATGGTATGGTTTATGTATGTGGGGATAGTTAGGAGGGTGGAGAGGGACGTAGGCTACTTTTTACCGCGGAAAAACATTTCATTCCCATGGGAAGATCGATTTTTGTTAGTTGCTAGATATTTAGTTCCGGAGTTATTAATAGATGGCGTTAGTAAAATTCCTACGGGAGATTCCTACGGGAGCTGGACCTACGCGGCTGTTGCCTACGGGTCCCAAAGCGAAGCGCGGGCGGTTCTCTAGTATAATATTATGTAAAACACATAATAATACACGTACATACTAAAAGTATTTTAAACTACGATTTGTTAATAACAATATCTTAATTTTAATATCTATGTAATTATCGGATAAATAGTAAAGTTTAATGGCATTCAATTCATGACGTAATATCATATTATGGATATTCAATTTCGTCCGAACAACCAATTTGGTCAAACTCTCAACTTATCAAACTCAAAATCTGGCTATGGACAAATACTACTTCAGTCTGTTCATACTCGACTATTGAACGACTGTATAAGGGTCCTGCTGTACCATTAGAAATGAAAAGATAGTTAAATGCTAGGACATCAAAAGATGTAGGTGAAATAATTATAGTGACTCCTCTGTAGACGAAGTAGGCACAGTCAGAACCCACCATTTATTATTTAAAAATACTTATTTTTGTGTATAGCTACAGGTGCTAAATTTCACACTCCTATTTATATATTATTCTTTAAATGGGTTTTATTCCTATTTAATTAATTTAATTTTCAGTATAAATAAAATCAACGACATGTTAGATATTAGATTACTTGTTAGGTTCCAATTAGTTGTTGCCGATTTTTAAATTGGCGTTGGCCTTTCTCTGTGTAAATAAAACGAAAAAAAATCATTTATTTTAAAGTTAAGCTCTCCAAAATACTTTAGCGAAAACCTTTTACAGATTAATAGCTTACGCTGTCTCTAATAATTGAAAAGCCAGCAAAAATATAGTTTAATAGTTTATAGCCTATCTTTTTGTAGCTACTAATGAAGCAAGTCCGCAACAGTGTATGGGGCAAATTAATTTCAACTTTCTGCCCCGGACAACCCAGCGGTTATGAATTTTAATCAGATCCACCTGACTTCTAATAGTGAAACGGATTTCCGCTATTAAGAGCGTTGATCTTTACTTCAACTTGCGTATAATATCTTTATGAATATTTAATTAAGTATCTCGAACAACCATTACAGTACTTTCTCGGAGCGTTAGTATCTTTGAGCACGCTCGATGGGCGTTATTAATATTTTATTGATACCCCGTTTAATAGAATACTCGAGAGTAAATTTGAAATGTAATTAAAGTTTTCTCTTACAAATAAAAGTATTATTCAACACGGTAAGTTTAATTTAGGTAAAAATAATTTGATTTTTTGACTGAAGTACTAGAGTTTGTCTGAAAAGATTTGGATGCTAGAAAGGTTGTCGATTAAGGCAAAATATGTCATTGTCTGAAACAATATTACTCACAAACAAAGTTGTCTTTGTTCGAAGATAGCATATAACTTAACCTTTATGTCAATATCTACGACACTTACTAATCTGAGATATGAGACTTTTCTGGATTAAAACAGATCACAGTCACAGAATTTTTTTAACAAAAGTATGGTAATGGTACTTGTATGGTGTTATGGCGATTTGTAATGTTTTTTCGAAAAAAAAACCTTAGAACTGAAATAAAATTATGTAATGAGGTAAACATAATGTGCCTGAAACAGGTAATAATAATAATAATAATAATAATAATAAACGCTTCACACTCAAAGCCCCACACTAGGATTCCCTGTGTCGTGGGTACCTTGGACAACACACAAGACAAGGACACACACCCAGACCGAGAACGGAAATTTAAAGTCATCATTCAAATTGCCGCCTCGCTGGGAATCGAACCCAGGACCCTCGGAACAGCGATCGGCGTGTTAACCATTGCGCCATTCGGGTAAGACAATCATAATGTTTCTTAAAACGGTTGTTAATTCACTTACACCAATAGATTCAATTCAAAACAAAATGCTTGTGAACATTGCACACTGTTCAACAACAGAGCAGAATGCATACATACATAACTTAAAACTTGTTATGAAGCAACAAGAAAATATTGTTGAAAGCTTCCTACTACAAGAAACCGCGGTCAAAACCGCATGATAATATTGATATATTGATTTCAGATACAATCTCACCACATGAATAAGTAAAGAACATCTCACTGCCTGTTTAAAAATAAGTGAAACTAGGTTTTGCCCGCAGCTTCGCTCGTGGCTTAGCCTGCATGAGACAAAGTCTCACTACCGTTAAAGTGGGAACTTATCACTAGGATGTAACCCACGTCTCAATTTAAGATATGGACTGCCAAATTTTACCGCAGTTCAATAATACCTAACTAATTTTAATTTATATCTACTAGCTATTGCCCGCGGCTTGGCCCGCGAGGGAGTACTTTCGATCATTTTTCATTCAGTTTACCTTCTTTAGGATCAATATGCCAAAATCCGTTCTTAGCCGAAGTGTACTATTATAAGCTATGTTTCTGCCAAAATGCAAATATACACGTTAAGCTATTTTCGATATTTCGCGATGAGTGAAGCTTTCGCTTTTATATATATACTAGCTGACCCGGCAAACGTTGTTTTGCCAAAAAATGTTAAGGGTGCATAACCCTTATCACTTAGGGTATGAAAAATAGATAGTAGCCGATTCTCAGACCTACTGAATATGCATATAAAATTTGGTAAAAATCGGTAAAGCCGTTTTGGAGGAGTAAGGTAACATTGTGACACCAGAATTTTATATATAAGATGTAGATAAAGATTATAGAAGAATACATGTGTGTATTAATACAATTTCATACCAAAAACATAATGTTATACACAATACTAATAAATATTATAACATATTTATAATAGTAGGTAATAACAATAATAACACGCTACGATTTCTCATTAAATAAACACGATCGTACACCATAATGAAACCGGAAAGAAGGAATTCCTTATTAATGAAAACTGCGGGTGTTCTGTTTTGTTTTAACAGCAAAACTTTTTGTGTTAAATTTCGTAAAGAGAGGATTTTTTAGCTTTCGCCAGTTTTTGAGTCGAGTGGAGTTTTATTGAAATTTCAACGACTTCTCTTAAGGTGTTGCCTTAAACCTTTATTCGTTTGTAAGTTAACAGTTCACGTTAACAGTTCTCGATAATAATTATCAATATTCGATATTTTATTTATTTTATCTTTATTATAAAACTTTTTATTGTAACTAACGTTTTACAAAAAAATTACCCGACTTCAAAGTCGAGATAACTCAAAAACCACCTCGCCAGATGTCGCTCCCATTTATAAAGAACCACGAGACAAGAACTTAAAGAAATTAAAGAATTATTATAACCATTAACTTATAACGAATAAAAATACAATTGTTAAGCCTCATTTGGCTCTCAAGTTCTCGTGAAACCTCTAGACGGTTGCAAGAAGGCGAGGAAATACCAATATTACGTATGAATTTTCAGCGCCCGAGCGGGGGACACTATAAATACATATTTCATGAAGTGGTATTGAATAACAATCGGTCGCGTCGGCCGCGGGTTCGCTCAGTGACACATCGATGGGTCCTATGTATATGGGCCAAAATGTAAAATTAAAACTTTACAGGAGAGGCTCCCAAAGTTTCAATTTACTATAACTTTAAATTGATAAAACCGAAGTTCCCGAATCTTTGCTTATTTGCTAAGCAAACTATTTCCCTCATTTACACTGTAGTATTTTATACATACATTTATCTGGTTTTTTTTAATGTCACATTGGCCCTTCTACGTTAGTTTTTGTTAAAATTATTTTTTTTGAAAACACCCTAAAAGGGCCGATATACCAGGTTGGCCATTATACGCGTATTACCTACGCTAATTAGCATAATGTATATATTTTTTTAATTTTTTATCTATAAAATCAATAAACGATTGAAGTAATTGATAATTCATTAATTAGAATATAATATAAAATCTTCGTTTTAATTATTGTTTTCATTTCCCAAAGCCAAATTCACAAAATTCCGACATCTAGACATCTTAGCGTGATAATTAGATGTCATTTTTACTTATTAAACTAAATTGTAACCCAAAAACACAACAATTACATTTCATATTCATCTTTATTCATCACAGTGCGGCCGATGCTCCGTTCAACGTACAAGTGTCAAATTGGCTGATTGGTCCAAACTATAAACAAACGCGCGGGAAACTCCCCGCGTATAAATCTCTAACTACGCTTAGGACCTTATACGTTTAAATTCATGTTACATATGCCGTTATACCGTAATAAAAAATCGTGTTTCTATGCTGAAATCCCTTTTTTTTAATAGCTCACATGATTCATTATATCGATAAGATGCGTTACCCACAAAAAAGCCAAAATCGCCAAATTGCTAGTTTGGCCCATATACATAGGACCCATCGACATATTAAAATGGACTCGCCCAGTGTATTGGATTTTTACAACGGTCCGAAGCTGTACTTTTTTGGCCACATTATTGAAGATGTTCCTGGATTACGAATTATTCAGTGGTTATCGGCGTTATTATTGTTTGTTTACTATAAAAATATATTTTAACCATATTCCAAAAGATTTTTTCAATTCAAATGTGTTTTTGAGATGTTTGTAACCTCGTAACTTTGTTAGTACGCGAACTGATTTTGATTTGTAAAATTTGAGTAATATCAAACTTAATTTAATATATTATTATGTAGAAAATCAAAGATATGTTAAATAGTTTTTTTCTTATTTTTATTTTGTATTAATTAAACTTTCGATTTCTTAAATGTATACCTACATCCGTAAAACTTGATATTTTAATACAAAGTCTAGGTATGCAAATCGTTGCAACCAGCGCCAATTAAATATATTTATAAGAAATGATACTAACAGTTATTTCCAACATAAATTCTAAACAGTCATAACATCTCTTTAAACATATTTATTCAAGTTTCTTTTCAGGGAGTTGTTTGCCAATCCAATAACGAATTCTGTAACGGGACTACTGAAGATCTGCGTTCTTAGAGTGTTTGTACGCTTTGAGTGTATTTGTGTACACTGAATTACATTCAGGTAAATATTTTAGGTTTGCAAGATGCATTTGATAGTAGTCTTTGCAAACTGGTATCTTCAAAGACGACCCAAATGGCGTAATGGTTGACGTTACGGATCACTTTTCCAAGGATCCTGGGTTCGATTCCCAGTGAGGAGAGTTGAATGATGAGTTTAAATTTCCGTTCTAGGTCTGAGAGTGTGTCCTTGTCTTGTGTATAGTTCATGATACCGACGACACAAGGAATCCCAGCGTAGTCATTTGAGTGTGTCGCGTTATGTATCATTATTAATTTTCCAATGCTTAGCCTAAATATAATGAAAATTATGAAAATTAAACAACACACTTCTGAGCCGAGACGGACAAAATGTAATCATAATCAGAGATTACAATATTCTGGTGCAAAACTGGGCAACATGTAATTAGTACCTACTACCTACACACGTAGCTTTTATCTATCTAGTTTAAAATATCTTTCATCTCTAATCCGTTGTGATCGCAACACATTGACAGGTTTATCCAATGATACTTAATATTAAGCCGATTAACAGTTTTCTGGTGACAACTCATAGTTCAATACGACAAGTTATAACAGAAGCGACAAAAAAGTCACGTTATATTTTACTGACAACTAATTGGTAATTCATTTGATGTGGGGTCTATTGGCAAAGAATACCTACTTAATTATTACTTTGGCTTTGTTTATCAATTCATGATCATCGTCTCAACTCTTCGTGGCCTACTCTGGAGCACGGGTGTCTTCTCAGAACGAAAAGATCATGGTCATAGTCCACCATACAAATCAAGTGTGGAATGGCAGACTTCACACATCTTTTAATCTCTTTTAATCGTTTTGCGAACTCTCCGGCATGAAGGTTTCCTCATGATGTTTTCCTTCACCGTTGTAGCGAGTGACTCATAAAAAATTGAAAAGTACATAATTTTGAAAAGTCAGAAGACCATACCGAAGATTTCAACGACTCTCTTTCATGGTCAAAGTATAAAAATGCGGAAAAAAGTACTGTGACGATTCCGGTACAAAAATACGGGTGAAGCTTTATTAGCCATGTTAAAAAAAACACTTTCCCCTGGAATTTTCAGGAAATGACCCATAATTCTGGATCATTTATGCTTGTAAGTGGTTAAGTACAACACAGCTGGTGTTTGGGTCAAAACAATTGACTTGGCACGAACAATCACTTAACCTCAGGCGGTTAGAAATGGCATTGTTTAAATAATTGCTTATGATTTATCGCGCTCACCGGTCTCAATATATCACTGCTTGGGATCTTAATTCTTCGACGCTCCCCCAATGTCCCCTGATTTGGTACAAAGTATAATAGGAAGCGGTTCTAATTAAAAAGTAATGAAACAAAAATATTCAAACTAATTGTTTTAATTTGACAAATAAATATAATAATTATTGTTCATTATATTCAATGAATCCTCTGATTTTGAATATGAATATGATAATGAGTGAATATGAATCTGAAGAATCTTTTATCTTTTCAATATCTTTTGTATTGGACGTGACGTCAAACGATGCACCGATAGCTAGTGTGTAGGTACTTTAATGCATTAGCGATATCATCCAAGCCGATTTCTATTCTAACACTTCTATGATTTCGTAACTTGTAAAACAAGCTTTTATTGAATTTGCCATGTGTGTTAGTTAGTTGGTCAGCAAGTCTTGCAAGTCGAACATGGGCAAAAGATTTTTTTCAGTTTTTAATACCTTAAACCTTTGGAATGACTTATAACACCGCGACATCCTATAGCATATACCACGTGACGCGGTGGTGAGTAAATGCTTATTTATGTTCGCGCCACAATGAACTCCTCGCGCGCTCAATTCGTTTGCCGGCATTAGTCGGTTCAGGCCATTGTCCCAACACTCAACAATACTCGCTGCAGTTATTTCAGATTTAAATAGGCTGATCCCGAGAGCTAGAGCTATAGGAGTGCTGTTGTTTACGAAAATCCAAATTGTTTCAATTTATTTATTCGTCAGCTAACAATTAGACTATTTAGAATTAGATTTAGAATTAACGGGCACGTAAAGCTGTCGGTCCCGGTTGTTATCGATTGATAGCAGTCGTTAAGCCATGTCGGAGGCCTTCGGGCGGCTTGAAAACTATCGACACTGAGTTAGCCACTAACCCCTCCACCAATCCGCATTGGAGCAGCGTGGTGGAGTATGCTCTAGGCCTCCTCAGTAATGAGGAGAGACCCGTGCTCAGTAGTGGGCCATTAGTGGGTTGTAGCTTAGCTTAGCTTTTTAACAATTAGAATTTAAAAGACGCCTTGTCATCTACAGCCTACCTAGTTTAAAAGACCTAGTTATTCACGTTGGTTTATTGGAACTCGGCCAATAGTGGAATACAATATCACACTAACTATGATAATTATTGTATCGTAATCGTAATTACCTACGCTATTTCAATGAATTATTCAGCGTCAAAATTATTCAACTTAAAAAATTAATATCATGGGATTTATTGTAGGTATTGACTTTTGTTAAGATTAACGTGTAAAATATAAGAGCTCAACAAAGCTCTTTAATAAACCTGGACCGAATTCACAAGCACGAGCCGAATCAAAACACGGTACAAGTGGTCCACTTGATCCGTAATCGTCGGCTTACAATTTTATTTAAACAAAGGTTTGTGAGTACTTCGAACAGGCATTGGTAGATACCGTTTCGATACAATATTTGGAGTTAAATGGAATAACAAACCCACAACAGTTTATCGAATTTATTTCAACCAGGCGAAATTTTAAGTGGACATTTTCATGAATGTTTTTTTGATAGGCGCTAAGTAGGGACAAATATTGCTTTGTGCCTATTTGGCTTCAGCTTAATGGGTAACTAAAGCAAAGCCACAGATTGAGGATTTGAGGTTTATCTACCTATTTTTTAAGTATTTTTGTTCTAAATACATACCTTGCCGGTAAATTCTAAGAAAATCATGTTTTATAAAAAATATTTAATTAACATAGAGGCAGTAAATAGGCATGCACCTCATCTACAACCAAAATACATCTTATTTAATGTCGGTCACAGATGTATAGCTCCGTCTAGCGACTAAGATGGATAGCCTTATTTATAAGTGTCCCAGCTCCCTTCGAACTCAAGCAAAAGGTTTGGTGCGGTGGAGGTCTATGGACTAAAAACATTTTGTAATTTTTATTCATATAAAATAATAAAACTAAAGTGAAGTTTGTTATTCCAAAATAACAATGTTTTTTCTAGTGCCTATAGTTATTTACACGACACTAAAACAAACAGACGATTTTAATTTAGATTTTGCACTTTCACTGGAAGATAGAGAAGCAACATAATTATAAGCTTTTCGTCTGGGAATTTTAGCGGATCGGGATTTACGCAGAAAATCTCCCACGCGTGAAGTCACGGTAGAAGGTATCTAAACAGAGGCAACAGATTTTCATTTCAATAATTAATTTTATTCTACTGAAAATACTTGATTGGCTATTTTTAGTCACAAATAGCATTGATTACATATTAAGAATGATAATAAATTGTTATTGAAAAAAATGAAATAATTTATAATTAACCTACCTACCATGTAAGGTAAAAACATAAAATCGAATGTGCAACTTCTCTCCTTCACAGTAATTGATTCGTTTTAAGGAACCAAAATATTAGAATTCGTTTAACTATGTAAGCAATTCCAGAGTCTACTTATAATTAAAAGGAGATAATTTGCAGCGAATAGCCTCAGGTGCAACCAATTGCCCTTGCTATAGTTTAATTAAACTATTCTCTTAGAAATTGGTTTTCATTCGTCCAGGTGACATGATTTACTTACTCCGTTAACGGTCCACAGCGTTTAACAGATGTTGATACCATAGACTTTTGATAGGTATTTCAGTAACCCACCATAATATTAATGCGAGAATTAAAAGCAACAAAAACCGGTCAAGTGCGTGTCGGACCACACGCATTGTAGGGTTCCGTAGTTGCGAGTAAATAAATTAAAATAAAATTAAATATGAATTAAATTTATTTTCGTGTACATTTTATAGGTTGGTTGCCTATAACTTATTAGTTTTTATTTACTACTCAGCTCTGATAGTTTTCCTTTAAACTTCGTTACATGTAGGTTCTACTGCTGTAATTTTTTTCTCGAATCCACATATAGCCGTTGAGCAGATGGAGGAGGGGGGGGGGACACTTACCCCTATCAAAAAAATGAACTTTAAAACCAAATATTTCTGAAATGGATCCCTAAATCGAAAAATGGGGTTCTCAATCACCTAATGATTTTAAAAGACCTATTCCTGTTCCGCATTCCGTTTTCCGCATTCAACATCGACAAATTGTAGGTAAAATGAAAACATTATCAACGCAGTCGAAGTGAATGAAGTAGGAAATATTGGAGATAACTCAAAAACTACTCCTCATTTATTTGAAGTCTATTAAAAAGAACACTAATTTCTCACCACGAAACCCTTACTTTCACAACTGGCGAACTGTTATTTAAATTTAAATCATACCCGTCGAAAGCTCCCGTCTCCGCGACAGTTTCCATCTGAACAACTATGACGACTTGTTCGAGTGGGTCATTCTTTTATATCATATCTGTCTGTCTATAAACAGAACAGCCGCCGTTGCCATATAAATTTATGTTTGAGGAATCAGTGAACCGCGTTCATTTCACAACATTTTAGCGTTCAACGTTCGTTGTAATTATTGCCGGGTGAAGAAATGGAGAGACAAAGTGTCGTTTCACAAATAACTAACAACGCTCCCGCGTCTCTTGAGGATAATAAGTGTTATATAGGTATTAATTGTATGACAGGCGATAACATTGTAGCATCCTAAGAATATTTATTATACTTACATAGGTAAAAGAAAAACAAGAATAACTTAACTAGGTAGGTACGATAACAGGAAATGATATTCTATTTTTATATTAGTCCATATACTTATATACTTACTAGAGAACCGCCCGCGCTTCGCTTCGGGACCCGTAGGTAAAAGCCGCGTAGGTCCCGCTCCCGTAGGAATTTAGGCTAAAAAGTAGCCTACTACTCGCTCTCTTCACTCCACCCTGTCTGAGGTGTGTGGAGCCCTCGGGACAGTTAGTTCCCCTTTGGAGGTGTCTCTCGCGGCCCGTTAAAACGGGCCGGTTCTTGGGCTGGGCCCTAAGGCCCTTGGTTGTCCATTTGTGGTTAACCAATAGGTCAAGTCCGGTGAGTGGTGGCCTTTTTACAGGCCACAGAGTCTTAAACGGGATGGGGTTCATCTTCGCGCCGCCCAGGCGAGGCCCTACCGGGTGAATCCCGCTGGTGGGAAGCCCAGCAGGAGCCGATCAGCGCCGGGCGACGACTTACGAAGTCCCAGTATCAGTCAGTGCTAGGCCCGTCCCGCGCAACCAGCAAGTCGCGCGGGAAGGCCCAGCGGTCCGGTGGACGGGTGTGGAGCGGCGCCAGGTCCTGCAGATGCGGGAACCGCGACGCGTCGACACGCCCGAACATGTTGCGTGCCAATCTCTCGATGAAGTCGTCCAGGCTCTCGACCCGAAGGTCCCTCTGGTCCGCTGGCACTATCCTGTTGGCTGAGCAACTTGCGGACATCAGTCAACAGGATAGTGCCAGCGGGCGGGCGGTACACTGAATACAGCCGGAGCGGGGAGTTCTCGAGGCAGAGCTAAAGTAGACTATTACATTTGCCTATGACTTAAGTAAATTACATGTAGTATTTGATAGCGTAATTCAGAACTTGCAAATGAATTTTATTACCGCCATCTATTAACAACTCCGAAAATAAATATCTAGCAACTAACAAAACATCGATCTTCCCATGGGAATGGGATGTTTTTCCGCGGTAAAAAGTAGCCTACGTCACTCTCCACCCTCCTAACTATCCCCACACACATAAACCTTACCATATAATAGCTTTGTTGCGACGTGAAAGCGTCACAAACAAACAAACAAACAAACAAACAAACACACTTTCACATTTATAATATTAGTAAGGATAAGGATATCTTAATATGGCATCTATATAATGGCGCATACTACAATGACGCGACAACGGACCAACTAAAACGGAAGCATTAAATAAAGCAATAATTAAGACCTAGTAGTGTCCATAGGCGACGATTACCACATACCATCAGATGACGCGCCTGCTTTAACGTCAGCTCTTCATGCTATAAAAAATATTAATGTTTTCCATTAAATAACCCTTTAGTATCTGTGACGATAAAATCTTAAAATCGTGTTTTTAAAACTGGTAACCCCTTTTATAAGACGGTTTATAATTATAGAAAATTTATAACGGAAAAATCACAACCCTCGTGTTACGGTATTTTAGTATTAAGACCGCTATGGTATTACATTACTAATTTTCTAGCGTAGTTTTGGTGTATTTTTTACTCAGATCGCTATAAAATGCTCGTCTTTTTTCATAATCTATGAAATCCAGTTAACAAGCGCACTTCGGTAAAATCGGTGATTTTATGACACGACGTGATATTTAAAAAAATATTTATTGGATATATCACATACCTACTCGTAACATATAAGTGAACAAGGATAATAATATAATTACATCTTTATTTTTTTTCTGATCGTATGCATTTAACTCCTTTCAAACGGTTGGCACGGTTTTGAGGATTTTTTGTGTGTTTAAGCGCGTCAATAATTAATTGAACTAAAAATTATTTCCAAATTAATTTGATAAGCATTTTGTAATGATATATGAATGGAATTTTCGAATAGAAAATATGTTTTAAAATTTTTTAAGATCAGCTAGTAAGATGTAAAAAGTATGGTATGGGATGCACAAATGGCAAAAAACATAAAATATTTACATATATGTATATTAAATACATAAGTAGTACTACTTTCCTAAAACCTTGGGTTGCCTGGAAGAGATCGCTATGGAGCGATAAGGCCGCCTTTTGTATTGTGTATCCTTTGTCGTATTGTTTTAAACATTTATATTTTGGTATACAAACAATAAAGTGAATTAATAAATAAATAAATAAATAAATAAATAAATAAATAAATAAATAAATAAATTTATTATGAAGGCCACAGTACGCTATGTGATGCACAATTGTTTTTTTTTTCAAATAGATAGGTTGCTATTGACTCTACCTATAGTCGGCACAATCATAAGATTCCGATATGACGTCTGTCATGCATGAACACAAACTAACCTTGTATGGACGTCTTCAATTTACTTATTACGGAAATATATTTTTTTAATTTGAACCGCTCGTAATGATACTATGAAGTGAAGATATTTCTTAGTGAATGATAGGTCACTTTGGTTAGATTATGTAATGCACTATTTACTGTGCATATACAGTATACAGTTTATATTTATTATCAATGCAGCTTTATAAGTAGGTACATAATGTACTTGTGAATCCACCTCCTCTTCGTTTTGAAAAATTGTTTTTATATTTACAGATAATAAACATTTCTTCCCATTTTTGCAACATATTTTATTGGCACATCGCTTCTATTGCTCGTAGCATGATGTTATAAAATTGCCCACAGTTTGTTAAATATTTTAATAAGGCATTATTCGTAATAAAACGCAAGTAACTAGTGGGTTAAACGAATTGGAGTAATGTTGTTTACTTACTACGAATATTAAGATAGGTACTTACTTACTTATACGTACTTACATAGGTAAATACTAGAAATTCTGGCGAAATATGTAAACCATCCCTGCTTGTTTTTTATTTGTGTTATTTATAAACTGTATAAATCATTTCATTTTATTTTTATCAGTTTACATCATAAATTGTGTAAAATTGAACAAATATTTAGGACGTCATTACAATGTTTTATAAGGAGGCTTGTTTCATAGTTATGTGACCGCTTGAAACAATTTATGAATCGACCATAATCGACACATTACTATAATCGAAAGTATGTGCTACCATGTCACACCCAAAATACAAATAGTTATAGATTCCTTAATATGTCTAAAGCATTGCGATTTTTCGTAGCTATTATAAATTCCCGATACATACGTTTTTAAGCCTTTTCCACTCAAATCGGATAATTATTAACCGTTTAATAGTTTCTTCGTTTTCACTAGATTAATGAAATTTCCATTTTAATAACTAATATAATTTCCTCACCTTAACTTACTAGTCAAATTGTCTTATTATCCCTTTCGGTGTTAATCTCAACGCTACATCTGTTTTTACCTGATTTTAAGAAAACAATCAGAGGTCGGTTTATAAATTATCGTTCCGAACTTAATTAACGAAACGATTAGAAAGTCTTATTACTTATAATCGGTTAAATTTATAAATCGGTTTATTTAATGCATCGATTTTTGTTGTACTTCACTATTGTCACTGTGATGACAGCCTTCATATCGGAATCTTATGATTGTGCCGACTATAGTGGTATAAAGGCGAGGCTTCACGCGGAGGGATGCACAAATGCCAAAATACATAATCTATACTAATATTATAAAGCTGAAGAGTTTGTTTGTTTGTTTGTTTGGTTGAACGCGCTAATCTCAGGAACTACTGGTTCGAATTGAAAATTTTTTTTGTGTTGAATAGACCTTTTATCGAGGAAGGCTTTAGGCTATATAACATCACGCTGCAACAATTAGGAGCGAAGAAATAATGGAAAATGTGGAAAAACGGGGAAAATTATTCACTCTCGAGGGCTTTCGTTGCATGCGTTGCGAAAACGATTCAAGATACTAAAAATATATGTATGAAAGAATTATTCCTCTTGAAATGATCTAAAAAAATGTCTACGACAGTATATGTCTATCTTTTAAGATTAACACACTAGAACCGTTTTTATGGTAATCAAATTTGGTCGAACCCACTGCCATACCAAACTTGCCGCCTTTCCAAGTTTAATCTGAATTAATCTTGCTGTGATCCTTTGCTACTTTGCTATTATTTTGTCGTAAGCTTTATTTCTAAGTTTAATTTAATTTAACCTGAATTAATTTTGGTGATAGTTTATTATCTTCCTGAAATTCCTACGGGAGCGGGACCTACGCGGTTGATACTTACGGGTCCCGAAGCGAAGCGAGGGCGGTTCGCTAGTACATTTATATAACTTGAGGCGCTGTGTTAAACAAGTCCAGAAACGTGATATTTTCTCTAATTAGAGGATAGACTCCATGCCCGCTGGCTGTGTCGCATCGGGTTTTTAATTCTATCAACAGTCGATCAACTGAAAGAAATGTTGGAAAATCTCGGAATTAAAAAGATTGTTTTGTTCCATTTGAATTAATTCAAGATATCTTGATTATACTTTACTAATGACTCTAATTTCAGCCGTTAATTATTTTGTCAAAAGGCTAATTCGCATTGACTTAAACAAAAGTATTACTTCATATACACACATCAAAAGTGTCTAGGGATCAAGCATTTTTATGCGGATTTCTTGAGATTGAGATGTGGCTTTGTAATAAATTTCTGATGAGTCTCGTTTTGGTATGAGACCGGATACAAGACGTATACGACACTGGAGAACCCCTGGACGCCAACAGCGATTAAAATCCTGCCAGGAAGTCCATCCTTATAGTGGTGGAACCATCATGGTATGGGCGGGTATTTGGATCGGCGGAAGAACTGAGTTGATTTGGATCAGAGGCAACCTCAACGCTCAAATTTATGCTGAGACGATTGTATCAGACGTCATCGTTCCTCTAAAAGTGCAAATCGGTCCCTTATTTCAGTTAATGCATGATAATGCACGACCGCACACCGCAAGAGTTGTAAGACAGACTCTCGCCGCAGCTAACATCAATGTCCTGCCCTGGCCTGCTCAGTCGCCAGACTTGAACCCGATTGAGCATGCATGGGATATGCTACAGAGAAGAGCTCTGCCGAATATGGAGGGTATCCAGTGGCAAGAAGACCTTTTTTTGTTGTTGCAACGAACATGGGCGGCCATTCCACAGCGTGATTTGGATGAACTCATTTTGAGTATGCCAAACCGATGTTCTTGTGTTGTTAGTGTTCGCGGTAGAAACACGGATTATTAATTGTTTAAGTTACCCAATAAAATTTTAAAGAAAACTGTTATTTCAGTCTTTTTTTCGAACTTTAATGTTAGTGGTTCAAATGTCAAAAATCCCTTTATTAGGAAAATGGCAAATTTCTTTATTAATGCAAAGGTGACTTGGTTTATCGTTACTGTGACAAACGAAAACACTTTATTTGATGAATCCTTAAAGAAAATTTTAATTAATATCAATCAGGAGAAAAGTTATTGCAAAAATATATGTTGATCCCTAGACACTTTTGATGTGTGTATTTAAGAAAATAAAGGTTTTCGTCGTACAACATTTAATCGTCATACAACGTTTACAATATTTATCTTTCTGCATCTATTCAACTTTAACTATATCAAATCTCACACTCCTATTGACCATGCATTATTAAAAAAGGGTGCAAAGTTTTCTTGTACTTCACTT